>CM045761.1:85586538-86068113 GCA_025200525.1 Camellia lanceoleosa
AATAAGTGAGAATATTAAATTAATGCTTATCATTAATAATGCTTTACGTCAATCCCAATATAAATGATTTGATATTTCGATCTTTAATATCAGATTTTATTTTTATTTTTATTAAGTGTCATGTTATTACTAATTTTTAGAGTCAATCATTGTTGTTACCACAAAACCCTCATCTCTGGGTGATTTCTGTTTTCCTCTCTTTCTTTCACGCTCAACTCTCTGCCTCTCTCCTCATTCTCTCACTCATCTCCGCCATTTCCATAGCCTCGCCAAAGCCACCGATCCTCACCACCACCATCATGATCATCACCAGCGGTCACAACCACCATCGTTGAACCATCACCATCACCATCACCAGCACGATTACGGTGGCCATGCTGGGTCAAGCTGACTAGGACACAGGAAGCGTTTCTTCGATCTGCCGAAACGATTAGGTGGGACCGATTTAGCGAACTTCTTGCGGGAACACTTGAGCTGTGCTTGTGCCATGGCTCTGTTTATCGCTGCCGAGCTTGTCCCTACTTGCTTCCGAAGCCAGCTGTGAAGCCTCTGCAGCGTGTTTTCATTCTCATTGCTTTCCTCTCGTTGGGTATGAGTATTCTCTTCCCAATTTTTCCTAATTTTGATTTTGGATTGATAAACTGATATAATTTCATACTCAATTGGCCTGAAGACGAAGAGCAAAATTTGATGGGTAAGGTGACAATTTTGTTAGTTTGGGTTAGATTTGCCCATGAAATTGGACTAATATGAATGTAATAGAGGAATATATCAAGAGGAGTGAATAATTTTTATTTTATTTTATTTTAAAATTGCTATTAATGCCTGCTATGTCTTATGGGTATAGGGCCTTCGGCAGCTAAGCGCTAATATGTTCAAATGATGATTGAAACTAAAATGAGAATGTTGAGATGAATGGGTGGTGTTATTAGAAAAAGATAGACTAAGAAATGATGGCATTGATGAGCATATGGTTTGGTATTTTTTCTTTGCTGAGTTGCAGTGCTTACACCACGTCATGAGGAAGCTGGAAGGCTCAAGTTTGTATGTGTTTCAAATGATGGTATTGATGAGCATATGGTTTGGTATTTATTTTCTTTCTCAAGTATCCATTTTTTATCTACTTTTTTTTTTTTGGTTTCAGATTAATATACACTGGTACATTTTTTTAGCATTTGACAAACTGCCAAATATGCTATTAAGTTTTGATCATTCACCAGGATAGCACTGCATCAAAGATGGAGTTCGTTTTATTTTTCCACCTCTCAGGTTGATAGGATTGAAGAATATATTTGCTAGACAACTACATAACATGCCTAAGGAGTACATTGTTCCTTTGTAATGGACAGTTCTGTTTTGTGAAAGCTTTCTTAAAACTTCAAAGTGTTATATCAGTAAGAAATATGTTTAAACCTAGTTATCAAATAAGTAAGTAGTATTCTTAAAACTATGTTGTTTCTCAATGGATTGTGGTATGATCAAACTGTTTGATGCCCCAAAAAATAATAAATGAATGGCTGAATGAAATAGAATTGATGAAGAGTAAGATATTCATATTTTCTTTTTTATCCTTCACACCCTCGTGAGAGGTGAAAAGACTTAAAAAAAGAGTTAAAAAAAGAAAAAAAAAAGAAAGAGCGAATTGCCTTTACTATTGGGAAGTAGACTCTCTTGCATCGCATCATTAATTGTGTGTGCAATTATTGGTATTCAAAATATACTATGATTCGTGTCACAGTTTATGTAGCTGTGGTTACTTTATATGATGGAATAAGGTTGTCTTTCTTGTGCAGAGTCTATGTGATCATGCAAGTCCAGTTGCTTGTTGGAGCTTTTGCTGGTGTTATAAAGTTGTGGGATTTGAAACAAACAAAGAGTAAGTTGTTTTGTTCTTCATTAGCTCAATAAACTAACAGAAATACATAATTAAGAACCAAATAGAACCTAAAGAACCAAATATTTATTGATCCAAATGCATAAATGCTTATCCCCATTCACCTTAGTCCTGAAGCTCCAATATAGATATGAAGCCATTGATTGTCTAATTGATTGGGTTATACTATTTTCAGTTCTGTTGTGAGTGGTTATTATTCAACTCTCTGACATTGCAAAACTAATTGTTTTAAAATTTATTTGTATTAGTTTTGCCATGATGCCATTGACTAGAAAAACTTATTTGTTTTTGAATCATTATATATCATTAATTGTTACCATCCTTTTGTGATTCTGCCTTAGGCAATTCAGTAGGTTAGTGGACCCTTTTCTTTGACTTTAGTTGTTAAACTTGTATTACACTATATATGTTGATTTTCATGCTTTTAAGGACCTGCTGAACATTTTCAGTACCACTTGTGGGCATCAGTTGCTCATTTGATCTGCCATCCTGGTGCATTTAACATGACGACAGGACCATTGCATTAGGAGTTATTGCAAAGGGCAAGGTAAAATATGTTTTCGTGATTGACACTAAGATGTTTTCCTCAAGAACTCGTTGTTTTGTGCGCCTTAATTTTAATGTCATCAAGCCACTAGTTATTGTTAGCCTATTCCAAGATTTCATTTTTGTCATGTTTAATCATGTTCTTAGGATTGGGATTGTAAAACATCTAGGCTATTGATTGATCTGCTAACATTGCATGGAAAATGTCCATAATTGTTAAACTGATTATGGGATATTTGTTTCATCAGTCAAATCAGATGTTGAGAATGTAAAAGTAGTTACTGAAGAGATGCTTTCTCTATGGCATTGTTTGTCATAAAGTTTGGGATTGGAACCCACACAAAATGATTTAGGAGTTTGAATTGGTGACATGAGTGTATCCTTTCCTTGATGTTTGTGTGTTTTGTCAAACAATTATTTATGTTTTAGTTTATACAAAGTTAATATATAAAGTTACAGCCCTTATCTGGAATCTTGCAGGCTGCGCCACTCAAATTCTGTTTGTATTATCCACTAGTAAAACACAAGAAAATATATATAGTATTATGCTAGGAGCAAGCTACCTATAGAAAGTATAAAACAAGGCTGAAACTAAACAAAGGCTTGAGGAAACTAAACAAGGACCTAGCGGCTTCCCTTCACTGTTCCTCTTGTTTTAATTCTCATAAGGTTTGATTTTGCTTTTCAGCTTTGTGACATATCGCCATGTCTTCTACATAAATAATTTTCATATTTGAAATTTTAGCTAAAGATAAGCATACAGCCTTTTTTTTTTCTTCTTTTATGTGAAAATTTATTACGTTTCTTGGAAGTTGAGGCAGAGGTGCTGTCAAGTTGCGTGACGAATTTTTTTTATTCTATGGAACTCTGCTGAGGAAGACTTGCAGGATTTCCTTTTTGTTGATTAATACCAGTCTCATGAGAAATGTATGACTTCTCGATAAAGAATTTTACTACTAGATTGTTTATTGTTATGCTATTAATGGGAACATTCATTCCCCCTATGATTTCTTGTTTTTAAGTTGTAATTTAGAAAGGAGATGGCTTGCATTTAAGCTTATATCCTAATAATAGAACTTTCCAAACACCCTTATGGAAGATGCAAAAAGCACATAGTGGTCTTTGTTATAAACTTAAACTTAACCGAAGAAATGAAATGGCTCCTTGTCGTCTAAGTGATTGTTTTTTGCACTATGAGCAAACTAGGTGGAACCAAGTCAGATTTTCTCTTACTGATTATAAATTACTTTATCCATATATATAGATATTTCATATTTTTTGAAGTGATATAATATGGGTGAATAGTATGAGGTAGCTTATTATTTTTTGGATTGATTTCTCAAATAATAAACTTTTCCATAGGTGTGTATTCAAATTTGGTTCTTTAGGTTCTATTCGGTTCTTAAATTTGTGAAGTGACTGGATTTAGATTTCGGTCTAGGCAAATTAGTTCCTTAAAAACTTAGAATTTGAGGTGTTGATGTCCCAAAATCACTAAACGGCATCGGATTAGTATGAAACTTGGCACACATGACCGCTTAGGCACGAGAGACTTATGGGAGAAGATGGGACTCGAATCGAGTTCTGGCTTGGGAGTTAGAGCGATTTCACTTAGGCAAACTAGTTCCTTAAGAAATTTGAATTCGAGGTGTTGACGCCCCAAAATCATCAACCGCGCCGAGTAGGACTAAAACTTGGCACACACGATCGTTTTGGCACGAGAGACTTGTAGAGAAGATGGGACTCACAAGTTTTGGTCACTTTAGGTAAACTAGTTCTTTAAAAAACTTAGAATTCGAGGTTTTAACGTCCCAAAATCACCAAACGGCGTCGGATTAGCATGAAACTTAGCACACACGACCGCCTTGGCACAAGAGACTTGTAGGAGAAGACGGACTAATCGGTTTTCAGTTTGGAAGTTAGAGCCGGATTTCACTCTTAAGAAACAAATTAGTTTCTTAAGAAATTTAGAATTTGAGGTGTTAATGTCCCAAAATCACCGAACGGTATCGGAGTAGCACGAAACTTGGCACACACGACCGCCTTGGCACGAGAGACTTGGGAGAAGACGGACTCAATCGGGTCCCGCTTTGGGAGTTAGAGCCGATTTCACTCTAAACAAACTAGTACTTTAAAAATTTAAAATTTGAGGTGTTGACACTCCAAAATCACCAAACGGCGCCGGATTAGCATTTAAACTTGGCACACACGACGCTTTGGCATGTGAGACTTGTAGGAGAAGACGGACTCAATCGAGTTTCGGGTTTGGGAGATAGAGTTGATTTTACTTAGGTAAACTAATTCTTTAAAAACTTAGAATTCAAAGTGTTAATGTCCCAAAATCACCAAATGACGCCGATTAGCACTAAACTTAGCACAATACCTAATCGCCTTTGGCACGAGAGACTTGTGGAGAAGACGAATCAAATCAAAGTTCCCGGTTTGGGAGTTAGAATCGGATTTCTTTGGGCACAATTATTTACTTAATTATTTTTCTATTTGTATAGTAGTTAACTTTTTATGTTTTTTTGTAATTAACATATTAACACATAATTATATTATCATTAATTTTTTTATTTTTTTTCCGTATATTTCGGAGTAGGAGTTTGTTTCTTGTGGATTTCATACCTGTGAAGAATGCCATTAATTTTTGTTTTTGTACCACGGAGAATGCCAGAAAAACTTTTAATTTTAATTTATGTTATTTTGAATTATAAATAACATTATGTATTTAAACATTATATATGTATTATGAAACATTATGTACTGGGTTATTTTTATTGATGTATAATTATGAATGTAAGAATATGTTTATTATGGAGAAATTATTATTCTATACAGGAAATTTTATATTATTATGCAATTATTGATTTTTTTTTAAATTGTTTTTCATTGAATACAAGTAATTTTAATATTTTTAATTAATTTACAGCAGGTTTTTTTTTTTTTTTATGCGACGGCACCAAACCGTTTAAAAAAATAGGTATTTTAGAATTTTTAATAAATATTTCATTTTTTGCAACGACACCAAACCGCTATCACAAAAATCAAAACCTTTTTATGACGGTAAAACAATGCCATCGCAAAAGATTTTTAGTTTTTATACATTATTGGCGCATGTAAAAAATGCCGTCAAAAAAAAAAGGCGACGCATTTCATTATGTCCGCTAAAATTTTTTGAGACGGCATAATGAGTGTTTGTGACAAAGATTTACCGTCGCAAAAATCAAATTTTTGTAGTGTGTCTATGTATATAATGTATGTGTGTTTATAATGATAAAGAGAAGATGAAGGATGATGGTGGTTAGAGATAGATTTTAGAAGAATAATGAATCAAAAATGAAAAGGGAAGATGGAGAAATGAGGGAGATAAGCGGGAGAGGCAAGCATTTTAGAGAAAGAGATGTAAAGTCCTTGGCAGTTGAAATTATAGTTCTATCTATTGATTTTAGTGTATTGTTTGTTTTGAGCTTTCAAATTATAATTTTACATTCATATCTCAAAATTCAATCCAAAATATAATCATTATTTTTCAAAACTCATAACTAAACATATAATTCAAAACTCTTTTCAAAATTCAATACAAATAAATATATAAAATTTTAAAATATTAAAAATATTTGAATATTTTAAAATATTTTAATTTTGTTAAGATTTTAAATATTTTAATATTTAAATATGTTACGATTTTTTTAATTTTTGAATATTTTTAAATATTTTAATTTCAAAATATTACGATTTTAATTTTTTTAATTTTAAAATATTTTATAAAAATAAATTCAAACTCTATTTTATAAAAATATTTTTAAATATTTTAATTTTTTTGTTATGTATTTGGTTACGATTTAAGTGTAGAGCAGTGAAAGTAGTATGAAATTTTGAGTTATGTGTTTGGTTACGATTTGAGTGTAGAGTTGTTTTTAAATTTAAAATATTAATATTTTAAATTATTTAAATTATTTAAATTTGTTGAATATTTATTTTAATTTTTTACTTATTAAATTTTTTAGTTTATTTAAATATTTATGATTTAAATTTTTTGAATATTTATTTTGAAAAAAAATTATTTCCTTTGTAGTATTTTCAATTAAAAAATTGATTAATGTTATTTTTTGTTAATAATAAATTTTTTTAATTAAATTTTAAAAAGAGTTTGGTTATGAGTATTGATTAGAATTTTCAATAGTGTGAAAATTGTGTATTTTGTCATAAGTTATAACAATTTGAATTAAGTTTTGAAAACTCTTTTCAAAACCCATAACCAAACAAATTTTTTTACTTCACATGTTAAATTAAACTTTCAAAATTCAATTTCACATTCAATTCAGAACTCAATTCAACACTCTATTCAAAAATCATAACCAAACAAATTTTCTACACTCAAATCATAATTCCACAACTTATAAACTCAAAATACAACTCATACTCTCAAATTATATTTACAAAACTCTATCAAATGCAACCTTTGGTTTTCAAAAAACTTGGGAAGAAGGGGAAGAGGGTAAGGAATTATCGAGTGTGGGTTAGGGGGAAAATTTTTGATTTTATGATTGTACAACACACGTACGGTTGAAACAAACGGTTCCGTTTGAAATTGCACTTTTGTATGAAGTTCAAGGAGTTTAAATGTTATAAATGAAATTATATGAGGGTTCTATGTTTTTTGGGTAAATCACAGAGGGTTAAATTATAATCTACCCATAAAAAAAATTACTTTTTACCAATTTTTTAAAATACCACTTAGGAGTGATTTGAGATGTTCTAAGTATACTTTTTGACTTTTTATGAAATATAGATTGGGTACGAGTTGGATTTGAAGTGATGTGGTAGAGATGTGATATAACTTAAATAAAATAATAATTTTTTAACTTTTTTTTAAATTATAACAAACAAAGTAGTATTGTTCTCTCTTAGTGGTTGTTTAGGATGATCTAAATAAGTGTACTTTTCAACTTTTTATAAAATATACGTTGAGTTTGAATTAAATTTAAAGTGATGTGTTAAAGAGATGATATAATTTAAATAAGATAATAACTTTTTAATTTTTTTTCAAACATACCACATTACCTCTTAGGCCAAGTTTGGGGTATTTAAAAAAAGTTATTCAAAAAGTTAAAAAGTTAACACTATTTACCAAAAGTCAACAATTACGGCTGCACAACTCCCAATCCTAATTTTTCTCTACAAACCAATTTTTACAATTTTTTATTACATATTTTTTTATGAAAAGTCAAAAAGTTAATCTAAACATTCATATTTTTTTTCTCAACTTTTTAATCTAAAAAGACAAAAAATACACTTATTTAAGACACTTCAAACAACCCTTTAGTAAAATCCCAACTCCATCAACACAGGCGCTGAGGTGATGGGAGCTCGCCAGGGCGTGCCAAAGTATTGCCTGTCACTAGTCAGTGGTGTCCAATGGTGGTTGGTATTGACCAAAGCTGGTCAGAAAAGGAGGAAAATTTAGTTTGAAAATTCATTTGAAGGAAAAGACTAATTAGTAAAATCCCAACTACGTCAACACAGGCGCTGAGGTGATTGAGCTCGTCAGGGCGTGCCAAAGTATTGCCTGTCACTAGTCAGTGGTGTCCAATGGTGGTTGGTATTGACCAAAGCTGGTCAGAAAAGGAGCGAAAATTGAGTTTGAAAATTTATTTGAAGGAAAAGACTAAAGTTAAATTTGAAATAATCTAAATAATACAAAAAGTTAAAAAATTATTATTCTATTTAAGTCATATCATCTTATTTAAATCACATCATCTCTTTAACACATCACATCAAATTCAATCCAAACCCAAATTCAATCCATATAAGCTAATAAGTCAAAAAGTGTACTTTTTTAGAACATCCCAAACCAATCCTAAATAAGAAGGCTAAGTTTGACAAGTTAAAAAAAGATAAAAAGTTAAAAATTATTCAAAAATTAAAAAGTTATCACTATTTATCAAAAGTCAAAAAGTACGACTGCACAACTTCCAATGTTAATTTTTCCCTACACACTAATTTATATAATTTTTTAATACACATTTTTTCATGAAAAGTCAAAAAATTAACCCAAATAATCATATTTTTTCCTCAACTTTTTAGTTTAAAAATTCAAAAAATACACTTATTTAGAATATCTCAAACAACTCCTAAATTTATCTATAACAAGCGGTAATTATGTAAATTTATAATAAGCAGTAACTTGTTTGGGGTATTCTAAATAAGTGTACTTTTTGACTTTTTAAATTAAAAAGTTGAGGAAAAAAATATAGTTGTTTGGGATAACTTTTCGACTTTTTACGAAAAAATGTGTATTAAAAAATTATACAAATTAGTGTATAGGAGAAGATTGTGATGGAATAGGCTGTACGGTGAGGGACAACGTGTACAGAGTAGGGGGATGGTTCCTTGCTTTTCGGGCAGTGAATTGAAGGTGCTGTTTGGCCCCTAGGGCCTACCACGGGTCCCGTTTTGCTAATCAAAACCGTTGAGTACTATATACTTGTAAAAAATCACGTTGAATGGATATCGATAGCTATCTGATCGGATTAGTTTTTTTTCAACCGTTAACTATAACACCATTCATTTTATAAATTTTAACTGATTTGATCATATAGTTATCAATATTCGATCAACGTGATTTTTTACAAGCATATAGTACTCAACGAGTTCTACACATTGACGGTTCAGATTATTAAAACGGGACCCGCGATGGGCCCCCACGAGCCGAACAACATTGTGTTATTTGTGCATCTAAATCAGTGCAATTTTTCCAAAACGTCAGCTGCGCTTATGGGACGTCAGACTTGTTTGAAAATTAATTTTTTGTAAAATTAATTTTTAATATTTTTTTGGTGAATAGTGATAACTTTTTAACTTTTTGAGTATTTTAAGGATCCCAAACCAGGCCTAAATATATTTATAATAAGTGGTAAGTTGATCTATATTTTTTTATTTCAAAATGAACTAAACTACCTTGTTTTTGAAAAACTACCTTGATTTCCTACTTAGGTTTTGTTTAGAAAGTGAGTTGATTTTTAATTTTTTTGACTATTTTAGCTTGAAATTAAAAAGTTTGGTTTGGGTAAGACTTTTGGCTTTTTAACTTTTTGTAAGAGAAAGAATATAATGATTATAGATTTGATGTGATATTTTGTCATATTAAACAAAAAAACCTATTTTATTTTTTAGGACTATTTTAGCCAAAAAAAACCCTCAAACCCAACTTCCCAAACATAAGCTTAATTTTAGAATTTTATCTTACTCAAATATAGGGATCCACATTATTTTAGGTACCATGCATGAAATATAAATTTCAACATTACAAACTCATTTTTATCAATTTGAATTTTTTTAAAAAAAAATAAATTAATGGTTCAAATTTATTTTATTTATGAACCCCACATTTATAAATTTAATCTCTATCATACGAACACAGGTCTATTTTAAGTAGGTAAAAAGTTAACTTTTTTTTTTTTTTTTTTTTAAAGTGCAAAAAAATTGTTAGTAAAAATTTGGTTTTGTCCCAATCGACAGTGATTAGTCGACAGAATTAAACAAATTTTAAGTAAACACAAACAAAAATCATATTTTGTGATTGAATTCTATACTTTAAACAGATTAAGGACTTCCTTAGATGTAAATAAATAAAAGAAAGCAGAGCAAAATAAAATATGTATTTGTTCAATTAAATTGTCACTTGTCACTTGTTAAAAGAACTTAAACAAGTGTAAAGCAATGAAAAATACAACAATGGACAGAGAGAAGAAGAATATGGGTTGGAAAATTATCACTTAATCTACTCGTAAAATGACTAACTTAAACCACTACTAAATAATTCTTCATAAATGGTTCTGGATTATAGGTTCAGTCCATGATTTCTCCACATTATTCATATCTCATGTTTGATAGGAACCATTTTGCAAATGTGGTGCTTGATTTGATTTTTGGCTCCTCAATCTCAGCAACTAATTTTTAAATTGCTGCAATTACTAACTTTCTAGCCCTCTATTTAACATGTCATCATGTTACATCCTTAACACATCTGGCATATCACGCTAGCATATCTATTGACAAAAATAATAATCAAAGTGTATTTGGTTTGAGTTTTTGAATTAAGTTTTTTAAAAATGAGTTTTTGGTTTTTGTATTTTTTGTTTTTAGTGAATATTTTAATCTTTTTTTTTTTACTTTTGGATGTATCTCACTTAGATGTATCTAAAAAATAAAAATTTGTGAATTTTTTTTATAAAAATATTAATAAATACATAAAAATATAAAAAAATATATCAATTTTGTATTTTTTTTTATATTTTTGGTACTTAGTGAATTTTAAAAGATTTTTTACAATTTTACCTTTTAAGTATATTTATATTAGGTATGTCTAAAAAGTAAAAAATTGCTTAAAATATTAAAAAATTCAATAAAAAAAAAAACACAAAAATAAGAAAATAAAATTTTTGAAAAGTATTTTTGAAAAATGGAACCAAGCAAGCTGAATAATAAAAATAAACGTGATCAAAGTTATTTTTGAAAATAATTTATGATTTCAATCAACAAATTATAATCGAGATTGACCAAAATTAATAACCTATAAGTGACAGAAAAATAAAATATAATGCAAATAAAAATAAAAAGATGATACAATCTAAACAAATTAATAAATTACCTTTTTGTTAATTAAAAATAGATCATATGAATTCATAAAGGTGAATTCCTAACCTATCAATAAATTTTAAAAAATAATTTAGATCACTAAAAGAAAAGTATTAAAGGAATATTAATTTGTCTTTTTTTTTTTATTTAATTATTTATTTTCTTTTAAATGGATGTGAGCTCAGTATTCTAAAACTACCGCCACGGATTAAAAGAGTCTGACATGTGATACATAAAAGACGTTATTGTGTCTTACAAGTATTGAAAAATGTTTGATTTTTTTTTTTTAACCCCACAAATTTTTTTTTTCAACAACGGTAGGATCTAAATTTTGTGATTTAAAAGTGACTAAATGATCAAAACGACGCTGCTTTTGAGATAAATAATATTTAAATGGCCAAAACAACGTTGTTTTGGCCATTTAAATCACTTTTAAGTTACAAAGTTAAGACCCTTAAATATTTTTTTTTTATTTTTAATCTTAATTATTGATATATGTAAGTTTTATTTATATATGCGTAAGATTTACATTACCAATAATTAGAATCTAGAAGTGATTGTGAGAACCCAGTCTCAATTATTATCGATAAGTATCATATCCATTTCTTCACACACACACACACACCCAAAAAAAAAAAAAAAAAAAAAAGTAAAAGGAGTTTTGTACCCATGTGCTTGCTGACAAAAGGAAAGTAAGAGGAGGTTTCCCATTAGCATATCCGCATGAAAAAGATTTCACACCTCTAAGCTCTAAAACGGTGGTACCATTATGTGATTTGATGTTTTGATTTTTTTTTTTTTTTTTTTTTTCTTTGTTTGTTAAGAGTTGTCACATTGGTAGAACTCTGTTTAAAACTTTACTAGTAGAGCTATTAATCATTAGAGCATCTTCAATTCATTCTTCAAAATTTCAAATATAAAAGATTTTTTTTAATTTTGAGTTCTAATTCATCTTTCATTTCTTCCTCTTAAATGAAAAAAGATAGATTGATCCTTCAAATATGAAAGAAGGATAAAAAAATAAAAGAGATCTCCAAAACACTATTCACTTTATATTTCTTATTATATTTGAAATAACTTTTAATGTGTTTATTTAATTTTTATAAAATTGACATTAATAAAAAAGTATAAATCATACCTTTAAAATGAATATAATATTAAATATATTTTACAAAAATTTTAAAATTAAATATTTATTAATAAACAAAAATTACTTTTTGATTGGAATTTGAATAAAGGAAATGAAAATTTGTGATTTACTTTTTGAATAAAAAATATTATTTTTATCCTTTTGAGAAGAGGATGTGATTGGAGATACTCTTACTACGTATCCGCATAAGCTTGCTACCTTACTTTTTAAGGCCTACTTTGACAATTGAATTAAAAGTTAAGGCTTCATTTGACATAAAAGTTTGAATTAAAATAATTATAAAAAAATAAATTAAATTTAAAAAA
This sequence comes from Camellia lanceoleosa, assembly GCA_025200525.1. Lineage (NCBI taxonomy): Eukaryota > Viridiplantae > Streptophyta > Magnoliopsida > Ericales > Theaceae > Camellia > Camellia lanceoleosa. The sequence goes on from CM045761.1 coordinate 85,599,077, forward strand.
TTAATAAAATAAAATATCACATATAAATTATAATTATTTTATCTTTTTTTTATAAAAGTTAAAAAAGTTAAAAAATTATCACAAATAATATTTTTTAGTTTCAAATTAAAATAATTAAAAAATTAAAAAATAACCCATATCCAAACGAAGCCTAAATTTCTTAATTTTTTTGTGTCGCATTATTATTGTTATTATTATTATTATTATTGTATTTTTTTGGGAAAATTACAAACACGTCCCTCGAGATTTACTGAAAATACAGATTTTCCCTAAGGTTTGAAAAATTACATCGCGTCCCTGAAGTTTATATTTTCATAACAAATTGTCCCCTGAGGTTTTTATTTTCATACAAATTCTCTCCTAATTTCTCCTAATTTGTTATGAAAATTTGACCCTCAAGAGACAATTTGTAATTTTTCAAACCTCAACGAAAATTTTGTATTTTCACTAAACCTTGAGGGGAGTGTTTGTAATTTGTCCTTTTTTTTTTAAAAAAAAATGTCAATTTAATTTTTGAACTTCTTAAAATAGACTTATATTAGCTTGATAAGGTCTAAAAGAACTCTTACATCAAATTAGGTATGACAAAATAAATTTTGACATTATTACAGTATATAACTTAATGTAGTGATATATTATTCTGTTTGTATCATTTTTGACATAAAAATTGTCAATTATTTGCGTCACGTGACAATAAAAGATGGAGAGCTAAAAATTTTATGAGATCCACCACCAAAGTAAATGAAGGGGCGGTTAGAATTGAATTATTTAATTAATAAAATTTGCCAAGTTATTAGGTTAATTAATTAATTAATTAATTTTTAATTTGACTTAACTTGATTTGATTTGATAAGGTGAACTTCAACCGTTCCTAATAATTAGGAGATTGTTCGGACTTATTTTCTATTTTGGAGGCTCCTAAATTAAGCTCTTATACAAGGCCGGCCCTGGCCTAAGGTCAGTAAGGCCTGGCCTTAGGCCCCAAAATTTTGACCCAAAAATAGGGCCTCCAAATTTGAAAAAATATTATAAGCTCAGTGTTCTTTTGTTTTTTTGGTTTTAGGATCAATTTAAAGGGTCCCAAAATATTTTATTAACTCTATGTATGGTTTAGTCCATATTTATTTATAAGTATAGTTTTTTTGCTTATATTTATTAAAATGAAAATATATATAAAAAAAAAAAATGTTTGGGCCCAAGAAAAACAATGCATACAATATATGGGCCTTATTTTTTTTTAACCTTTTTATCTATCGATTTTAGTAGAATAAATAATTTTGTCCAAATTTTTACCTAGGTCTTTATCACACTACTAAAAATCACTTTTTATGCACCGCTTATAAACCGTCGCAAATAATAAAAAACAATGAAAAGACCTTTTATGACGCCCATGCGACGGCAAATGGGGTCGCGAATGTGGGTGGCAAATACTTTTTATGACGAAAGCAACGGTCGCAAATTATTTATGCATCGCTTAAACTACTTATGGCACCACCATTTTTCCGTCAAAAAAACAAAGAAAACACTAACATGATTTTTGGCACCATCTTGTTACCGCTGCAAAAAAAAAAAAAAAAGTGTAACGTTAAGCACTCTAAGAATAGTAATGACAAGAATTTAGACGGTATGGCATTGTAGTTTAATCAAGCATTCCATTTGAGTCTCAAAATTGAGTCATATGTGAGTTATTACAACTAAAAACTTGGGAAAAGTTCTTTTATAAAAAAATATAATCCATTGGAAAAAGCTCTTTGTTGATGTTAGGGTGCCTTGAAGAGAACACCGGATTGCCTCCGCCTCAACTCGAAGTAAGGCAAGATGTTAAAGCATGCCATTAGATAAAGCATCGAATTTAAATACAGCTTGACATATAAAAATACAAAGAAGATTTAGATAAAATAGAACTCTACTTGAGATTACTCAGAATACACGCTTGACATATAAAAATACAAAGAAGATTTAGATAAAATAGGCCACATGAAAACCCCATGCGAAAACCATCGAATTGCCATTATCTAAATCCTCATCAAATGACCACATGTTGACAATTGCGCCCAAGTTCAAGCAAAGGAACATGCTTAAGGAGGAAGAAGACATCACTACAAAAATCAACAAGAAATGGTCAAGAAACCCTCATTTTCCATTCCTGATGCTAAAGACGGGGGTCAAACAGAGGTAAATAATACAAGTAGTCCAAATGAAGTAGAGAAGCACACCAGGGAAAGCAATTTGATGGGAGGGTTCAAATCAGACCAGGCATTTAGACAGATACAAAAGATCTACATGTCTCACATCAACCAAATCAGCATAACTTTCACATATCAAGGCTACTCTTTGGACAGATACAAAAGGTGTTTGAATTTAACAGGACTGTTCACAATTTCATAACCATAAATCATCTAAGAGATCTCAATCATCTAAGTGCAAGATCATGTGAATAAAAGAAAATGACAGAAGAGAAACCCGCATGCCTCGGCTGTAATTGAGAATCCTTCTTCAAAACAAAGTCGAAAGTCAAAATTTTAACATAAAAAACATGTACAAAGAATAATAATTGACCATTTGTATTGCTAATCGCTTGTTCATTAGAGCACTTAGTGCCAAACAATAACGTTAACAAAGTAATATATATACATATATATATATATATTTTTGTAGGATACATCTCGCTTTTTTACCTTCAAAGATCTTCTTTGCCTTCTCAATTTAAATTTCAAATTTCTCAAAGTTAGGAATATAATTTCAAATATCTGTGTAAAAACACACCTAGATTGATACATTTGAACAAGGCAGCTGCCCATTTTTAACAGTATAAGGGACCTATAGTACCTTGCCACATGCAAGATCAAGAACTGCGTCTCCGCGGTGCGCATAAAGTTGAATTAATACACTTTCAATCTGTTCACAGAAAAAAAAAATAAAAAATAAAAAATAAAAAATAAAAATAAAAAAAATTGATAACTTTAATGGTTAATACTTCATGTATCATAGATTCTAAAGAGAACAATGAATTTGATGAGATCGGAAGGCATACACAATTGTTAAGTTTCTTTAAATGAATAATAGGACTAGCCCCTTGCTCTTCTAGAGTTTGATTCATCCTAGCACTATAATGGTTAGCAACTTTCCTGTCAAATACCTTTGTACTCTCATCCTCTAGAAAACGGGCATCACCTGACCATAACACAATAACCTATAACTACCAAAATTCAATACTAATATACTATGTTCGGCTACCAAAATGCAGCAAGAAGATAGTAGACAATCAATTTTCCACATTATATTTTTTTTCCCTTTTCATAAAACATACTTTAAAATAAAAATATACAAAATAAAGTTGAGAATTTTTTTTTGGGGGTTCCTATTCAGTTTCTTGATTTCTTACCATCCAAAAGCTCACCCAAAGAATTAACAGAGAAACCAAAACACGCAAATCTATATTTACTCAAATCCACAAATCAAAACCACGTACAAAATGAATTGTCTATAAAAACCACAAAATACCTTCCGGTTGTGTCTCGATTTTGGATTGAGGCGGTCTAAGAGAACCCGACGATGAAGATTCTTGGTATCCTCTCTTCATGGCCAATAATCTAAAATGGGCCCTCTTCATCGACAATGGAAATCAATCTTCCGACAAATTTCTACGCATAACATGATTAAGTAAGAGTAATCAAATCAAACCCCATCAAAGAAAAAAAAAAAGAGTAATCAAAACCATAAACTGCAGCATATAAAAAATGGACTAAGCAAGCCTTACATCAGGTGATGCAAAAACTTTTCCCACAAACAAATGTTCACAAATTTTATTTTATTTTATTTTTTTTCTGGTTGCTATATGATTGCAAGTTTAAAGATAAATTTTTTCTAAAGTTGAATGAGAGACATGAGATGAAATCGAGCTTAAATGTAGAACAATGTTTTGAGCTATCGAGTCTGGGCTTTAGATTACCTAACTTAATAGTTCAAACAAAGAAGATGCTGAAAAAATCAGTTAGATACTTGACAAGAAACAAAGAATCATTAGCTAAAACATGTACATGGTTACTCTTCGCATAATTACATAGCCGACAGAGAGAATAATAGTATAATTCACATCACTTAATAAACAATATTGTCAATTTGATTTCTCAGATTTCTTTAGTACTGAAACCTTTGCATCCAGAACCATGTTAAAGCATCATATACACACAATATATGCACACCAATTATTACCTCAAGTTTCCCCTTATATTGCTTCAAGACATTCCATAAAGCTTTAGCAAAATTTTGCATAATCTTGTTTGTTCTTTCTTTTGCCAATTCAGTGGACCCTTCCTCAAGGGATGTACCATCATTTACTTCCCAATTAATAGTTGTTGCCAGATGATCTCAACATATCCGAGGTTTAACCTCCTCGACCTCTTGTCGAAGGGTTTCGCTTTCAAAAGAAGCAAAATATATCCCATGTTCTTGATAGAAATCAAAGAGTAAAAAATAACAAAGTGGTGTAAGTCAATTACAGTGCAATTCAACAACCTTCTTTATCAACTTCACATTCATCTCCAAGACTTTCCTTCCATTGGTCCTAAATAAAAGCCTAAAATTAACATGATGATAAAGAAAGTACATAAACAACTCAGAAGTTACCAATACACGGTGTAATCCATTGTCGAAAATAACCGATATATTAACCCCACATGCACAATGCCATAAGGGAATGTAATGGAAAAGTCTTGCATAACTCGTTAGTCACCAATTAGAAACAAGATGCCATAAAGAAAATAAAAAGCTCAATGTACCATTAAATTTTAAAATGCACAAATATAAGAATCATGGTAAAGTACTATTAGTTATCACACACACCCCCCTAGTTCACATAAGGTGCATTGTTTCTTTCATGTAATTTCAATTCAAGGCATCAAACATATGAACAAAGTTTTGTTCAAATTATTTCAATTGAACTACAATGTCTTTTCCTCATTGTCTCAAATTTCATGTTAGTTACGCTTTCCTTCAACTAGCATTACCTTCAACATGGACCATCCCACCCTTCTTGGTAATCGATCGCAAGCTAATATATTTTTACATTTTAGATGCTTCTAGTCTAGAAGTCCCTATTAAAACAAAGTAAAAATAATAATAAATGGATCAAATCTGAAAAGGTTAGTTGACCTTTTTCAAATTTGATCCTTTTTTTAGAGTTTGTTTGGTGACGTTTATGTTTACAATTTTCTATTTATATTTACAATTTTCTAAAAAAAAAATAAAATTGAAAACTATAAACAAAAATCCATTTGGTATCTATTTTCGTTTTCAAAAACTTATAAATAGTTTACAAAAGTTAGTAAATTTTTGTAACTACAAAAAAGTTGGTTTCACTTGTTTAGGAAAAAAAAAAAAGGTTTCATTCCTTCCTCATTCTCCCATCCCTCCGACCACCACCCACCGCTTATTAGGACCAGCAGCCATCGACGGCCACCACCTCTTGTCAGAAACCACCTTCAGCAACCACCTGCAGCAGCTGGTTGGTTGCCAAAAACCACCTTCGGCCATCACCTCGCAAGCGCCACCACTTCCCACAGAGACAATCACCTCGCCATCGCTAACCACCTCCGTACCAAAGAACAACCTCTCGTCACCACCTCCAATAGATCACAATCAATCACCCATTCAAGGTCGACTGTTTAAAAATGTGATATATCGCCTTCCACCACCAACTAGCAACCACCTCCGCCACCATCTCCAACCCAACCACTTTCGCCACCCCTTCGTTGTTTTTAAAACACATGTTGTACCAAACATGTTTTTGTTTACATTTTTACCAAAAATAAACATAAACTTGTTCAATATTTTCACAATGTAATGTAAATCCGTCAACATTGTCAGCTACACCTTATATTTTTAGATGCTTCTTGGACCAAATTGCAAAAAGAAAAAAAAAGAAAAAAATCACTTAAGACAATAACTCATTCAAAATGAGCAGTGCTTAACATCCGGTACAAAGTCGCCTTGGCATCAACTATGAAACCACAAACAAAGTTATATTCTCGTATTAACTTCCTACTAAGTCTAAAATGTGCAGCCTCGTATCAAAAGAATGTTGCATGCCCTAGTAAGCAAGGAGAAGTCTAGTCATCACAATGACATGAATTTTCATGATCCTCCGATTTCATAACAATATAATTGAGGGCATAAAACATATCCAGGGAATTGTTAGTTGCAGAGTTACAAGACCTCCCAAAATGACCAGAGGGCACCCTTCAAAGAAACCCACCGAACTACACACTTATCCAATAAAATGAATATGTAAAAGATTCACATTCGTATGGGCAGATTGAATAATTTAACATGCTTCAAGGCAAGTAAGCTTCATTCTCTTGAGTTGTTCTGTTCTAGGCAAAGTCCTAAAATGCCCTTAGTACAAAGCTTAATTTAACGGTTGTTCAACATTATTAAACCTACACATATGAGCAATGATGCCAATCGATGTAAAGCTTATTATAAGTAGAAGGATATTTGGCAATAAGAAAACTTTTACTTGATTTTCATATAAGGTGAAGCTCATACATGTAATCAATAAGCTCATTGTTCAAAATAAATAAAAAAAAGAGCCAATAACCTCAGATTTATTTACATGATCTCTCAGATACAAAACCAGATCAAGTACAAATATGAAACAAATCGAAACAAACTAAATAAAAAAAACAGAGGAAATTTGAAGAGAGTTAGTACCTGATTTGTACACAATGAAGCTCAAAGATTGTCTGTGCTTGTGTGTGTGTAATGTAAGTCAATTTTGAGATAGATGAAATGCATGATAGGTGAGCTTACTCTACTGTATTTGATAACTCCAATAGACCTTTTCAATGCGGTCCACTAGCAGAGTTAGGGTTTCTCTGCGATGAATCGAGCAAATTGCGGCGAGAGGTGTACACAGATACAGAGAGAGAACGAGATTGTGCAAAAGAGAGATTGAGAGATCAAGAGAGGAAGAGAGATCGAGACAAAAACAGAGAGATTGAGAGATGGAGGGAGAGATTCATACTGGTGGAGTTCTTCGCATAACGACAAGTGTGAGCGAGAGCAAGAGCGAGCCAGAAAGCAAGAACGAGAGAGAGAGAGTTGAGTGAGCCTGCTAGGGCAAAACTAAGAAAATGGCGCAAATAAATAAAAGAAAATAGGAACCTTTTCGCTTTTTTTACACGCAAATCAGATAATAAAAAAAATCGACGCAAAAGGTCAATTTTCTAGTAGTGTCAGTTTTAATTGAATAATTTTTTCTTAATTTTTTTGTCCTAATTTTGTTTTATTAAATTGTTTTGTATATAATTTTAATGATTATATGTGCAAGTAAATTTTTTTGTGACTACAAACAAATAAAAAAATTATAACTTATCGTTTTATTCATAAATTTTTTTTTTTTCAATATAAAAAAGACCTCCATTTTCAAAATTTACCTTAAACCCCTAAATCTCATGCTGGCCTGGTCTTATATCCTATTTTGATGTCTTATCTTTTAAATGTTTGTTCAGAGATGAAGCTTCTATAAGATTTGAATAGCTTTCATAACAACAACAAAGCTACAAAGCTCGGACCTTTTTTTTTCTAGAATCAAGGCGAGTGGATTTTTTTTTTAGACATGTGACAACTCGTGAGGGTATGGAATGTTGGAAAAATTGTTTAATATGGATGTATTTTTGAGTTAAAATTTTGAGTGGGTTCGAAGAGGTGAAGTGTTTCTTACCGTGTGACAAATCACACGGTGAAGACGGAACGCTAAAACCATTTATGAATGAATGGGAAGTTGACGTCGTTTTCGGGTCTAACATTAATTTTTTAGATAAAATTTATTTGAATTTTTTCAATAAAAATTATTGTGAAAATTTAATTTAATTCTAAAATTTAAATTTTGAATTCCTAAGTGGTTTCTTAAAATTTGTAATTGTGAGAATTTAATTTAATTCTAAATTCAAATTTTAGATTTCTAAAAAGTTTCCTAAAATTTGTACCTATTTATTTATTTAACTATTTCAATAGTTTAATATATATATATATATATTTGAAATAGTTTAAATAATAAATGAACCTACTGTTCCTTTATTTGACCAACGGAAACTTTTCAAATTTGTTTTCAAAGTGCTAACGGTCAAATCAATGTTTGAATTCATGGTGCACCTGTTCATTTCTTTAGTGCATCAGTTCATTTCCTTTGGAAATTTGCCTATAAATACAATCTGATTCCAGCAATCTAGGAGTCAGGAAAAAATTAGTCAAGTTGTTTCATTGTTGTCCAATTTTTCTTTAGTGCATTTATTCTTCATATTTAGTTTTAGAATAAATTAAAGAGAGTATAGATCACAAGTTTGGTTCGCCGAACAAATTGTTTGAAATGCTACTACAATTTGTGAAGATCATTGTATCCTGGGAGATAGACACCACTCAACCGTAAGCACCGTAGCGGGGCGAATCTGTCTTAAGGACAGAGTATCACATACTCGACTTGGTCTTAATTTTAATTCGGTTCGATAAATAAATCCGGTATATTATTTATTTATTTTGTTTGAATTTATTTCAAGTTATTTTATATACACAGAAGATTGTTTCAACAATCTTAAGACAGATTTGAATTTATTCTGTTTATAGAATTTTTTCGTTTGTTTCCTTTTCTCTTTCTTCTTTTAAGAAAATTATTTTCAGTGAATTTACAAAATAATATTCTTGTTGGAAAAATAAATAGTGATTATATGCTATTTGACAGATAGTAGTAATATACTGTCTCTTTTCTTTGACAACTAGTAGTACGATACTGGTGTTATTAACAATTCAGAATATATTTTTGTGAAATTTTTTCAGAAATTAATTTTGGGTTTTAGAAATTATTTTCTAAGTTTTCATTACTTAAAATTCTGTTTTAGTATTTTAATTATTGGAGTGTTACAAGAAATTTAAGTTTCTGTGTGAAATTAATTTGGTTAAATAAAATTTTATTTTATTTCTAAATTAATTGAAAAATAAAAGTTATATTCTTATTTATTTTATTTTACAGAATTTAATTTCTTGTGTGGAATTAATTTGGTTAAATAAAATTTTATTTTATTTCCAAATTAATTGAAAAATAAAAGTTATATTCTTATTTCTTTTATTTTACAGAATTTAATTTTCTGTGTGGAATTAATTTGGTTAAATAAAATTTTATTTTATTTCCAAATTAATTGAAAAATAAAAGTTATATTCTTATTTCTTTTATTTTACAGAATTTAATTTTCTGTGTGGAATTATTCTGGTTAAATAAAAATTTATTTTATTTCCAAATTAATTGAAAAATAAAAGTTATAGTTTTTTATTTCTTTTATTTTACAGAATTTAATTTTCTGTGTGGAATTAATTTGTTTAAATAAAATCTTATTCTATTTTCAAATTAATTGGAAAATAAAAGTTACATTCTTATTTCTTTTATTTTTACAGAATTTAATTATGTGAATTTGGTTTAATTTTCTGTGTAGTGTAAATTCTAATTATAATTTTGTTTTATATATTAGAATTGATGGTTACTGAAACTAATGCCCAAACAAGTACTATCAGGTTATCATGATTGCACCAACCCCCTCTCCTGTGATGACAGTACCAATAAGTCATGGAGAGAAGCCAGAGATGTTCTCAGGAACTGACCTTAAAAGATGGCAATAGAAAATGTTGTTCTATCTTACAACTCAACTCGCCTGCTTCTCCGTGAAGATGCTCCTATCTTGAAAGAGGATGAAACCGACCGGCAAGTAGTTGCTGCGGTTGATGCTTGGAAACATATCGATTTCCTTTGCCGGAACTACATCTTGAACGGACTTGACAATACATTATACAACGTCTACAGTCCAATCAAGACAGCAAAGGAACTTTGGGAATTGTTGGAGAAAAAGTACCAAACGGAAAATGCCAGCTCAAAGAAATTTGTGGTTGGCAGATTCTTGGATTTTGTAATGGTTGATTCAAAAACTGTGATCAGCCAAGCTCAAGATTTCCAACTCATTCTGCATGACATTCACGCAGAAGGCATGTCACTCAGTGAATCCTTCCAAGTTGCAGCCTTAATTGAAAAATTACCAAAAGGCTGGAAGGAATTCAAGAACTATCTCAAACACAAGCGCAAAGAAATTTCTATGGACGAATTAATTGTGCGTTTGAGAATTGAGGAAGACAACCGCAATTCTGAAAAGCAGGCTGGTAAGCATCCTATGGGGGTCTAAGGCAAATATGGTGGAACATGCTTCAAAAACCAAGAAACAAAAGTCTTTTGGAGAAAGTTCATCACAAGGCTCTAAAGGGGGGGATAATAAAAAGTACAAGTTTAACAGCAAATGTTACATCTGTGACAAAGAGGGACATCGGGCCAAAGATTGCCGTAGCAAAGGCAAAAGCAAAAGAAGAACAAGCAAGAAGCTTGCTCAAGCCCATATGACCGAAGTGGACAACATTTCCAATGGTGTCGAAGACATCAATCTTTCTGCAGTTGTTTCTAAAGAAAATTTTGTTGAAAATCGTAAAGAATGGTGGGTGGACACTGGTGCTACTCGCCATATTTGTGTCAACAAAAAGATGTTCACATCTTATTCTATAGTGGACAATGGTGAACAACTTTTTATGGGCAACTCCTCAACTTCCAAAGTTGAAGGATAAGGAAAGATTGTACTCAAAATGACATCTGGGAAGGAACTCACTCTCAACAATGTGCTACATGTACCAGACATTCGCAAGAATTTAGTTTTCGGATTTTTGTTGAGTAAGAATAGGTTTAGGCTAGTTTTTGAAAGTGACAAGTTTGTACTTACCAAAAATGGGATGTATGTAGGAAAAAGTTACATGTCTGATGGCCTTTTCAAGTTAAATGTAATGATCGTTATACCTTCAGTTATTAATAATAATACATCTTCTTCTTATTTGCTTGAGTCTTCAAATTTATGGCATGGTAGAGTAGGACATGTTAATTATGGATCTTTGCGTAGATTAATTAATATGGAATGTTTACCTAAATTTGACATTGATTCAAATCATAAATGTGAAATTTGTGTTGAGGCAAAATTATCTAAAACTCCTTTTCATTCAATTGAAAGAAGTACGGAACCACTTGAATTGATTCATAGTGACATTTGTGATTTTAAATCAATTCAAACTAGAGGTGAAAAAAAATATTTTATCACTTTTATAGATGACTATACTAGATATAGTTATGTTTATTTAATTCGAACCAATGATGAAACTTTGGAAACTTTCATTCAATATAAGAATGAAGTTAAAAATCAACTTGGTAAGAAAATCAAGAAACTTAGAAGTGATAGAGGTGGTGAATATGAATCACCTTTTGGTGAATTTTGTAAAGAACATGGAATAATTCATCAAACTACTGCTCCTTACTCACCTTAGCAAAATGGAATTGCTAAAAGGAAAAATAGGACTTTAAAAGAAATGATGAATGCCATGTTAATAAGTTTTGGATTACCTCAGAACTTGTGGGGGGAAGAAATGCTTTCTGCTAATTATATACTTAATAAAGTACCCCTAAAGAAAGTGAATCAAACACCTTACGAATTGTGGCATGGAAGAGTACCATCCTACAAATACTTAAAAGTGTGGGGGTGTTTCGCTAAAGTGGCTATTCCTAGTCCTAAAAAGACTAAGATAGGTCCTAAGACCATTGATTGCATTTTCATTGGTTATGACAAGAATAGTAGTGCATATCGGTTTTTGATTCATAAATCAGAACATTCCAAAATGCATGTAAATACTATTATTGAGTCTCGGAATGCATCATTCTTTGAACATGTATTTCCAAATAAGACTGGACAAGAGACTAGTAATAATAAGAGATCTTTTGAGGCTATTACTAGTAATGATCAAGAGCAAGAGTTAGACCAAAATGAGGAAGAAGAACGTAGGCGTAGTAAATGTGCTAGAACCTCAAAATCTTTTGGTCCAGATTTTCTAACATTTTTGCTAGAAAATGAGCCTTTAACTTTTAAAGAGGCTATGTCCAGTCCTGAAGCTCCTTTATGGAAAGAAGCTGTCAACAGTGAAGTTGAATCCATCTTGCAAAATCACACTTGGGAATTGGTGGATTTGCCACCAGGTTGTAAACCTCTTGGGTACAAGTAGATTTTCAAAAGAAAATTAAAAGCGGATGGATCAATAGACAAATACAAGGCAAGACTTGTAGTCAAAGGTTTTAGACAAAAAGAAGATCTAGATTACTTTGACACATACTTACCGGTTACTAGAATAACATCCATTAGAATGCTAATTGCCATTGCATCTCTATACAATTTAGAAATTCATCAAATGGATGTTAAAACCGCTTTCTTAAATGGTGAGTTAAATAAAGAAATTTACATGGAACAACCAGAAGGGTTTTCTGTTCCAGGAAAAGAAAAGAAAGTTTGTAAATTGGTTAAATCATTATATGGTTTAAAACAAGCGCCAAAATAATGGCATGAAAAATTTGACAAGGCAATGATGTCAAATGGATTTAAAATTAATGAGTGTGACAAATGTGTTTATATTAAAAATACAGACAAAGGTTATGTCATTGTATGTCTTTATGTGGATGATATGCTCATCATAGATAGTAATAATGACATGATTAAAACTACTAAGAAAATGTTGAATAAACAGTTTGACATGAAGGACATGGTCATTGCTGATATAATTCTTGGTATAAAAATTACCAAAACATCGGAAGGATATGCTTTGTCACAATCTCATTACATTGAGAAAATACTTGACAAATTCAGCAAAGATGATGATCATCTTGCTAGAATACCTGTAGATGTTAATTTGTATCTTTCTAAGAATATACAGGAAAGTATTTCTCAATTAGAGTATGCCCAAATTATTGGAAGCTTAATGTACTTGATGACTCGCCCGTATATAGCTTATGCAGTAAGTAAATTAAGTAGATATACGAGTAATCCGGGAGTAGAACACTGGAAAGCAATTATAAAGGTTCTAAGATATCTCCGATTTACTCGTAACATTGGGTTTCATTATACTAGATATTCAGCAGTACTTGAAGGATACTGTGATGCAAATTGGATATCGGATGCTAGAGACTCGAAGTCCACCAGTGGATATGTCTTTACTCTTGGTGGGGCGGCTGTATCTTGGAAAATTTTCAAACAGACTTGTATTGCTAGGTCTACTATGGAATCTGAATTCATAGCTTTAGACAAAGCAGGGGAAGAGGCAGAATGGCTTCACCACTTCCTTGAAGATATTCCAATATGGCCAAAACCGGTGCCTGTTATATATTTACATTGCGATAGTCAATCTGCAATAGGTAGAGCACAGAGTCATATGTATAACGGTAAGTCACGACACATTCGTCGTCGACATAACACCATAAGGCAACTGCTCTCTAATGGAATTATTTCTATAGAATATGTTAAGTCTAAAGACAACATGGCAAATCCACTAACCAAAGGGTTATCAAGATAGCTAGTTGAGAATTCATTGAGGGGAATGGGACTAAAGCCTATGAAATAAGAGTTACCATAACGGCAACCTAACCTAGTTGACTGGAGATCCCAAGATCTAGGTTCAAAGGGACAACCGAGTTGCGAATGACTTAGAAGGATCACTGGGGAGTCTAACTCCTACCTATTTCTTTGATGAAATAGTGATGTCTGCAGCGGTTTAGGTTAAGTAATACTTTTAATGATTCTTATATCTAGGTAAACCTAGTGGAGTATGGCAGGATACTTTTCATAAGAATCACCTATGTGAGTGTGAACTGGGCCGGTTCTATAAGATTTGTGAAGGGTTACAAGTCTTTAGAGCACTCATGAAAGACCAGGCTGTGCAGGGCCAAAATGAACACAATAGTGAGAACTAAACTGTGTCTGAAGATATACTGTGTGGGTTCTATTGTCTTGATTTACACAAACGGCTGAACAGTTCAAGACATCATGTTCACTGTTTAGCTAGTAAATCCGATAGTGTCTCACAAGGGAAGGTTCAAAGCCAAAAGCTACTTATCCTTTGCAGAATATTTCCAATTTCTGTACTCTCTGTAATAGATCATGTTGTTGCATTTTTTCTCCGTCAAATTCCATTCATGTGGGGGATTGTTGAAAAAATGGTTTAATATAGGCATATTTTTTAGCCAAAATTTTGAGTGGGTCCAAAGAGGTGAAGTATTCCTTGCCGCGTGGCAAGTCACACGGTGAAGACGGAATGTCAAAACCATTTATGAGTGAATGGGAAGTTGACGTCGTTTTCGGGTCTAACATTAATTTTTTAGGTAAAATTCATTTGAATTTTTTCAATAAAAATTATTGTGAGAATTTAATTTAATTCTAAAATTCAAATTTTGGGTTCCTAAGTGGTTTCCTAAAATTTGTAATTGTGAGAATTTAATTTAATTCTAAATTCAAATTTTAAGTTCCTAAGTGGCTTTCTAAAATTTGTAATTGTGAGAATTTAATTTAATTCTAAATTCAAATTTTAGGTTCATAAAAAGTTTCCTAAAGTTTGTACCTGTTTATTTATTTATTTATTTAACTATTTCAATAGTTTGATATGTATATATATATATTTGAAATAGTTTAAATAATAAATGAACCTACTTTTCCTTTGTTTGACCAACGAAAACTTTTCAAATTTGTTTTCAAAGTGCTAATGGTCAAATCAATGTTTGAATTCATGGTGCACCTGTTCATTTCTTTAGTGCATCGGTTCATTCCGGGTTTGGTATCTGTTCGGGCCTTTGGAAATTTGCCTATAAATACAATCTGATTCCAGCAGTCTAGGAGTCAGGAAAAAATCAGTCAAGTTGTCTCATTATTGTCTAATTTTTCTCTAGTGCATTTATTCTTCATATTTAGTTTTAGAATAAATTAAAGAGAGTATAGATCACAAGTTTGGTTCGCCGAACAAATTGTTTGAAGTGCTACTACAATTTGTGAAGATCATTGTATCTTGGGAGATAGACACCACTCAACCGTAAGCACCGTAGCGGGGCGAATCTGTCTTAAGGACAGAGTATCACATACTCGACTTGGTCTTAATTTTAATTCGGTTCGATAAATAAATCCGGTATGTTATTTATTTATTTTGTTTGAATTTATTTCAAGTTATTTTATATACACAGAAGATTGTTCCAACATGGAAGACATGCACAACAAATAGAAAAAGATCCATGCAACAATAAAGGAAATATTTTTCACAAATCAAGCAAAAGAAATTCAAATTCAAATATAAAAGGACACGTGGTGACCTATGGGAGCTCAATGGACTAAGTCAAAATAATAAAGATAGGCCTTGGCCGTTGAAGAATAAAATCGTTCCACTCTTGGGGGGTCAAGATTAGTATCAAAGACGAGGGCTGCTACGTTTCTAGGAGTTGAGTAGAAATAGGGACTTTTTCAACACTATATAAAGAGCTCCAATTGTAACATTTGAAGAGGTCCCCGACCAAACACTTGATCAAAAGTCTCTCAATATATGTCTTTTAATTCATTTTAGCTTCATAACTTATTTATCTTAGCTTCATAGCTTAAGTATCTTAGCTTAGTTTCATAACTTCTTTATCATAGCTTTATAGCTTAGTTTCTTTAGCTTCTTAGCTTAGATATATTAGATTACTAATTGTACTTCATTTTCAATCAATGCAAGTCATAAGTTTGGTCTAATTATCTTTAGCACCTATAAATTTGTTAAAAATCCTCTTCATTGGGGCAAAGTCTGAACCAATGGCGGTTCTTCTTAGCCATACACAATCATTTCTCTGTGTTAGAAGTCAAAAATGTTCAACAATTTCTACACCTTGAACTAGGTTCACAAGTTCTGACACGCCCACATTTAATTAACAAGTTTTTTTTGTGTTCACATCTACAGGACTTCTTGAGTGCAACAGGAATTTCTGAGGAGTGCAAACATGTTCACAAGTCACACACTATTTTATTATTTATTCTAGAGAAAATTTCACCAAATTGTCGACCACCCGATCATCTACCTAGTCGACCACCCAATAAATGGAAATACTGGACAATTTTCACCAAGTGATTGACCACCAGGCCCTCCACCCCGGTCAACCACTCGATCGACTACCTAATATCTCTCAAAACTAAGGAAATTTCACCAAGTGGTCGACCACCCGGTCATCCGCTCGATCGACCACTTGATCAACTACCTAATA
The DNA here is from genome assembly GCA_025200525.1 of Camellia lanceoleosa. Classification (NCBI taxonomy): domain Eukaryota; kingdom Viridiplantae; phylum Streptophyta; class Magnoliopsida; order Ericales; family Theaceae; genus Camellia; species Camellia lanceoleosa. The sequence continues at coordinate 85,615,242 of CM045761.1, forward strand.
TCTCTCAAAACTAGGCAATTTTCACCAAGTGGTCGATCACCCGGTCATCTACTTGGTCGACCATCAAATAAAAAATAAATATTTTGTAAAATTAAATTTTAGAGTAGAGTCTGATGAAGTGTGTACATAAAAAAATACTAGTTAAAATACAAAAATAGATTTTTAATTATAATTTGACTCAAATTTGCTAAGTTTGATGCAGATACTCTTATACCATGTATATCAATAGTAAATAAATAAAAGATTTATTATACTTTTTATTCTTATACTATCATCAAATTATCTATTTAGTTTTTAAACTATCGATTGAACCTATTAAATCCCTAAAGTATATAAATCAAAATCTATTTTAGTTTTTAAACTATTGATTAAATCTATTAAGTCGTTAAAGTATTTAATTCTAATATATTTAGTCCATATAAGGATTATAAAAATTAAATATAAACCCCTATGTAGTTAAAATTTTATTTTAAAAAATTTTAAATTTTTATTCTATTTTTAAAAAGTGAGTGTCAACTGGTGAATTTTTTTTTATATGGGTAAAAGTAACTATCTATAATATTTTCTTACGTATCTTCTAATTGATTGTTTTTAAATTTTTTGCTAATTTTTTTTTATAACTTAATTAACATATTATTTTGTTCTATTATTATTTGTAGTAAAGTGTTATTATTCAAATTAACTATTTTTACTTCTTTAGTATATCTAATACATAATTTTATTAACAAAATTGAAAAGTCATACTATAATACTATATATATATATTTTTATAAATATTCTAAAAAATCAAACTATTTATCCAAGTAATCCACTTTTCAAAAACTAACCTACTTTTTAAAAATGCAAGTTGAAAATGCCATTTGCAATTTCATATTAACTTTACTTACTAATATGTAGATGTGGAACATATCAATATGAAATTGCATGTTCAAGATATAATTTCACCACGAAATTGTATTTTGAACCTGCGATCTTAAAAAGTATATTAGTTTAATAAATTGTTTGAAAGTTGTTTATTTACATAAATAGTTTAATTTTTTGGAATATTTCACCCCAAAAAAAAAAACTCCTAATACTAAGGATTGGTTTGGAAATAAGCTATTTTAGTAATTTTTTTTTATTTTTTTACCAAAATATGAGGTGAAAAAAATTAGAGCGAATTACACTAACGGTCTTGTAGGTTGGGTGTCACTTTAGTTTCTGATCTTTCAATTATGATATATTTGATCTTGAATTTTGAATCTTGTTACAAATAAGGACAATTCAAGATATTGTTACTCCATTTCAAAGGTAAAGTTGTCAATTTGATAAAATACAAACAAGTTTGATAAAATAAATGTCAAAAAATTACTTTTAAAATTTTTAAAATTATTTTTACTCACTAAAGATGAAGTTATATAAAAACGATAATTTTTTATCTTTTTATTTTTTTACCAAATTAATTTTTAGTATTTGTTCGGATGATAATCATGTAATGAGTGATTGTTTTTGTTGATATTTTTGGATGGTTATCATTTACTAGATGATTGTATTTGTTGTTAACATATATTTTTGGATGGTTATTAAGTTTTTAATGTATAATTGATATGTTTAATATATGAAATATTTTTAGTTTTGAATTTTTTTAATTTAATGGATTGATTTGATAATGATATCAAAGTTGTCGCTGTTTTGACTTCTAAAAAAATAAAAACTAATTTAACGAAAATAAATATCAAAACAAATTATTTAAAAAAATTATTTCTACCCTCTCAAAAAATAAAATTATATAAAAATGATGTGTTTTTTAAAAAAATTTCCACCAATTTAATTTTTAGTTTCTTAGAAAATTTTCTGAAAATAAATTCTGAAAACCAAACCAAACAAAACTTTATAACAAAAAAATTTCCAATATTATTCATTAAAAAAAAAATCATTGTATTTCAAACAACGTATAAGTAAACAAACACAAAATTAATTGCATGATGACTTTGCCCTTTAAATGGAGTAACAATGTCTTTAATTGTCCTTATTTGGAACTACATTCAAAATTTGGAGTCAAATATATCACAATTAAAAAGTCATGAACCAAAGTGACACAAGCCCCAAATTATAGAGACTGTTAGTATAATTCGCTCCTAAAATTAATATGTTTGAGATATTTTTTAACTTTTTATGAAAAACATGCAAAAGATAAAGAAAAATGGACATTTACGTACAAGTCCCATTTTGTGAACTTATAATCTATTAGGTCCTAGATAAAATTATATGTTCCTTCAAGTCCCATTAATTTTTAATAGACCAATTTATTCTTCCAAACCTGAAATTGGGCATCAGATGGTTGTCTTCCAACCATCGCCTCATCTACCTCAGTCCCTCTCTTCTCACCTCCGATCACTTCCCCTTCATCTAGTGCGTCGTTAGCTCCAGATTTAGATTCTACAATCGCAACACAAAGCAAGCCACGATGTGGTGAATTCATTTTGTTTGATTTAGTTGTGATTCCAGGTTTGTGGCCAATTCGTGCCTGTAATAATTCCATTCAAATGCTGTAGCAAATGAATCGATTTTCGATAGTCTCTCTCCTCGTTCACACTTCAGTAAAAAGATAATAACCCATAAATTCCATTGCTTGCATCTTGAGTTGAACCACATAGAGATTAGGAAGAGAATGAGAACGATCGCAACTCCGAAGATGAATTTTGAAGGGTCGAATTGTTGTTGTTGTTGCATCTTGAGGTGAATCCAGAATTCCATTGCTTGAACCTACAAGAAAGTTGAATATTCAACCATAGATCTTGAAATCCATGGAGATTTCCAATTCTTGCTTTCTCTCTCTAAAAATACAAACTTTCTCTCTCTTTATCTATCTATGTATCTATGTGTTAATTCTTTGGTAAATTGAATATTCAACCATAGATCTTGAAATCCATGGGGATTTCTGATTCTTGCTCTCTCAAAAAATACAAATTTCTCTCAGATTCATCTATGTATGTATATGTGTTGATTCTTTGGTAAATTTCTCTCTCTTTGCTCTGTATGTTCTTTATAGTCCACTGTTGTTTAACATTTGACTCTTTGGCTAATATTTATTACTATATTTTTGGTGGAATGTGTCTGGGTCGTCGTCGGCATTGGTCGCCGGTTCGCCGGTAAGGGTGGGTTCGAACTAAAGGAATTGAGAATATTCTCAGTTTATAATATTCTCAATTTTAATTATGAAAAAAAACTCAATTCAGCAATCTAATGTGTCAGGTTCGCAAAATTATCTTTCTTTTCAATCCCATACTTTTCTCAGAAGCCAAACAAAAATTTCTTAGTTTTGATAATTATATACTGAAATCATTCTCTGTTTTGGGATTAAAGGGCAAAACGCTCTTTTACCTATAAATGAGACTTCATCGTTCAAAATTTTTTATAGGACCTAAGCTACCACCAAATATGTGTTGATAAAATAATACCAAACTATAAGGAAAATATAATTTAAAAATATATAAATGTTTTTTAGGCAAAACCAAAAACTCAAGTATATCAACATGTAACAACCTTCGCATCGACACGGTTAACTCATCGAATTATGATCGACATCGTTAAACCGAATCGATAATTGATTAACCGGCATCGAATGGACTGATTGAAATCGAAATGGAAATCGAATAAGTTTATCTATTGAATTGCATGTTGCATCTGTTTAATTGATTGAGTATCTGTTTGAATTTATATGTTTAAACTGCTAATTGAAGGCCTTATCGACGGCCGAATTAGGAACCGTTTAGAGCTTTGGAATCAGTAGAATATTTAGGATTTAATGGTATATCTATCTGAAAATTGATTAGGAATGATTAAACTAGATTAATTTAAGCCAATTAAAAAGTTAGGCTTAATTACAAAATTGCCACCTATAGTGGACACTTGTTTATTGTTTTGCAAGAGCCTTATTACACTTCAACAACACTTTGATCAGCCACTTTCTCACACCTAGCCGACCTTAGAGGGAGGGAGTAGGAGAGATAGAGTAATTCTTCTCATTTTGCTTAGTATTGCTTGGGAATTGAAGGATTTGTGGCATAGATTGCATGGTTGAGCTTGTTCATCCTGCATTCAAGACTTAGTAAGGTAATTGGACCCCTCATTGTTGTCCTTAAGGTTTATTCTTGCATGCTCCATGTTTAATTAGAGAGCTAAGACATGAATTTGTTCATAATTGTTGAGTTAGAGCTCCATTCATGCATGCATGTGTATATTGATGAGTTTGAGTTGAATTCATGCTAGAATTGGACATGCATGTCCATGTTTTTATCATAATCCATGTTTCCCACATTGTTTTCAAAGATTGGAGCTCAATAGAGCAAGATTTAAAGCTTGATTTTGGTTTAAAGCTCATGCATTGCATGTTTTGATAGTGTTCTTGAATTGTTCTTGAAAAATGGTTTTAATTGACTCACCTTTGGGGCTTGAATTCATAAATTGGCTTTTGAAACTTGTTATACATTGTCTTAGAATGTATTTTCCAGAATTTAGGCCCAAGAGGTCGAGTTTTGAGTGAGAGAATGCTTGGTTTGAGCTTGAAAAGCAAATCTGGAAATTCCAGATTTGGCTTCTTCGCTCGAGCGAAGGATTCCTCGCCGAGCGATCAAGGTTTCTCTCGAGCCACGCCGAGCGAAGGATTGTGGCTCGAGCGTAAAAATCGAACATCTAGTACTTTTTCATCGCTTCATCGCATCGCCGAGTAACCTTTGATTTTGAAAGCTCGCCGAGCGAGCATCGAGCGAGCATCACGCCTGTAAAAATTGAGCATCCAAGATTTTTATCGTTTCATCGCATCGCCGAGCGAAGGATTGTTCGCCGAGCGAAGCCTTTGATTTTGCAACCTCGCCGGCGAAGGAAGGCTCGCCGAGCGAGACCTCTGCTTTTCAAAGAACTTTTGAAAAATGCCTTCCAATTGTATTTTTGCATCCTCATCCCATCCTAGGCATTCTTAGGCCTAGTTTAAGACATCTTAATGAGGATTTATACATAGAACCACACCGAGGAATTTAGGGATTAATTACCATCCTTTCTCGATCGTGAACTTAGTGTGTGTTCTATTTGTTTACGCTTAGGGTTGGTTTCTGGACGCGCTTTAGTCGCTATTAGCCCAATCTCTGTGAGTAACAATTGTGTAAAGATATGTTCAAAATGGTTATCTTTTGAATACCGAATCAATTGTTTATTGAACCGATATTGTTTATCAATGAATGTATGTCCAGATTCTCAATCAGACAGGCATCCTTAGCACTTGATCGTTATCGCATAGAGCTCTATCGGTTCCTTTGTGGAACCATACTGTTATCGATTGATGGCCATCATTATCATGGTTCATGTCGGTCCTTTTGGACCCATCTGCTTATAGGCTAATGGATGTACCACATATGACCGATTGATCAAATCAAAGATCAAATATCGTTTAATGAACTGATTTCATTATCAGAAGGACATTCATTCATAACCTCTTTACGCTTTATGTTATTCATCGGGCTTTAGCTCACTGCTTATATATATATGTAGGTTCTCGAACTGCACTGAGCTAGGAGCGTGGGTTGGTCCCTAGTTTTGTCAAGCCACCTATGTGTCTCATCGCGAGGTTCCGAAGTTGCCATGCTATGGCTTGGGTGTTTTTGTGTCCCCATCGGTCTCCTTGTACTTTTGTATAGATCAAGCTTATCAAGTTATCGAGGATTCGATCCGCATCGACCGATCAGAAATGATTGTATAGATCAGACGGTTCTCGAATCGTATGAATGCATGAAAAATGTTTTTGGCATACGATTTTCAACCAATGGACACTAGTTATTTATTGTATTGGCTTCCGCCAGTCTCAGACTGCTTTGATCAGACATCGTTTCAAAGAGCCTTTGGTAATCTCTCTTGACATCGCCGCCATTTTGCTAAACCCATAGGGCCGGGTTTGGGTCGTGACACAACATAATAACGTGATAAAACTTATAGTACGTAAACAGATAAAACCTGATCGAGTCGAGTGTGTGACACTCTTTCCTTAAGATGTATTCGCCCTCCCCACCCAGTACTTAGGATTCAATGGACGCCTATCTCCCAGATACAATGATCAATGTCTTGCACTAGCAAAGACTACTATTGCAAGCCTAGCTTAACTTTGTCAGCATGTACTCTCTTTATAGGAAAAATTAGACTCAAGAAATATGAAGAATAAATGTAAAGTGAAGAAGAATGACAATTCTCTCTATCAAAAAGAAGTGAGAGACATGGAATATAAAGACTTGTAAGTGGCTCTTCTGAAAGGTTGTGATCCTTCAAAAGGACACACCCTTTCATCTCAGGAGACACAACCATTGGAGTAAATTTAAATTCAAATTTTCCAACAATCCCCCACATGAATGAAATTTACGGAAAGGACATGCAACAACATGCAAACAAAGAGAGAGTACATTATGGAAATATCCTGCATCGGGATAGGTAGCTTTCGGCTTTGAACCTTCCCTAGTGAAAGCCTATCGGACTTACTAGCTAATCAGTGGACGTGATGCCTTGAACTGCTCAAATTGCTTGTGTAAGCCAAGACAATAGAATTCACACAGAATATTTTCAAACACAGCTTAGTTCTCACGGTTGTGCCCGTTTTGGCCTTAGGCAAGTCCTGGTGTTTCATGAGTGCTGTAGAGAATTTAGCCTTTTTAATTCTCATAGAAGTGGCCCCTTCACACTCAAATAGGTGATCTTTATTTCGAGTCTCATAAGTACTCCTCTTGAAAGATATTCCTCTAGGTTTTTCAAGAGATAAGTAATCATTAAAAGTATAGCATACCCTAAGTCCCCTACATACAACACATGTTGCAGATATCACTCTCATCATAAGAATAGATAGGAGTTTGACTCCTTTTGTGATTTCAAGTAGCCACACATAACTTAGTTGTCCCTTTGAACTTAGTTCTTGGGATCTCCAGTCATCTAAGTAGGGTTACCATTATGATGACTCTGATGTAATAGGCTTTAATCACATTCCCCTCGATAAACTTTCCCTCATTTGCTCTTTGGTCAAACTTTTTGTTTAGCGGCCGCTATTGTTCCGTTTGACCTTCTCAGTTAGATATCATTAAGTAGTTAGTGAATCCATTATATTATCATTAGACAATATTCACAACTAAAAGCAAATATCAAACGGTGTTAAGTCTTTGATTACATCGAGACTTATCGTTACTCTATGTCACTTCTATTTAAACAGTAAACATAGAGTTGTTCCTTAAGAGTTGATGAAACCATTGTTGTTTCTACTCCAACTTTGTCCTATATAAAGAATTGAGATTCTTTGTGGACCTATTATCGGAACCGTTACTTAGGTAAAATCCTCCAAGCACCCCCACATTTTAAGCATTCTAAAGAAACTTAATTCCTCTTGTTGATGTATAATTATACAAAATATTAATACACCCCCACAATTCTGAGATAAATCAGAATATATCATTAATTGGCGTGCTTGAACTAAATAACAAGATGTAAACTGTTTTGTGAATATAATCACAATACTAATTTGTCTAAAACCAATTAGACTTCATAACTTGCTTTTGCAGTGCAACGAAGAAATGACTAAAACCGGTTGTGGCCACAACACTTTGTCAAATAACATTTCTTTAGCCATGATTAATTTTTTTTTTTTTTTTTTACTACAACCCTAATTCCAATCTCAACATGGAATATAAATATCACTGTATAAATACATTATATCTTATTTGTCTTATCCAGTATTGGTGACTACGTCAACAATTACCAAAGTGTCTTTCACCCATGAAATATTTTAACTTATAATATTTCATTACGGAGTTATCAGTCACCACACCAATTTCAGTCTTTATTCCAAAGAATAATTAGAATTCCTCTTTATGTCAAAACACATAAGTTCACATTTTTATCAATAATTTGATAAATAATTGACATCCATTTATAATACACTGCATACCAAATTGATATTAATGACATCATAAATTGATTGTCAACTCTACAACATATGTAGACATGGAATCTCTCTTCCCCCACATTTGTGATAAAACATAAATTAGCACAAACAACATGATTCATCACAACTAATAATTCATTTTTGATGAATATTTGGGACAAAGAAAATTGAATTATCTTTTCTCATAAAAGTCCAAAAGAAATTCATTGATCATGTCATCATCACAATCACATATTAATTGAAAATTTCACAATATGTATATTTGTATACAAAATATTTTCAATTAAACTTTAATCATAAAATTAATCAATCAATTCTTTCAACATATATTTGATTATCAACATCAAATTAATTTATCTAACAAAACCATATAAATTTACCAACTAGTACAAAAGCACTGCCTAGCATAATATTAAAGTGAACTAACAAATATAATATTTATAGTTACCAAACAATGGAAAGAAGTTACATAACTTTTCAAGAAAACCACCAACAGCCATAAATATAGAGACATACATATATCTATATATCTATATATTTTCCACAAATGAACAGCCAACATAAATTAGATAAGATTGTAAGATTACAAAACAAAATTACATACCTGTATTTTATTTTATTTTTAAATCCCTTCAATACCGTTATCCATAATGCTGTGTTTCTTGTTATTTCCGAAGCGGCATCACCCGCATTGGCAAATCGAATAACCCAACCAGGAAGTTTAGGCACACCAAGCCTTTCACAGAACTCATCACAGAAGTGGTTGCGGGTTTTTTTTTTTATATAAATATATATTTCCCACTGCGTGAGGGAGGCATGTTAATAAACAAAAAACAAGAAAAGCTGTAAATAAGATTTGCTTTAGAGCACTCGGATCCCAAAAAGTCACAACTTCACAAGTACCATTTCAAGTTGAAAGGCACGTTTTCACAATTTTCAAATTATGAAAAAACCCAGACTATAAAATAACATAGAGCATAACTCCTACTATGTTTCTTAAACTTCAACTTTAAGATCTTTCAACTCAAGAACTTGATCCATAACAGAAAGATTATCAACCATAAAAAATCCAAAATATTTCATAGTTTAAAAATTTATCTACAATTAAACAGAAAAAACGCAGAGAACTGAAATGAAAAATTCAGATAACAAACAATAATCTGAATTCAATTTCCTAAACATAATAGGAAATTCAATACCAAACTCTATATCGAACACGAAGTTTTTTTTTTCCGTAAAAACAACGACTATAGCACTTTTCAATGGAGTCAAAAATTGAACGTATTCCCAAAGGGTCCATATTTAGTAACATTCATATGAAAACAAACAGAAGTAACCACATCATGACCACAAAATGCTCTGACAGTCATTTCTATGGCCGTGAGATGCTTTTCAGGACAATCAAAATTATCCTTACCAGAAACCAACTAATTTCCGAATCTCCAATTTGAATTTCTCCGAAAAGAATCCAAGAACTGTCATGGGGAAAGATTAGCAAATTAGAAACAATTTGGTGCAAGAATGGCGTAATAAAAGCCATATGGCGTAAGGGGACGAAGAAGAGCGTCCGAGACCACCACTCACATCAGATCTCGACCAACGCAGTCCCCTCGCCCTTTGTACAACGCATAATAGCAAACGGCCCAAATATCTGGAAGGGCCAAACAAGAGAACTCCGCTGGTAAATTAATCTTGGTCTGGGTGAACTCATCATCATGACTTCCATTTTTTTAAGTGATTTTAATTCTTTTCATATATATATATGAAAAGTTATGATACATAGAAAATAATATATAAATACAAAACCAAATCATATACTATTCATGAAATCTAGCAAACAGGTTCTTCTAATGCACACCCATAATGGCATTTAAATGTTCTCAGATTTTTGACTTGTGACTCAATTTTCCTTTTCCTCCTTCAACCCAATAACTGCAATAACATTTACCAATATTGCAGTGCTACCGTAGTAGATAATAAATCAATTATATTTTCCCAAAAATCATAAATAGGACCGAATCTGTCTTAAGATTGTTGGATAAAATAATACCAAACTATAAGGAAAATATAATTTAAAAATATATAAATGCTTTTTAGGCAAAACCAAAAACTCAAGTATATCAACATAATAACGTGATAAAACTTACAGTACGTAAACAGATAAAACCTGATCGAGTCGAGTGTGTGACACTCTTTCCTTAAGACAGATTCGTCCTCCCCACCGGTACTTAGGATTCAATGGACGTCTATCTCCCAGGATACAACGATCAATGTCTTGCACTAGCAGCACTACTATTGCAAGCCTAGCGAACTTTGCTGTGCATGTACTCTCTTTATAGGAAAAATTAGACTCAAGAAATATGAAGAATAAATGTAAGGTGAAGAAGAATGACAATTCTCTCTTTCAAAAAGAAGTGAGGGACATGGAATATAAAGACTTGTAAGTGGCTCTTCTGAAAGGTTGTGATCCTTCAAAAGGACTCATCCTTTCATCTCAAGAGACACAACCATTGGAGTAAATTTAAATTCAAATTTTCCAACAATCCCCCACATGAATGAAATTTACGGAAAGGACATGCAATAACATGCAGACAAAGAGAGAGTACATTATGGAAATATCCTGCATCGGGATAGGTAGCTTTCGGCTTTGAACCTTCCCTAGTGAAAGCCTATCGGACTTACTAGCTAATCAGTGGACGTGATGCCTTGAACTGTTCAGCCGTTTGTGTAAGCCAAGACAATATGGGATAAGAGAAGATATTATGGGGAAGGATGTATAATAAAATATAGATTATTTGTATACGGTCCGGATCGATTCTAATCCGGAACCATGGAGTTTAATTCGGAACTAATCCGTAAACTACATATTTTTAATTCTTCAATCCGGAACCGAATCATGGATTCAAAAAACCAATCCAAACCTATCGGATTGGACTAGACTGGATTGGATTACGGATTTCACGGATTCCTTGCTCAGCCCTAAAGCATAACGAGTATTGTTGTGCCCTGGTTGAGGCATACTTTGAGTTTTAATTTAATAATTTAGATTGCTTAATTTTTTAAATATATTTTATGGAGTACGTTTGTAAAAATTTAAATTGATTGAATATTAGTAAATTTTTAAAAAAAAAATTTATCTGAATTTATAATTTAATTACAAATTTTAATTATTTTTTTTTTCAAATTTAATATATACCTTAGATTTAGGGGTGGGCGCGGGTCAGTTATGGCCACGGAATCTCTAATTCGCCATCCGTTCGCCAGATTGGCGGATTGGAGAAAATCAATTCGCATCCGTCCGCCAATTCGGCGGATGTGGATTGAGCGGATTGGCAGTTTGACGAATGAATGCAAATCGGTTTGGCGGTTTAAAATTTTATAAATTTTCAACATAATTCAACTTGGGCACTTCCTCAAAAAAAGAAGAAAAAAGAAGAAAGTATTACAGTTAATGACTTTAAAAAAATTATAATCATACAATCACTGCATGTCTCATCCAAAGCAAGAAAGTTTGAAACTTTAAAATATCACAATCACTGCATGCCTCATCCACATACTACAATCACAGCATGCCTTATCCACATAAAGTATTACGATCTGTAGTTCTTAAAATATAAAAACAATTCAAACCACCAAAACCATGAACAGAGCAGTAGTAGAGATTGTATATATCTGTATTGTTATATCTATATCTGTTTTTAAAAACAAAAACCAACCAGCATATATCATATTTTCTATTTATTATTTTTAGAGATAGATTTAAAAACTAAAAAATATAGATAAATAATATGTTTATTTTTTTCAATTCAAAAAAGATATTCAAGTTGAAAACTTTTTTTCAACAGAATATTTAAACTTTTTTTTAATTGAAAATGCAAAAAGAATATTTAAACAAACTGAAAACACAAAGTCTTATAAATTATTAGGGGTGTTCGCGGTTTGGCGGTTCGGTTGCGGCCAAAGGAATCTCAAATCCGCCATCAGTCTGCCAGATTGACGGATTGGAGAAAATCAATCTGCAACCGTCTGTTCGTCATTATGCATCCGTTCAAAATGCGGCGAATCGGTGTAGACACCCTATTTTTGACTGACCTTAAGACTCAGACGTCATCGATTGAGCGCTCGGTGATTGTGCATGTCGTGCTCGTTTCGAGGTTTCGGAGTTTTAGCTGAGAGCCTTGCCTCCGCGTCTTTGAACTCTTTGTGCTTTGGCTCGGTTTGCGGACCAAGCCTTGTTTCTCTTCCCTGGAGGGAGGGAGTGGTCTTGTAAACCACCTTTTTATGGTTGTAGACCACTTTTCTCGTTTGGAGACTAGTTTTCAATTTTCGAAGCCTTCGGCTGCGCGCCTTGACTGGGGACCGCTTAATGTTCTCCGTTTGGCGTGATTTTTGAACCACACCTTGTTGCCTTTGCCTAAAGGGACACTGTGGTCCGGAAGACCACTTTTGATGCCGGTAGACTAGTTTTCGAGGCTCCCGGCCGTGCGCCTTGCCTCCCGAACTTTCGTCTTGCATCCGTTTTGGTTTGTTTTTGGTACAAACCTTATTTTCCTTGTTTGGAAGATGGTACAAGGGTGGAAGACCAGTTCTTCCCCTTGAAGACCACTTTTCTTTCCGCCAGCAGTTTTCTGGTCAGCCAACTAGTTTTCTTGGTCTTTGGGCCACCTTTTCTGGTTGGCCACCACACCACTGCATTGTTTTTATACTCTAGACTCTTTTCCACCATGGCCGACCACTTTTTGTCTTGGAGACCACTTGTGGTGGTCGGCCGACCACTTCAAGTGGTTGGCTGCTTTTTGTCACCTTTTTGGAGATATTTTAGAGCCAGCTGTGCCACCTGGAAGGCACAGAAGCCATCCTCCATATACGTATATGGAGGGATGGCTTTGAGGCCAAAGTGTGACAACCCTCATCACTGATTAGTGCTAATCTGTGATTAAGCATGTTCAATGACTGATTGACTGAAATCCTGAATTGATTGATTGAGTGTATAGCTTAAGTGCATTTCTATCTTTTGACTGTTGAATGATCTGTTTATGTTTTATGTTTCAAACTGCGAATTGAAGGCCTTATCGGCGACCGAATCCAAAATTGATTAATGTTTTATGCTAATTGGAATTTATGTGATTTTACGATAAATTTAGTTGAAATTTGATTTGGTATGATTAAATTAGATTAATTAATAATAAATTACAAAAGTTGGACTTATCTACAAATTTGCCACTAAGTGGGCTTTGCTAGACAATTGCATAGGATTGATTCACATGTGTGGCATCTTTTGTTCACTTCATTTCTTGAGCTTAAACCGATTAGAGAGAGAGAGATGGGAGGAAAGCTTGATTTCATCTAGAATTGGCTTGGAAACTAGAAGAATTGAAGGTTAATTTGTATAATTGAGCTTCCACATCTTGAATTCAAGACTTAAGGTAAAGAATTTACCTTCTTGTTTATATTTTGGGTTGGTTCTTGCATGGTTTAGAGTATTGTTGGAGTTTGGAGCCAAGTTATGGCTTAAATTGTTGAATTGAAGCTTAAATCATGCATGTATGTGCATATCATGAAGTTTAAAGTTGTTTTCATGGAAATCCTTGCATGCATGTCTACATTCTAGTTCTAGTCCATGAATTCATCATGTTTTTGATAGAATTGACTCATTCGGTCATGTATTTGAAGCTTTGAATTTGGTTGAACACATGCATGTTTCATACACTTTGTGTTCTTGAAGTTTATTTGAAAATGGTGTTTAATTGAACTACCTTTGGACTTTGATTTCTCAAATTGATCTTTGAAACATGTAATATTATGGGTTTTGAAGTGTTTTGCAGAAAATTAGCCCAAAAGGATCGGTTTTGATGGTTTAAAAATTGATTTTGAGCTTGAGGTTCAAATCTGGAAATTCCAGATTTTGGACTCACACTCGAGCGGGGAACTCCACGCTCGAGCGTGTACATTGAACTCATGTAATCCGCTCGAGCGGGAAATGCATGTATCTAGTACTTTCATGTGTTTTGCAGTCCGCTCGAGCGAGGGAATGCACGCTCGAACGAAGACTTGTGTCTCACGCTCGAGCGGGGGTCGAGCACCCGTCGAGCGTAAATTTCATGCATTCAGTACTTTTGCCATGTTTTACAATCTACTCGAGCGAAGAAAGTGACGCTCGAGCGGGGAAAGCCATGCTCGAGCGTGGACCCTGTTTTCTGAAAATTTTGAAAAGTGTTTAAAAGTGCATCTTTGCATCCTCATTCCATCCTAAGCATTCCTAGGCCTAGTTTTAGGCATCTTAATGAGGATATTGATGTAGAACCACACCGAGGCAAATTAGGGATTAAGTTATTATTTTTCAACTGTGTAGCTTAGTGTGTGTTCATCCTGTAACTGTGTAGGGTTGGCATCCGAGGACGCTCACTAGCCTATCTGTAGCCCAGAACTCTGTGAGTAACAATGTTATAAAAATACGTTCAATTTAAATTACTTTCTGAACAAATGACTGAATCGCTTTTTAAATATCATCACATCAATGAATGTTTGTCCTATTTGTAAATCAGATTCGTGGCATCCATAGCAACTTCATCACATTTTATCAGACTACTATCACACAGAGATCTCTGTCGGTTCCCATGTTGGAACCACTACTATTTACTGATATGATGGCCATCAACTGACTGTTTGATCTGTTAAGACCTACTGTACTGTTTTGCTATTGGATGTACCACATATGACTATTATAGTTTTTAAATGACTGTTTATGAGCCACAAACTGAATAATTGATATACTGATAAATGATTGTTTTCAATACTGAAAGGACATTCATTCTTAACCTTTTTACGCATATGTTATTCACTAGGCTTTAGCTCACTGCTCATATATATATGTAGATGTACAGGCACCGGACTGTTGCTAGGAACGTCAGGCTCAGCTCCCGTTTTGTCAAGGCCAACCACCGTGCCTCACTGCGAGGTTCCAAGTCTTTCAAGCTAGGGCTGCTTAGGGGTGTTTTAGATTTCTTCCTTTTTTGTATTTGTTTTTGTAATACTGTATAGACTGTACCTGTACTGTACTGTTATGATGGGGACTTGGTCCCTAACCTGAACGCCTGTAAATGATGCATATACATACTATTTTGTTCTGAATGTGAATACGTTATGAAAAGTCTTTTTGCATACAGATTGTCATAACTCATTGGACATCTTTTAATTACTGTTTTGGTTTCCGCCACTTCAGACTGTACATTATCTTATCATATAGCAGGCCTTCAGAATCTCGACATCGTTTGGCATTCTGATCAACCCATAGGGGCGGGTTTGGGTCGTGACACAAAGCTTGTCCAACAAGCTTGTTTCTTGTTCTCTATAAGAGAGGACCTCCCCCCTCCTTCTCCAGGTTCAGTTCTTGAGGCTTGAGAGTTATACATACATACTTGTATCTATCTTGCTCTTGTTCTTCATTTTGTGCCTTGAAAATGTAGTTTTACCACACTTTAACACACAAACATACACTCAAACACCATCGTTTTGTTGCTGAGGCTTCTTGAGGTTGTTTTTAGTGCTTTTGGACTGGTTTTGATCCAAGAAAGCTACTGGAGTTATAGCCTTGAAGAGGTTCTACAAAGGTGAGTGAACTAACCCTTTAACCCTTTGTTTTGCTTAAGCTCTTAGACCTGTTTGCATGCTGTTTTAAGCTTAACTTCCTACTGCAAAAAGTTCTATTTTTTGGTCCTTAAAATGTTTGTTTAAGGTCACTTTTGTGTTAGGGGTGGTCTACCCTCTCTTAGGCCTTGTTAGGCCTTGTTTTGAGCTATCCCTTTTGGCTCTTGTTCTAGCCTTTGCATGACCTTTCTACCACTGAAATCCAGAGGATTTTCAGTGGTGGAAAGGTGGTTTTGGGGTCCCAAATAGGAGAGGGTCATCCCCTCTTCTTGTGTCTTACATGCTTGCGTTGAATGCCTCATGTTTGAGCATGTTTATTAAGCTTGTGTTGGCTTGTTCTTAGCATGTATTTGGGGTTATTTTGAGATGACATACCACTGTTTTTGGTTGTCTTGATCGCCTCATGCATGGTTAATACACTTGTAGTGTAAATTTCATAAACTAGTCTTGTATGCTTCATGAAGTAGCATGTCTTTCTAGCTTATGTTGACTCCATTTTAGTAGGTTTTTGGTGTTTTTTTAACATGCCATAACTCTGTTAAGGTTGGGTTTGGTTGGCCTTTGCATGCACCATACACTTGTAGTGTAATTCCATGAACTAGCCTAATGTGTATCATGCTTTAACATGTCATTCTAGCATACTTTTGGCTTAACTTCAAGAAACTTTTGTCCATGTTTTAGCATGCTTAAGCTCTGATTTGTGTTGTTTTAGTCATGCATGCCATGCTTTGTATAGCTATAATGCATTCTAGCTTGTTAGCTTTATGTATCAAGTCCACTAGCATGCATTGTTTGGCCTATTTGAATGATTTGTCATCACTTCATATGAGATTTCAGTACATGTAATGTGGTCATACACTTGCATTTGTCACTCATTCAATGCGTTGGAGGGTTTCCCCTTTATGCCTTAAACATGAATCATTGTGTATGCCTTCATGCCTAAGCTTGCGAGCTATCATTTCGATGTGTTTTTGGGGTTATTTTGCCATGATATAACTCTGATTTTTGTTGGTTAAGTCATCTCATGTTTGGTCTTAATAGGTGTAGTGTAATATACTTTTTTTGCCTTACATATTCCATGCATTATGCCCTTCATGCTAGCTTGTTTTGGCTTCCTTCCATACATGTTTTAGCATCATTTTGACATGTTCTAAGACTGTTTTGGGTTGCCTTGACCATATGTCTCATGAATTGCATGGTTGTAGTGCAATTGGCCTTGCTAGCCTTGTGTTTTGATGCCTCATGCATGTTATCTTTGAGCTATTTGGATGATTTGACATCATTTAATACTTGATTTCAGAGCATGTAGTATTGTCATATTCTCATGCATATCACTCTTTAATTGTGGTTTAGGAGTTATGCATTGTTGCCTTGTTTGGGCCTAGTATGTATGCCATCTTGCCTAGACCTTTGAGCCCCTATCTCAGTATGTTTTGGTCTTTGTTTAGACCTATTTGAGCTCTGTCCATGATTGGTTCATGCATTTGTGCCATGTATTGTATGCCCCCCTTTGTAATCCTTTTTACTAGCCTTATGCTTTAAGGACCCTAACATGCCATACTTGTGTTGTTTGAATGATTTGGCATCATTTCTTACCATATTTCAAAGCTTATAGTGTTGTTACACTTCCACATTTGTCACTTCTTGAGCACTCCTAAGAGATGTGCTCTTAGGCCTAATTGATGGGCTAATGCATGTGCATGCTTTGTTTTGCATTTCATGCCTTTGTTTTGGTGTTATGGCCACTGATTTGGGCATGATTGAGGTCTGTCCATTTTGGTTTAAGTCCATTAAGCATGTTTGCTTTCATGTTGTTTACATTGTCATGTTGTAGCATGCTTATATTGCCTTGCTTGGCCTTCTTTACGTGTCATTAGCTTTGCTACGTTGATAATGTTACATTGCATTGAGTATGCCATGTTGCATTACATGTTTGCATGTTTAAGTTGCATTTTGTTTGGATTACGTGTTAGTCCAAACACGAGAAACGAGGGATGTTTCATACTTGAAGTGATGAAACGTACCTCAATTTTCGGTCGCCAACCCTCTTGATCAATCATGATAGAGTTCTAGGCCTTATGTGTTTATGTGTGCATTCATTTTATATTGAATTGTGCAATTTGGCTTCTCGGCCATCATGCATCGAGATACGTGATTGGTGGCCCGAGGGTTGAGAACCACACTCCCTTGAGCTTATAAAATGATAGGAAGGGTAGTTGTGCACACATATCTTGCAAATACATTGCCATGCCCTTTCTTGCTCTCTGTTGTAGCAAATTGGAGAAGTGCAGCAACAAGTGGTCGGCCGACCAGTAAACCTAGCTGGCCGACCACTTTTTCTGGTTTGCAGCAAAGAAAAGTGGTCGGCAGGTGGTCTCCCACATCAACAACTGGTCGGCCACCCTCTCACAGGTCCCCAAGGTGAGTTAGAAGCTTTCTGGAGCTTAGTGCAAGGTTCTGAAAACAGTTGCAAACAGAGGCAAGTTGGAGCATTGTGACGGATTTTCGAACGAAGCGACCGGGCATGCATACACTCCTCGCCTCGAGGCTCATGTTTTACTGCTTTCCTTAGCTAGCTTATGATTTGGTTATGTACCTAAGTAGTTAATGCGTTTAGCTGTTTATTTGATTTGTAATAGCTTAATTAATTAGCTTGTTAGTTAATTAGTTTTGTGATGTAATAATTAGTTTAATTAGCTTAGATTAGCTAGTTAGCTTGTTATTCGGACCCTCCGTCGAGAGGGCCAACTGTTGTAATAAGCGTGCGTGTGTGTGTGATGCATGTCTTCCAACCTCCATTTATTTCTCCCTTTTACTTAACCGCTTACGATGGTTAGTTTTAAGGCATATTTCGATTAGCATACCTTATGCTTGCATGCGTGCATCATTCATCTGTATTGCATGCACCGGGCTCGGTGCATCATACAAACTGCATTGTATTTCAATTCTAAGCTGAATACAAGTATCGAATTGTCGCATTCACATGACACGATTAGAATAGCCGAGCCTATCTTAGCTGCATTTTTG
Organism: Camellia lanceoleosa; assembly: GCA_025200525.1. NCBI lineage: Eukaryota > Viridiplantae > Streptophyta > Magnoliopsida > Ericales > Theaceae > Camellia > Camellia lanceoleosa. The sequence continues at coordinate 85,633,864 of CM045761.1, forward strand.
CATGTGTTGCATTAGCCATTTTAACATGAACTAGGATCATGCATGATTTCTAACTAGTTTTTTGTTTTGGCTCGGCGTACACTGTGAGTGTTTACGCTTTAGCATACTGCATGTGTGTTATTGACTGCCATGAAAGCATGCTTGCCATGAGGCTAACTACTTATTTGATATAACTGCTTGAATGCCTATGGGTGAAGGTTGGATTGTTTGAATTGGAACAATTCATTGAAGTCCTTGTTTTAGCCTACTTGCGAGTAGCAAACTTCAAACCATTTTCAAACAAACGAACATGCAATGTTTTGTTCCAATTTAGACGATCTAGTCTATACTTGTATGCTGTGCGCATCACATAGTAATTCTAGGTTAATAAACAGAATAAGAACACATGTGTTTTCAAAAATAAAATATCATGTTTAATAAAGGCCGATCTTTGATCGGGCGAGCGGGGGTGCTCATTGCATGACCTTCCCCTCTCATACCTAAGTTCCTGAGTCGAGGCAACTTTGGTGATGACAAACATGTGGCTTTAGGAACGAGTTAGGATTTCTTAAATTCCCCAAAAATAAAATATTTAGGTGGCGACTCTGTATCTGGCAAAGCAATCCATGTTTGGCACTTTTTTCTGAAAATTAGTTTTTCAAAACGATTTGCCGGATTTGGACTATTTGGTGATTTATCAATCTTGCATTGCACTTTGCAAGATTACATTCAGAACCGTGACATTGAGTCCGAACTTGTAGTAGTTAGAGAACAAAACGAATTTGCGCCATCGCAGATGCGGTTTCCAGGAGTTCTCGGGGCACGTCTACAATTGGTTCGATTCGGTCGGTTTTGACGGATCGATATATTCACTACTCACCCCTACTTAGATTGTTTCTCCATACCCAACATAGAAAGTCCATTTCACATCCTTTGTGACTAGAACCGTCTCAAATCACCCAAACATCAAATTTATTTTATCATTCGTCCATTGGCCATTGGATTAAGCAAAGGGGTGGAATTGTTTTCAGTTGGGCAGCGCAATTAGGTTGTCTATTCCAGCTGAATTAAGGGTCATTGCTGTGCCTTTAGCACAATAATGACTGTTGTGCCTTAATTTGAGGTGTATTATAAATTTATTTTTATAATCTGAACCGTTCATTTTGTAGAGTTTGTTGATTACTTCGTGTCTACCAAAACTCATATTAATCGGATATTAATAACTATATGATTGAATTGCATATTTTTTATGTCATTTCTTAAAAGAAAAATTTATTGTTTATTTGTTTGATTATCGATCATATAGTTATTGATATCCGATTAATATGAGTTTTGGTAGGCATAGAGTACTCAATAAATCCTACAATATGAATGGTTTGGATCATAAAAATAAGCTCATAATACATTTCAAATTGAGGCACAACAGCATAGCAGTGACCCTTAATTCATTCCGGCTTATTTATGACTCATTTCAAGTCCGTCTCAATAATTTAAACCATTCAATACGTAAAATTCGTTAAATATTTCATTTTTATAAAAAAAATTACATTGATCGGATATCGATAGTCGCTTAATCAGACCATATTTTTGTCAATAATTTTTTTTGGATCGTATTTACTATTGACAGAAACGTGAATTGATCAAGTGGCTATAAATATCCAATCAATCTAATTTTTTTATAAAAATAAAACACTTGACAAATTTTACAAATTGAACGGTTCGAATAATTGATTTGAACTCCTTAATAGGCCTACAAAAACCTAGTAACAAAGTCCAATTTGACTAAAACTAGCCTTAAAAGAAAATCTAACCAGTAAACACCCATCACATTATCATATCCCCTAGTCACGTCTTTTCACCTACATCCTTTGGGATATTTGGCTCGCAAGAAATCATATGCAGCTTTTGTGTTAGTTTTGATTTCATGTTTTAGAATTATAATTTGAGTGTAAAATTGTGAATTGAATTTTGAAAAAAAAAATTTGTTTGGTTATAAATTTTGAAAAGAATTTTTAAATTTTAAATTTTGAAAAAAGTTTTAAGTTGTATTTTGAGTTTTTTGAATTTTGAATTTTTTGAATTTTTTTTCAAATATTAAAAAAAAAATTAAGAATTTTTTTTCTTTGTAATTTTTATTGAAAGATTTTTTTTAATTTTTTTTAATTTGTAAATATTTTAGTTTTTAGTTTTAATATTTTAAACTCAAAACACAAATCGTAACCAAATACATAATTTAAAACTCAATTCAAAAATTATTTTCAAAATTTATAACTAAACATATAATTTGAAATTTCACATTACTTTCAAAACTCTACATTTAAATCGTAACTAAATACATAACAAAAAAAAATCAAAATATTTAAAAATATTTTTATAAAATAAAATGAAATATTTAAAATAAAAAATATTTTTTCAATTTTTTAATATTTTAAAAAATACAGCATAAAAATGTATAAAATATAATGCACATTAAAATAAATAAATAAATATTTAAAATATAAAATATTTATCCTAAAAAAATAAAAGTAAGAAAATTTTTAAATATTAAAAAAATAAATTCAAAAAATTTTAAAAGACAAACACTCAAATCATTATTCTAAAAATAATTTTAAAAAATAAAATAAAAAAATATTTTTTTTATAATATATTTTTTTAAAATAAAATTTTGAAAAGAGTTTTGATTTTGAGTTTTGAAAATAGTTTTGAATTAAATTTTAAATTGTGTGTTTAGTTATAAATTTTAAAATTAATTTTTAAATTGAATTTTGAATAATTTTCAATTATACGTTTAATTATAAAATTTAAAAAATGTTTTAAAAATGTTGAGTGTGGAGTCAAACGCAGCCATAGTTTTTCCAAACCAATAACCCTGCCCATTAGCAAACAGCTTTAAAACAATATCTGCCATGCCATAGAGAACTTTCTAGCTTATCCAAACAAGCCCGACAAACCCAAATGAACTCTATGGATTAAATGGAAGAGTTATGTTAAGAATATTAAATAATTTATTAAATGTTTTATCAAATTTTTTGTGAGAGCATATTCTGTGAATAACGGTATGTGACTAAGGTAACGCCGAAGTATCAACCGAGGTGCCACGTGGCCTGGTCACACCGCCGAGATTATCTCGGCTAGGCCCAGATAATCTGTGGAGATACCGAAATCTGGGATAAGCAAATAAGGGGCGAGAGTTCTAAAATATGGGAGAATCTCAGTCAGGATAGAGATAAGGCTCAAGAAGAATTTATCTCTATCTAAATGAGGGTCCAGGATGAGCATGTAGCCTGAGTTCATTGAAGTGAGGCTTCTAAAGAAAACCGGTCACTGCTGGTTATAAAAACAAGGCACTCTCGTAGGTCTGAAGTAGGTTCTTTCTGGTGAAATTAAGCAGTATTTGCTATCTGTGAAAGATATGGATCACTGACTTGATCGTCGAAGTACCCCCGGGTAGCGAACCACCGCAGTATTCTTGTCTTCTTGTTGCAGGTTGTTGGGCTTAATCTATTTTGCCAGTACTCTCCAGCTGAGTTCCCCGTTTAGTTGTATGGTCAAAAATCAACACCCATAATTTGGCGCCTTCTGTGGAAACTAGAAAGAGAATAGATGGCCAACAACGAACAGGAAGAAAAGATTGTGGATGACATCCATAGTGGGAGTGGTGAGCATATAGTCGATTGTTAACTTCATGATGCTTGAGGAGGGACAGTGAGATGAAATGGATGGCAAACAAGTTGGTAGACCTATAGTCGATTGTTAACTTCATGATGCAAAACAACGTGATGCAACTACTGTTCCCGTTGCAGGACACGCCAGCACCAGTAGCCAAGAATGATGCCTAGAAAGAAGGGCAGAAAACAATCTCAGTAGTTCCATAGCATGGCAAGGAAATGGACTCACAGAGATGCCGAGCTAGCAGAATTAGCAAGAGGTGAGTCACAGAAGACGTTGCAAACAAAGGGGACCTATGTCAAAGTACCTCGGTATATCTAGGAGAAGGGCCTTTGCTTTGATACGTTGAATGAAGAGAAGTCCAGGAGGATGCAAAATGACACGGGGAGCAGCGCCCCAAAAAGGCTGAAATCTATCGATAGCCGAGCTCCTGACCGAACGAATAAGGACTTGAGAGACTACCTCCAGAAGAAGTAGCACAACGCCGAGATTACATCCCCCGTAAAGCCGAGAATGCCATTCTCAGTAGAGTTGGATACATTTGAGGCCCCAAATAGGTTCCACATACCGAAGTTCCAGATTTACGACGGTAAGTCTGATCCGAACTTTTATATCAATTTATATTTGAATTCGATGGCTTTGTGGAGTGGAAACGAGCAGTTATTGTGCAAGGTATTCCCCTCATCTTTTGAGGAGATTATATTGGATTGGTTCCATAAGTTGCCGCAAGAAACTGTGAAGAGTTAGGAAGGCCTGGCCGAGACGTTCGTGGCCAAGTTTGTTATGAACAAACTACAACCACTAAGGGTAGACTCCCTGCTAGCTTTGAATATTAGTAAGGGTGAAAGCCTCAAGGCTTATGCCAAGAGATATTATGAGGTGTTCAATCAAATTACGGCCTGTAATTAGGAGCTAGTGGTCGTATCATTCAAAAATGACCTGGATGATGAATGCCTGCTTTGGAAATCGTTGAAAAAAACTCTACCAAAGAGTGTGGAGAAGCTCATGGCACAGATTGAGAAGTATGCCAGAGCAAAAGAGGATACACAAGAAGCGAAAATGTCAAAGCAAGAGAAGAGAAACGACTCGCCGAAGCAAGGTCGAGGTAATTTTGGCATAAACAGGCATGAGACAAGGTTGAGGGCTGCACAGGCAATCACCACGATATTCAGGATCCCGGTTTACAAAGTTCTGGAAAGGATCAGGAACTGGTCGTATTAGAGAGCGCTAGAGAAAATCCTTGGCGAGTTTTTGGGAAGGAGCCTTGGGAAGCACTTTGCTTACCATAATGAGGACGGGTACTTGACTTAGCAGTGCAGGGCTCTGAAGATGCACTTGGAGGATGTGGTCAAATAGGGTCACCTAAGAGACCTAGTAGATGAGGCCAGGACGAGGGAAGAGCATACAAGGCTACCCCAGGCACTGGCAGTACCACCTCCACCACCGCCACTGCGGCAAGCAAATAAGCCTCGGGTGATCAATGTGATTCACTTAAAGGTCAATGAGAATGATGTACGAGGGGAGACTCAGAGAGTAAGGCACCTGTAACATGTGTATCAGGTCCAGCAAAAGAAGCCTAGGACAAATGAGTACTAGGGACCAATCGTTTCTTTTACTGAGACATACCTGGATATGGTGCAACATCCACACAACGATGCCTAGGTGATAACACTGAAGATTGAAGAGTGCTAGGTGAGGTACATACTGGTTGATCAAGGTAGTTCTTGTGACATCATATATGTTAGATGTTACAAGAAGCTTGGCCTTCACCCAGATGATCTGGAACAATCTAACAGCCCGATGGTTGGATTCAACGGAAAGCCGATGTGGTCTTTAGGAGGCACGAATTTGGAGGTGCAAGCAGGCACCAAGAAGGTAAGGATGGTGTTTACAGTAATTGACACCCATTTCCCTTACAATGTTATCTTGGGTAGACCATGGTTGCATGCAATGAGGGCTATTCTCTCAACATTGCACCAACTGTTGCGATTCTCAATCAAACATGGGATTGAGGAGATCAGAGGGGATCAAGTGCAGGCAATAATGAAGTTCACCTACAACGTGCAAGAAGTAGAGACAGTAGAAATTGACGACGAGGATATGGAGGTCCTAGATGATGTCAACAAAGAACTAGCCGACAAGAATGAGAAAGCTTTGAAGAAAATTCTAGTCCAAAAAGATGATGGAGAGCGCTTTTTCTTTCTCAGCTCAAGCTTAGCTGAGGAGGAGGAAAGGGAGTTAGAGGCTTTCTTGCGAGCAAACATAGAAGTGTTTGCCTGGACGCCCTATGAGATGCCTGGTATTGACCCCGAGGTCACTTGCCATACGCTCAATGTAAACAGATCAGCTAAGCCTGTCATCGAGCGGGCAAGGAGACCGACATTGATACATGTGGAGGTGGCCGAGGAGGAAGTGGACAAGCTATTGGAAGCTCAAGCCATTCGGGAGGTGAACTACCCTACCTGACTATCCAACACCATGGTAGTGAAAAAGAAGAACGGCAAGTGGAGGGTTTGTATGGACTTCACCAGCCCGAATAAGGCTTGCCCCAAGTACAGTTTTCCACTACCTAAGATTGATCAATTAGTAGATGCCACTTCAGGGCATGGAAGGATGAGTTTGTTGGACGCATACAGAGGCTACCACTAGATAGCAATGTATGCCCTAAATGAAGAGAAAAGGGCGTTCACCACCCCGAAAGGACTCTATTGTTACAAAGTAATGCATTTCTGGTTGAAGAATGCAAGAGCAACCTACCAGAGGTTAGTGACCAAGATGTTCAAGCACCTGATTAGGAAGACAATAGAGGTCTATATCGATGAAATGGTCGTAAAGACCAAGGAACCTGGGAGCCATCTAGCCGACTTACAGGCAATTTTTGTTATCTTGAAAGCATATCGGCTTCGGCTCAATGTCTCTAAATGTGCATTTGAAGTCAGATCTGGTAAATTCCTGGGATACTTAGTAACCATAAGGGGCATTGAAACAAGTCCAGATCAGATCAGGGCTATCATTGACTTGAAGAACCCAATATCAGCCGAGTAGGTCCAGATTTTGACTAGCAAGGCAGCAGTCTTGAATAGATTTATCAGCCGAAGTTCTGATAAATGCAAGCCATTTTTTCAATTGTTAAAAAAGGCCACAAATTTTTTATGGATAGAAGAGTGCAAAGTCGCCTTGGCCGACTTGAAAAGGTACCTGACAACAGCTCCAGTTCTATCAAATCCAATACTTTGAGAAGAATTGTTTCTATACTTGGCAATTTCAAACCACGCAGTAAGTGCAGTGGTAATCCAAGAAAATGAGGGAGAGCAAAAGGCAGTATACTATGTGAGTAAAACCCTAGAAAGTGTAGAAATCAGGTACTTGCCTCTGGAAAAATTGACACTAGCCCTAGTGATGGCTTTCAAAAAGTTAAATCACTACTTCCAAACCCATAAGATTGTGATGCTGACTGAGTATCCCCTGAAGTCCCTGTTATAGCATGGAGATCTGACAAACAGAATAGCTAGATAGGCAGTGGTGATAAGCTAATACGACTTGGAGTTCAGACCTAGAACAGTAATCAAGGACAGGTGCTGGTCGACTTTGTGGCTGAGTTCACTCCTGGCTCAATCCCAAGGCGGGCTCTTGTGAGCCGTGGCTTAGGATGCCCAGGGAAACAACACGAAACCCAACTGGGACCAAAGAACCCCACACCAGTAGCGCAGAAGAAGGAAGAAAAGCCAAAGCCCTACGATATTTACATCGGAGACTTTTTCCGGCTCTTTGTCGACGAAAGCTCAAATCAACAGAGAGCGGGGGAAAGAGTAGTGTTAGTATAGGCAGATGGGAAATGATAGAGCAGTTTATTCGTTTGGGGTTCAAGGCCTCAAACAACGAAGCAGAGTATGAGGCGCTGATTGTAGGGCCGAAACTAGCAGTAGCAGCCATGGAAGCTGATGAAGTGGTAGTCTTCTGTGATTCCCAGCTTATAGTAAACCAGGCAACTGGAGAATATGTAGCTCGAGATGAAAAGATGATAACCTATGTTAATAAGGTTGTCAGGCTGCTAACAATGTTTGAAAATTACCGGCTACAGCATGTTAGCCGAGATGACAATAACCATGCCGACGCCTTGGCTAACCTGGCCAGCGCTATGAAATTAGGTGAGACTAGGACAATAATGGTTGATTATTTGTCAAGCCCCAGTGTAGAGCCTTTGATAACGGAGTATGAAGCAATGTGCGTGGAAATGGGTCCCAACTAGATGGATGACATAGTTGTGTTCCTCAAAAAGGGCAGACTGCCAGACAACCAAAAAGAGGCACACAAAACCAAGTTGAAGTTGGCCAGGTTTTGCCTATTAGCAAAAGGCCATCAGTACAGAAGATCTTTCACTGGACCTCTACTTCTGTGTGTACACCCCTCTCAGGTAGAGGACTTTTTTATATGAGATCCATGAAAGAGTTTGCGGAAGCCATACAGGGAGCAGATCACTTGCCCATAGAGCCATACCCTAGGGATACTAGTGGCCATACATGCAAAAGGATGCCGAAGCCCATGTGAGGAAATATGAGAAGTGTCAAAGGTTTGCACCTTTGATACATCAGCCAGCAGCAGACCTGAACCCAGTGTCCAATCCTTGGCCATTTGCCTAGTGGGGCATGGACCTAGTGGGATAACTGCCCTAGGCAACTGGACAGAGAAAGTTCTTGTTAGCAGCTACAGACTACTTTACAAAGTGGGTAGAGGTTAAACCCCTTGCGAAGATTAGAGATATTGATGTGAAGAACATCATCTAGAAGAACATCATCACCAGATTCAGAATCCCAAAAGCGATAGTAGCAGATAATGATACCTAGTTTGACAGTAAGCTAATCAAGAGCTTCTGTGTAAAGTACAAGATTAAGAACTATTACTCTACTCCTAGCTTCCCTCAGAGTAATGGTTAAGCAGAAGCATCCAACAAGACCATCCTGGATAAGATCAAGAAGAGGCTGGAAGCAGCCAAAGGAAGATGGGTAAAAGAATTGCCCAATGTACTGTGGGCATATCAGACTACACCGAAAAGATTAACTGGGGAGTCTCTTTTTGCCATGGCTTATGGCACTGAAGCAGTCATCCCACTAGAGGTCAACATCCCTGGAATCAGAACCCAGGGAGTAGAGAATGGAACCAACGAGGCATTCCTTGCTCGAGATCTAGATCTGTTGGAAGAAAGAATAGAGAAAATAGCAATTTGGCTAGAGGCATACCAACAGCAGCTTGCTAAGGCTTACAACAAGAAGGTCAACCCAAGGGAGTTCAAGGTTGGGGACCTCGTCCTAAGTTGTCAACAATAAGAAAAATCATAGGGAGGGCAAGCTTGGCTCAAACTGGGAAGGACCATATCGCATCATCTCGGTTGTCGATAATGGAGCATATCGGCTAGACAACAATGATAGCAAGGAGTTGCCAAGACCCTAGAACACTTGCAATTTGATACTTTTCTACCATTAGTTTTATTTTTTGTGTAATGATTTTATTAGCCGAAGTCTTAATAAAATGCTAGATTGATTCTGTTTTTATTATTGTTGAAAAACTTGTGCGATAGGACTGAAATAGTCTTATGACGATGTTTCCGAATAAAACATGACAAATAACTTAGACTTATCACATAGTAGAGTTGAATTATACTTATCATATGATAGAATTGAACTAAGTTGGCGATGTTTCCGAATGAAACATAACGAACAACTTAGACTTATCACATGGTAGAGTTGAATTATACTTACCATATGACAGAGTTGAACTAAGTTGGTGATATTTCCGAATGAAACATGATGAGTAACTTAAACTTGCCATAACAGCAGAGTTGGACTAAGTTTGATCTAGTCAGGTTAGCAAAGACACCAGGGCAGAAAACCTCGGCTAGGATTTGTTTGAATAAGACCTTAGCAAAAAACAGAGATGCGTGCTTAATGTGAACATAAGTGGTACTTAGATTCACATTAGGGGGCAAGAAGAAGGAATGAGGAATAGGCTTGACATTTGTTGAAATTTTTTACAACAATTTATAACTTGGAGTCAGCCGAGGTAACCAGATAAGGGGATACCCAAAGTATTTCTTACCCGAAATAACCAACCAGGTTGTCAAGCTTAGAGGGGTTGGAAGGATGAAATTTTAAAAGACAGCAAGTACAAGTAAAGGAAGCAATACTTGTTGAATGTTATTCAAAGAGTTTTTATAAAGTGCGCGTTGGCCAAGATCATAGCAAAAGGTGAACTCAGAGGTAAGTAGGTCCAAGATGATTAACTAAGGGTGCACTCGAGATGAAATGGATGGAGGTGATACATTTCAGATGTGTTCCAACCTAAAATGATCACACAGTTAAAGTATACTTGGAAAAATTGCAAAATGTTCTAAGTGTGGAAACATGCAAGATACATAAGCAATGAAGTAAGCATACACAAAGAGAAGCATTTAGACAAAAAGAAGACTTGTATTCAGAGATAAAACTTGTTCAAACTATAGATGAGAGGTCGGCTCAGCCAAATTAAGGCTGTCATTGTTCAAATTGCCAAAAAGTTACAACTGTTCAAGAAAAAAGTACAAAAAAGAAAGAAAAGTTTCTAAATACTGGGATCTTGGGTCATGCTTTCGAACTGTTCAATCTCGACTGTTGGTATTGTTTTGGCCTTGGCAAACAGATGCTTCGACTTCTCGGCCTCAATCTCAAGAAAGGTCTGGTCAAGACTCTTCTCGGCAGATTGGATCTCGACCTCTTCTAGATCCTTCTGGGCAGAGGTATCTTTGGGAACCTCATCCTCCTTCTCATCTTGAGTCAAGTCCAAGACTTGATCATTCAGAGTTGGGGACTTAACCCCAACAACAACCTCCTCCTTTTCATCAGCATCCTCAGCGTCGGTCTCCTCTTCATCGGCCTCGTCGTTCGATCCTTTGGGAGTTAGAGGAAAAGACACTTGGAGTTGGTTGATATCTCAGAGTGGAGAATCCATTGGGATAGAAAGTTTGTTAAGAGTTGCCGTCTAGCTGAGACAAAAGCCTCGGTTGCAGACTTGGTTAACCTAGGCTTTATCGGCATTACGCACGTCGGCTTGGTTTTCAACGTAGGCCTTTTCATCAGCTTCCTTGATTTTAGCCGCCTTGGTCGCCATGGCCTCTTGAAGCTCAGCCTCGGCTTTGGAAATTTTGGCTTCGGCCTCTTTGGCTTTAGCCCTGAGCACCTCGGCCACAGCTTCAGTTTTCTCAGTCTTTTCCTCGGTCTAGTCTTGCGCACTTGGTATTGTTAAAGAAGGCAAGGAAGCCAGCAGCCTCTTGGGTCTTGTAAACCAATTCTCTCTTGAAAGCCTCGGCTTTCGTTGCAAAGGAGTGGGCATGCTGGATAGCCTAGAATAAACGAAATGAACAAAGTTAGTAAAATTTCTAAGTATGGAGAACTTAAAGTGAAAAGCAAAAGAATACAAGTGTTGAAAACTTAATAGGATAGAATGCTGCATCATCAGAGCAAAGTTTTCATACTCACTGATCTTGGCCATACGATTTAGATCGATAGGCAGAAGAACAGCAGTGAAAAGAGCTACGCCGACCTCAATGATGTCGATGGCATTGTCGCCAGCTGTCATGGGTCGATTGCTAACTGAAATCACTAGAGCCCAGGGCTCATCAGCTTTGAAAACTCCTGCGCCCGCTGTAACCTCAGACCTCGACTTCTTTGACCGCACGGTGTTGGATGGCTCGGCCTCGGCAGGCCTCTTCTTAGGGACAGAAGCATTTTTCTCGATCTTGGCCAATTTGGAGATCGACATAGTGTCTTTAGAGTCTACTTGAATAACAGGGGCTTTTGCCTTAGCCCTCTTCACCCTTTTTGGCTTGGGCTTGGGTTGGGATTGAGATAGGGAAGATTGAACGGTAACTACTTCTGGCAAGTTGGCCAAGAGGTCTTCAACAATGGCTTTACTATAACCCATGTCGTCGGCGGTTACAGCGACGGTAACTCTAGTGCCAAAATGGATCGCAGGAAGGGCGATAGGAGGGTTGGCCAGATCGTAGGCCGATGCCCCTGAATCTTGGCGTTGGCAAGTCCGAGTCCTACTGGCCGGTGCATCCGGAGGAACTCGGCGTCGGTATCGGCACTGAGATAGTGGAATTAGTTGAGCTGGAGCAGAAGTAGAGGGCTGGTCTACTGAGTCAGATGAGGAGGCTTGATCTGGTTTGGGCGAAGAAGTCGCTAGTTGAGTGGCCGTCGATGCCTTGCTTCTGGGAGTGTTAGGCAAAGGACTCTGGTATGTTGGTATGTAATTGAGCAACAGTAGGGCTTTGCGCTTCTCAATTGGCAAGCTCAATAGCCTTTTCATATCTTTGCTAGGGAAGAAAATTTGGCGAAAGTCTTTTGATGGTTGGGGAAGAACTGCAAGAGTGAGAAGCAAACATTAGTACATATAGGAGAAATAAAGTGACAAGTCTTAAACAGAAACATAAAAGTTACACTTAGTTTTTACTTTTATCCTCTCTAAACATCAATCGGCGCAAGGGAAATAGATTGAGATCATCCTCAAGAGCAAATTCCCAATTGCCCGAGGCAATCAGGTAGTAGTACCTTTTTTAGAGTCAGGAAGGTCGGCTATAAGTTTGTAGGCGGTGGATCTGGGCTTGAGGTAGTATGTGTAGCCTTTGTCAAACTTAAGGCCACACATGGTGTAATGGAATTGGATGTCGGCTAGTGTAATCCTGACATTTTCTCAGCATGCCAGTTCGATTATACCATTAATAACCCGATATGAGTTAATGGCTAGTTGCATGGAGTTAAGTTTGTAATAATAGAGGACTTCTCTACAGAGGATGTCTAAAGGAAGCTGAAGTCCGCACTCGATAAATGCTATGATAGGGAACGACATAGTGTTCCTACCAGGCATGACAAAATCCTCTTTTCCAGATAATCATAGTTGAACGTCGGCTGCAATGGAGAGCTCCTTCTTAAAGTATTCTAGTTTGGTTACGGTGTCTACCCTCCACCTGAACATGCCTATTATCTCAACAATGAAGGGTTTGATAACGGATCTTTTGTAAGAAGTTTGGTAAGGGTTTAAGGACCTTGGCTAGAACCTAAAAAGTACTAGGGTGGGGGTTTTTTTGCCTAGAGGAGATTGTGTTTCAATTTTCCTAGAGATAAGCAAGAATCAGAGGCCAAAATATGAAAACAAGCAAGAAAGCAACAGAGAATCAAGAACGTGGAAAGTTACAAATTATGAAACATTGAGCAAGTGTGTCCAAGTGTGCAATAATCAGAAGCAATGACAAATTGATCAACAAGAATTTATGGCATTCAACAAATGGAAACACACGGACATCTAACAGATACAGTATAAAGCCAGCATGACGAAGCAACAGTAAAATAGATTCAAGAACAAATTTGCAGTGTCTAAACATGGCAATCGGAATTAGGGAGTGAATAAAGAATTCAAGAAGCAAAAGACATACAAATATATTCATAAATGGTACATCCCCTTGAACAGTGGAAAATTGAAAGATGAAAAAATGAGAAGAAAGAAATTGAGAACTTACGGAATAGGGCCGAGAACAAGGACGCCGAAGTAAGGTTCGCCAGAACCAGACAGACATGAATGCTTCGTCGGAGGTACGGAACGAAGCACGGTTGTAGAGCTTCGAAGGTATGAAAATTGTGGTTTTTGTAGAGAGAGAAAATCTGAGGCAAATAGGAAAATCAAATTTGCAAAGTGAGAAGACAGAGAGAGAGAGAGAGTTTTGTTAAAATTGAAAAGGCGGCAAAATGCAATGAAATACCTTGGATGATGTGTCTGTTAGGTGGCGCGGACAAAAATGACGCAACCTACTAGTGCATGTCAGGTACGAACCAGTAGAGAATGGACACGTGAAAACGATTGGAATGACTATGCGTGACAGCTCATGCGTAGTGAGAACTCTTGAAATAATAAGGCAGTAACCTCTGCTAGAAGAGCGATCTCGATTGAAAAGCTTAAAGTACTTAATTCATGATTCTTGATTCTTGATCCTTGATAGGGTGGACAGCTAAGTCCTGGTTAAATGGGGCCGACGAATCATGATCTTAGTAAGAAAGAAGAATGAATTTTTAGCCGACATGTAGTGTGGACAAATGATGTAGGTTCCGTCACCTCAGGTTGTCGAGGTAATAGAATCTAGGGGGCAGTTGTGGGGACATATTTTGTGAATAACGACACATGGCTAAAGTGACGTTGAAGTGTCAACCAAGGTGCCACGTGGCCTGGTCACACTGCCGAAATTATCTCGGATAGGCCAAGGTAATCTGCGGAGATACTGGAATCTGGGATAAGCAGATAAGGGGCAAGAGTCCTAGAACAAGGGAAAATCTCAGTTTTGATAGAGATAAGGCTCAAAAAGTGTTTATCTCTATCCAGATGAGGGTCCAGGATGAGCATAGAGCCTGAGTCCATTGACGTGAGGCTTGTAAAGGAACCGGGTTACTGTAACAACCCTCATACTGATTACCGATTAATTACCGATTACTGTTAAACGGAGACTGAATATGATTGGTAATTGAACCAACTGAATTCTCGACCGATCAAATTTGAGACCAATCGATTATTTGATCAGACTGTTTAATTGCATCTTTATCTGTTTGACTGTTAATTACCTGTTCAGCTCTTATGTTTAAACTGTTAATTGTAGGCCTTGTCGGCGGCCGAATCCAAAATCGATTGAAGTTCTATGATCGTTGGAATTAATGTGATTTTATGGTGAATATATCTGAAAACCGATTTGGTATGATTAAATTAGATAAAATAAGCTAAATCAAAGAGTTGGCCTTATTTACCGTTTTGCCACCTAGTGGCCCCTTTTCATATAAAACACATATTGAGCCTTATACACTTCAAACAAAACATTTCTTCAGCCCATTTTGAGCTTAAAACCGACTTAGAGAGAGAGAAAACAAGAAGATTGATTTCACATAAGAGTTGGCTTGAATCTTTGAAGAATTGAAGTGTAGATTGCTAAATTGAGCCTCTAGTCTTGTGATTAAGGATCTAAGGTAGAGTAATTGCCTTCTTGTTTATGAATTGAATCACTCCTTGCATGGTTTAGAGGATTATTAAATACTAGAGCCAAGATATGGCTTATAATGTTGAATTGAGGCTCATCTCTTGCATGCATGCTTGTATTGAGGAATTTAAAGTTGTTTTCGTGGCAAATGTTACATGCATGCTCATATTTATGTTTAAGCCCATGATTTCACCATGTTTTAAGAAGAATTGACTCATCAAAGACATGTAATGGCTTCATATGTTGAGTTGAGTTAGAATTCATGCATGCATGTGTTTATCCTTGCACTGTGAGGTTGGATTTCATGGAAATCTTGCATGCATGTTCATATTCATGATAAAAACTATGATTTCATTTTGTTCTTGAAGAAAAGAGCTCAGTTGAGCTAACATTAAAGGTTTTGAATTGATTGAATTCATGGATATTGCATGTTCTTCATGTTTATGAAAATTGTTTTGAAAATGAGTTTAATGGAACTACCTTTGGGCTTTGAATTCTCAAATTGGTCTTTGAAACATGTTATACATTGAGTTTTAAAGTGTTTTCCAAAAAATTAGCCCAAAAGGATCGAATTTGATACCTTGAAAGTTGATTTTGATCTTGGAGTTCAAACCTGGTTTTTCCAGATTTTTGATGTCCGCTCGAGCGGGGGAAGTGCCGCTCGAGCGGGGAAAACAAGCTCCCAGTATTTTTTTGGCATGTTTTACAGTCCGCTCGAGCGGAGTTTTTCACGCTCGAGCGGGAAAATCGAGCATCCAGCATCCTGCACTGTTCATAAGTCCGCTCGAGCGTAGGAATGTGCGCTTGAGCGGAGGATTGTGTGTCACGCTCGAGCGGGAAAGTTGACGCTCGAGCGGGGACCTTTGTTTGCTTGTCCGCTCGAGCGGGGAAACCTACGCTCGAGCGGAGGCTCTATTTCATTAAAAATTCTGAAACTGTTTCTGTGCGCATCTTTGCATCCTCATTCCATCCTAGGCATTCTTAGGCCTAGTTTAAGACATCTTAATGAGGATTTAGACATAGAACCACACTGAGGAAATTTAGGGATTTAATTATCATCCTTTCGACTGTGAACTTAGTGTGTGTTCTATTTGTTAACTGTTTAGGGTTGGCTCTGGGACGCCATTTAGCGCTATTAGCCCAATCTCGTGAGTAACAATTGTGTAAAGATATGTTCAAAATGGTTATCTTTTGAATACCGAATCAATTGTTTATTGAACCGATATTGTTTCTTGAATGAATGTATGTCTCGAATCAGACATTGTGGCATCCTTAGCACTTATCGTTATCATAGAGCTCTATCGGTTCCCTTTGTGGAACCATACTGCATCGATTGATGGCCATCATTCTTTGTTCATAAGGCGGGTCTTTGGACCTACTATTTATAGGCTAATGGATGTACCACATATGACCGATTGATCAAGTAATCGAAAGATCAAATATCGTTTAATGAACCGATTTCATTATCGTAGGACATTCATTCATAACCTCTTTACGCTTTATGTTATTCACTGGGCTTTAGCTCACTGTTTATATATATATGTAGGTTCTCAGCAGCCAGACCGGAGCTAGGAGCGTGGGTTGGTCCCCAGTTTTGTCAAGCCAGCCTATGTGTCTCACTGCGAGGTTCCGAGTTGCCATGCTATGGCTTGGGGTGTTTTTGTGTCCCTTATCGGTCTCCTTCTTTGCTTGTACCATCAGAGGCTGTCTTTTACTGTATCATCATATCGAGGGATTCGGTCCCCGTACTGAATGTTTGTTAATGATTGTATAGACTGTATATCGATTCTACTGTTTTGAACTGTATGAATGCATAAAAATGTTTTTGACATACAGATTTTCACAGCTCAATGGACACTAGTTATTTACTGTTTTGGCTTCCCTCAGACTGCTTTGATCAGATATCGTTTCAAAGAGCCTTCGTAATCTCGACATCGCCGATTCTGATGTTAAACCCATAGGGCTGGGTTTGGGTCGTGACAGTTACTGCTGGTTATAAAAACAAGGTACCCTCGTGGGTCTGAGGTAGGGTTCTTTCTGGTGAGTTTAAGCACTATTTGCTATCTGTGGGAGATATATATCACTAACTTGATTGTCGAAGTGCCCCCGAGTGGCAAACCACCGTGGTATTCTTGTCTTCTTGTTACAGGTTGTTGGGCTTAATCTATTCTGTCAGTACTCTTCAGTTGAGTTCTCCGTTTGATTGTGTGGTCAAAAATCAACGCCCACATCTTTCATATAGGTGTGAGATCCATACATATGTGGGTTTGTATAAATTTCACACTCATATAAGAGATTTGATTAAAAAAAATTAATAAATTATTTGAGATCTATAAAATTTTCCTAAATAGAAGCCTCCTTGTCATCCTTTCTTCCAAATTAACACTGACGGCTGTGTTCTCGGTCGAACTACTTTTTTAATGGGGAAATCTTAATATACATTTTAAAAATGGTGTATGTATACATTTTTAATTATATCATTTTCTTTTTTAATTATGACTTATGAGTTTTTAAGTTTGCCTCATATTGTGTTTAGTTATGATATCTTTTTCTTTTATTTTTTAGTTATGACTCAAAAAATTAAAACTATGTTTTTTTTTTTTTTTGTTAGTTTTAAGATGCATATGGTGTACACGTTTTGAATGGTGTATACCATAGTGTTTTCCTTTTTATTATTATTATCCATCAATCAAAGTACTTCACTATGGATTCAATCTCTTGTGTGATTGGACTATATCTCTCATCTATGAAGGTACGAGAGATGCTTACACCATAATATGGTAGACTTTCTCACACTAAATCATAGCCTAAATAAGTGGTGATTCATAAACGAAATGGGGGATACTGCTGTGCCTTGGGGCACAGCAGTTGCTGCTGTCCCTTTGTGGGATATTATTTTGAATGTTTTTCAATGATCTGAACCGTTCATATTGTAAGGCTCGTCGAGTAGATCATCCATGCAAAAAATCAAGTTGATTGGATACCTGTAGCCCTATAACAAAGCACATTTGTTTTTATAAAAATTAACGGTTAACGTAACTTTCATAAATTTTTGAAAACAATTAGAATCTGATCATGGGGTTATGAATTTCCGATTAATTTGATTTTTTACATGAATAGTAACCTTGACGAACCCTACAATATGAACGGTTCAGATTATCAAAAAATGCTCTAAAAAATCCCCCATAAAGGGACAGCAGTAACTGCTGTGCCTTGAGGCACAGCAGTACCCCCGTGTCCTTCATAAACATTCCCGTAAGAAGAAATAAATCTGAAAGCTGTTTGGCTTTGAAATATAAAAACATAATGCTTTGAAGCATTGTGACTATTGGGTTTGGAGACTCAATATCAACGGTTGTAACCATTGATAAATAGACATTATATAAGCTATAAATAGATTACTGAAATAATGGAACAAATCACTTAAAATTGTTAATTATTTTATCTCTTTATTTTCACTTTCGGATTATATATACTTCTTGTGTGATAATTGTCAATCTTAGTCATTGTTAGTTGTTTATCTTTCAATCTGTACCTATTGAGAGCCAAACACTGTTGCGAAAAAAATAGCTAAAGTCATTTTTTCGCACAACAAGGATCCATTGTAATATATCCTTAACCTCCTTGTTTTGTTAAATCTTCTGTATCCAATGACAGCAGTGGGATGGCTACCCCACGCTGTGTAGCCAACTAAATAATATTTAGGGTCAATTACCTCAACTGTTTCTATAATTTGAATTTTAATTCTTAACCTTTTAATGGTGACACATTTAATTATAAATTTTAAATTTTATTCGAAATAAGGATAATTGAAGATCTCATTACTTAATTTCAAGATTAAAATCGTTAATTTGATAAAATATAAACTAATATAACAAAAATAAATGTCAAAAAATATTTTTGAATTTTTAAAAATTATTTTTACCCACTAAAGATAAAATTATGTAAAATTAATAAATCTTTTAGACATTTATTTATTTATTTTACCAAATTAATTTTTATTATGTGTTTGGATGATAATCATGTAATGGGTGGCTGTTTTTATTTTCATTAAATTAGTTTATATTTTTTCAAAAGTCAAATATGACGACAACTTTGATATCATTATTAAATCAATCCATAAATCAAAAAAATTCAAAATTAAAAACATTTCATATATTAAATATATCGATTACATATTAAAATTCTAACAACCACCAATTACATGATAATCATTCAAACACATAATAAAAATTAATTTGGTAAAATAAATAAATAAATGTCTAAAAGATTTGTTAATTTTACATAATTTTATCTTTAGTTGGTAAAAATAATTTTAAAAAATTCAAAAATATTTTTTTAACATTTATGTTTGTCAAATTAGTTTATATCTTATCAAATTGACAATTTTGCCCTTGAAATTAAGTAATAGTATATTCAATTGTTCTTATTTGGAACAAAATTCAAAATTCATGGTCAAATGTGTCACAATTGAAAAGTCAGAGACCAAAATGACACGAATCACAAACTATAAGGACTATTAGTGTTATAAAGTTTGCCTCTTTATCAAAAGCATAGATTTAAACTTAGGGTTTAGCTTCTCACACGTTAGTCATTTCAATTTAAGAGAGTATTTAAATTTAGTAGATTCATTTTAGGATGGACTTTAATAATTATAACTGTTCACCTTTTAGAATTTATTAAACAGAATGTTCATATTAAAAATCAAGATAGTCAGACATTGGTAACTGTATGTTAGAATCAAAATTATATTATAAAAAATTGTTGACTATTCTTAAAATTATATTTGTTGTTCATTTTTTAAAAATAAATATAATTCAAACATATAACTATCGATATTCACTCATTTTGATTTTTTATATGAATATTATACTAAAAGAGTGTTAAAAGATAAACGGTTCGTATCACTAAAACCGGTTAAAAAATGAATTTACCAAGCACAAACGCTCTTTCAAATTATTATTTAAACTTGAGAGAAGTAAAACCCTTAAAATTATTGAAATTTGATACACACAATCCCAATCCCAATTTATTTTTTAATTTTTATATATAAAAAAAAAACTATATACTATAAATTTTTATTTCGAAACAATGTAATATAAATTTAAAATTATTGAAATTCGATACAAGCAATCACAATTAATTATTAATTTGTTTTCTGAGTAATATATAAGCACGACGGTTTCATACATATTAGTCGTTGGAGCAAACTGGTTTGCTTTCACCTCTCTCCATCTTTGATTTTTCAATATCCATTGTTGTTGCTCTGAACTTCCCAGTAATTCCAGTACTTGGTTGGATAGATCCAATCCAAAATGGGTAAGCTTAAATTCTTCTTCTTTCCGATGATGGCTCAAGGCCACATGATCCCAACTCTGGACATGGCTAAGCTCTTCTCTTCCCATGGCGTTGATGCCACCATAATCACCACCCCTCTCAACGCCCCTCACTTCACCAGATCAATCCAAAGAACCCATCACTCCTCAATCTCTGTCCTCACCATCAAATTCCCTGCTGCCGAGGCCGGCTTGCCCGAAGGTTGCGAGAGCATCGATCAAATCTCTTCCCCCGACATGATTCCCAGCTTCTTCAGGGCCACCGACATGCTCCAAGACCCGCTCGAGCGACTCCTCCAAGACTCCCGGCCCCATTGCCTCGTCGCAGACATGTTCTTCCCCTGGGCCACTCATGTCGCAGCCAAGTTCGATATTCCTAGACTGGTTTTCCATGGGACTAGCTTCTTCGCCATGTGCGCTTTGCAGACTCTGAGGCTTTACAAGCCTCAGAGGACTGTGTCGTCCGACGATGAACACTTTGTTTTGCCTAATCTTCCTCATAAAATAATGTTAACTAGATTGCAGCTGCCCGAGAATGATCGACACGGTACAGAGACGGACTGGACGAGGTTTCTGAGGAAAGCGGAAGAGGCAGAGCTATCAAGCTATGGAATTGTAGTCAACAGTTTCTACGAGCTCGAACCGGACTATGCCGATCATTACAGGAACGTCTTGGGAAGAAAAGCCTGGCATATTGGCCCTGTTTCGCTATTCAATCGGGAGGTAGAAGACAAAGCACATAGAGGTAAAGAATCGGCTATTGAGGAACTCGAGTGCTTGAAATGGCTCGATTCCAAGAAACCCAATTCTGTGATTTATGTATGTTTTGGTAGTACGACCGATTTTACTGTTTCTCAGCTGTATGAGATTGCGATGGGGCTTGAAGCTTCCGGACAACAATTCATCTGGGTTGTGAGGAAAGGCAAGAACGAAGATGAAGAAAACGATGAGAAGTGGTTGCCAGAGGGGTTTGAGGAGAGAATTAAGGACAAGGGACTAATCATAAGGGGTTGGGCACCACAAGTTTTGATTCTTGATCATGAATCGATTGGGGGTTTTGTGACTCACTGCGGGTGGAATTCGATCCTGGAAGGTGTTTGTGCCGGTGTCCCAATGGTAACGTGGCCTGTTTTTGCCGAGCAATTCTATAATGAGAAGTTGGTGACTGAGATTTTGAGAATTGGGATTGGTGTTGGTGCTCGGCAATGGCAGATGAGAGTGGGAAGTGACTGTATCAAGAGAGAAGCGATAGCAGCGGCGGTGAAGCGGGTTATGGAAGCAGGGGAAGAGGCAGAGGGAGTAAGAAGCCGAGCCAGGGCACTTAAAGATATGGCGAAGAAGGCTGTTGAAGAAGGTGGATCGTCTTACGCTGATCTGAAAACTCTAATACAAGAATTGAGTTCATAATCGTGCTAAAAAGGTACTCAAACAAAACCAGATTGGCTTTAGATGAAATGTGTGATTTGTATTTGTTGTTCTTGTTATAGTTTTTGTCAACAGTGTTGTTAATTTGTTAGGTTATGAATTTAGCCAAGAAATTTGTTTGTCTAGATTCTAATGGTGAAAAGACTCCAACTACAAAGCAGTCAAATCGAGAGATGAGAAAAGAAAATAAATTATTATGATTTATCACATTTTTATTTAGTTTCTCATCATTACTTATTTTATTAATCATTTAAATAAGTGATAAAAAAAAGGAAAATGATCGAGAGCTTGAGAGAGCTGGCTCGAATAGTGGCTCGAGAGAAGAAGAGGGAGAGGGAGAGGGAGAGAAAGAGAGAAGAGGGAAAGAACTCGCCGACCATCACCGTGATTTGGGCTGTCGAGCTCGCCGCCACCATCACCGACTGTCGAACCTCGTCGCGTCGTCGTCTGCCCAACCTCCACCCATCACTGACCGTCGAACCTCGTCGCGCAAAGACCACCAAGAACCCTCCCCTCTGGGCCGTCACCGCCATCCAGCCTACCTCCGCCCCCTTCTCCTCCATTTTTTAGGCCCCCTCCCCTCCCTCTCCCCCTCCATTTTTTTTGGTGTCGAGCCGCGTTTCGAGCCACGAAATTCGAGCTACGTAGCATGATCGTAAAAAAAAATCATTCTCTCTATATCTTTTCTGTTTTTACCAAACCTCACAATCTAAACAGAGCGTAAATTTTCAGAATATGCTGCAACTGTTTGAAAAGTTTAATCAAGCTTGACCCTTTAGCAATAAATAAATAAAATTCTTAATGCTACTTAAGCCTAAAAATTAGACTCATATTTTAAATTTAATGATGCGACAGTCTATTTTCATTTCTAAGACAACTCTTTATCTTGTCTTTTCTAATTATCAACAAATTATTTCACTTGCATATTATTAAATTTAGATAATAGATCTAAAAAAGTAAACTTCCGTATCATTTTTAATAAAAGAAAGCTTAAGGACGGGTGAGGAAGGTGCCTTGGTCCCAAATTTTTGTTTAAAAAAGGTCTTTGGTGTGGGAGACCTTTCAGCTTTCGTTGGTGAGAGAACTTGTTAGACTTTCTTGTAAAAAGAATAAGTTTATTCATTAATAACAAATATCAAAATATAATAAAAATATCTCAAGTATTAGAGCATTTCCAGTAATTATCTCTAAACAAAACACCAAAAAAAATTATTTTAAAATTTTCAAAAATATTTTGACCCAAAAAGAAAAAATAATATAAAAATAATGAGTGTTTTTTGTTTTATTAATTGTTTTTCACTAAAGTAGATTTTGAAAAAAAAAATTAAAAAACAAATTATGAAAACTCAACTAGATAGAGAGTTTGAATTGGTCATGGTGCAATGGTAATATCGGTCCAAGTGTAAGGCCATTGAAACTATTGACTTGAGCCCTGACTTGAAGAAGGCCCCATTTTGTGTATGGATCACATAATATATATATATATATTTGTTTTAGTTTTGTTAGTGAGTGTTATAAAAATATTGGTAATAAAATTTACAATAATTACATATTTTTTATGACACATACTTCAATGAATAATAGGTAACCATTCTAAACTTCGTAATAAGTTCTTAACTTTGTAATAAGTATCTTTAGGCTATGTTTGGATTGAGTGATTTGAAGAGAAAAGAAAAAAAATTGAGAGATATTCATTTCTCTTATTTGTTTGGATAACTTAAGTTGGGAGAAATGAGAAAAAATGGAGAGAAATGGAGAGAAACTCATTTCTGTTATAAGTCTCATTTTCAATCTTCCCAGAAGTGAAGAGATTAGGAGAGAAAAGAAACCACTATTTTCATAATACCAATTTTGTCCCTATAAAAATAAAAGAAATAAAATGATTGAAAATATAAAAATATTATTTTGGTAATATAACATAAAATAATTTCTTTTCTTTTCTCTTAATGAAATCTAACCAAACAAGAATGAGAGAAATCACAATAATTTCTTTTCTTTTCTTTTATTTCTTCCTTATCCAAACAAAAAGGAGAGAAATTACAATCATGTCTTTTCTTTTATTTTCTCTTATAACTTAAGTAATCATTTCTTTTCTTTTCTCTCCTAGGTTCCCAAACATAGTGTTAAGGTTACTGTTAAATAGAATTCACACTTTTTTAAAGCTTGTTTTGTAAATATTAAATTTTTGCATTGTCACAATCTTAATTTTTAATTTTTCTTTTTACATTAAATTCACTACCGATTTTGGAAAAAATATTATCTTAATTTTGAAATTTTATTGTAACATGATAACTTTTACAATGTTAATGGTTCTAATTTTTTTCTGAGTTAAAAATTTTGAAAGATTTATACAGATAGAAGGAAAGAAAAATACACCAATTGAATACTAAATTATATATATATATATTAAATTAATTTTTTCTTAAATGAATGTATTGCTTACAAAATATTATGAACAAAGCCTATAGCCATTGCTTTTACAAAAAAGAGTACTTCAAAATTAAAATTGATAAAATATTAGTTATGATCAACTATGTTACAAAAACGATTAAGGGTATTTCCAATTTATCAATTCAAATTGAAAATAATATGGTATAAGACTTGATTAGAAAGTTTAATTAATAATTTTGCATAAAAAAAATAATGACTTTTTGATGAAACTAAAATATTAATTTATTTATTTTTAGATTCATAGGAAATTAAAAGGACAAAAGTTTGAGATTACAACAAAAGAAATAAACTAGGGAGCTAATCTCTCTCACAGCTAACTCCAATCATATATGCTATGACTAGAGCTCTAACACTCACGGGTGAGTCCTTAAGAACTACTACATGCTCATCCTAATCTACCTCTAAATTTGCAAGTTTATCTGCACATTTATTCCCTTCTCTCAAAGTGTGCTTAAGAGTGCTCTTGCTCCTAGTTAGCAGGAATTTGGTGTCTTCAATCAGTGCTTTGTAGGGGGAGTTGTGGCTTGCTCCATTCTGAATTTGGTCTATGGCCATTTCAGAGTCTGATTCAATCTCCACCTTCATGGTGCCTTTCTGGGAGAGGATGTTTAGCCCTTTATAAATTGCCTATAGCTCTATTTACAGGCTTGTGCTGTTGCCTAGCTTGCCATATCCAAATTCTAGTTTCATTTTCTCTTGGGCATCCATCAGTATTGAGTTTGCGCTTACCTGCATGGGGAAAACTCTAGCTAATTAATCTAGTTTAACTGTGATTAGAGTGTAAGGGAAACTGAAAAGCTTCTTGGATCTCATTAGCATAGTCCAAGATGCTTTTTTAACTCCCTTGAATGGGTTGAATGATATTTTCAAAAACCATTTTGTTGCGATCTTTCCAAATTTGCCAAAGAGTTACAATGAAAACAAGGTTCCAATTTTTATTCAAAAATGTGTTTTTGTTTTTCATATTAGAAATAACCCATTCAGTAAGAGGTTTTCCAGTTCCATCCGCCCACAATTTTTCATTTTTAAGCATAACCCGTACTTCCTTTGCTTTCACACAACCCCTCAAGAGGTGATTCATATCCTCACTAAAAGTCCCACACTTGGAGCACAGGTCATTAGGAACAATATTTCTAATAAGTCTCAAATGATTGGTTAGTAGTCTCTCTTGCAAGATCAGGCACATGAAGCTTCTGAGTTTTTTAGGGGTTTTGATTTTCCATATCTAGGTCCAGTCAGTGCCATCTTTTTCTTGTTGAGCAATAATTTTGTAAGTATCTACAGTTGAGAATTTACCACTGCAAGATTCATTCCGATGAGGTGAGTCATTATAAGTGACATATCTTGGTCTGTGGGTTTTCATGATTTCCTATTTGTCATAGGGGTGAGGGCAGTTTTCCACAGAACTTAAGTCACAATTTCCCCCATCATCCAATTTCTTACTGACAGTGTCACCCTCATTTATAGGATTGTTCCGTGGCTTAATTAAGGGTTGTTTGCCACACCACCACTCATTCCACAAGGACACTTGTTCCCCATTACCAACAGTCCGTTTCACTCATTGTCTTAGAATGTCTTTGTTCTTAACAATGTTTCTCTAAATATGAGAAGCTCTTCTTTTACTTGGCTAATCATAAATGATGTTTTTACGAAGTTTTTTAGCTTGAAGCACGATATATCAAAGTTTGCCCTTTTCACTAAGAATTTTCCAACCAAGTTTAATCCACTGGGCAACTATGAAGCACCGACACTTCAAAACAAGTGCCGTATCCGTGTCGGACACACGGACACTTCAGGGACACGTGGACACTTCATGGATACGACACTTGTTTTGAAGTGTCAGTGCTTCATAGTTGCCTAGTGGACTAAACTTGGTTGGAAAATTCTTAGTGAAAAGGACAAACCTTGATATATCGTGCTCCAAGCTAAAAAACTTAGTAAAAACATCATTTATGATTAGCCAAGTAAAAGAAAAGCTTGTCTAGTTCATATGTAAACAATGGAATTCTTAGTGACATTTCAAAACAAGTGTTGTATCTGTGTTGGACACAATGGAATTACCAAGTGAACTTTTTTGTTGCTATCAGTGTCCCCCAGAGGAAGTTGCTATTGATTTTGTCTAGTTCATCACACAGACTTCTAGGTAATTCCATTGTTTACATAGTATAGCTTGGAATAACAGATGTTACAGATTGTATGAGAGTAGTTCTTCCGGCAGTGGAGAGATTTTTGGCTAATATGATAATTTGGCTTTTCAATTTTTCAACTAGTTCATTGAACATGCTTTTAGAGACTCTTTTATGAAGCAAGGGGGTTCCCAAATATTTGCCAAGATCAGAAGAAATGGGTATTCCACATTGAAAGCTCAAGGCCAAGGCTGTTCTTCTATTTATATATTGGGGGATACAAACATTTTGGATTTTTGGAGGTTAAATTTATGCCCAGAAATAGCACTATACTCCTGCAAAATTTCCATGATAGTTCCACAATTCTCTTGATCAGCTCTAGCACACAAAATCAAGTCATTAGCAAATAAATAAATAGGATAGGGGGAGCTGTTGTGAGAAGTTTTAATTCCCTTCCAAACACCAACTCTAACCTTAGTATTGGTCATGTTAAACAATCTCTCCATGCAAAGTACAAAGATGTAAGGAGATAAGGGGGTCTCATTGTCTCAATCCCCTCCCATTATTGATGCCGTCAAGTACCTTCCCGTTCCAAAGTACAAATGAATGCCCATTTGCTACATAGCTCATGATCAATTCAATCCAAACATTATCAATATTAAATTCGATAACTGTGTCTTTTATGAAATTCCAGGATAATCTGTTATAGGCTTTTTCCAAATCAATTTTAAAGACCATTCCACCTACTTTCCCTTTCCTCAGATTCGGTGTATTGATGATTTCTTAGGTTATGATGATATTGTCAGTAGTAGTTCTTCCAGAAATAAAACTACTTTGGTTGGGGCTAACAATACTATCCAAAAGAGGCCTAACTCTGCTCACAATCAGTTTAGTGATGATCTTATAGGTAATGCTACAAAGACTGATGGGTCTGAATTGCTTAATGTTATTAGGGTTACTCATTTTGGGTATAAGAACAATTAGTGTCTCATTCACCTCTTTGGGAATCTCTCTTTTGAGAGAACAATTTATGACAAATTCACAAACAGATTTTCCCACAAAATTCCAATACTTGTGATTAAAAAAAAAAAAATTTAAAATTTAAAAATTTTAAAAAAAATTAAAAAAAGCTTGAATACCATCTTTACCAGGAGCCTTATAGCTTTAATGTCTTTGGCAGCTTTCCAGATTTCAAAATTAGTTAGAGGTCTCTAAGCATGCCATCATTATCCTCTGTAGTGAATTTGGCTATGGAAATATTATTCCAATCCTCCAAATTTTGGTTATCTTCTCCCCTAAAGAGCTCTTTGAAATAGTCCACAATAATTCTTTTGACTCCCTCAATATCAGAAACCCAATTTCCCTCATCATCTTTAAGCACATTAATTTTTAGTTTCCTTCTCTTAGTGATGGAAGAGATGTGAAAAGATATAGTGTTTCTATCTCCCATAGTAATGTGCTTAGTTCTAGATTTTTGAAGCCAGTGGACCTCCTCTTGAAACAAGGTGGTAGTATACTGTCTAATCAAATCTCTTTCTAGCATTTGCAGGTTGTGGTTGAAATTAGTGGCTTGTGATCTTTGGATGCCCTCAATTCTAGCAAGCAGTCTTCTTTTTCTTCTAATAATGTTTCCAAAAACTTCACGGTTCCAAATTTTGAATTTTTGAGTAAATTCAACAGTAAATTTGAGCAATTTATGATTCATAACAGACCAAGCATTTTCAATAATATCAGGAAGGCTAGAATGAGACATCAATGCTGCCTCAAATCTAAAAGGTGTAACAATCCTCGTACCGATTACTGAATAACCACTGAATTAAATACTGATTATTGCTAAACTGGACCGCTAATGACTGATAATTGGATTAACTGAAGTATTGGATAGACTGATTGAAACTGGAACTGAAATTGGAAAAGTTATCTGTTATATTGCATTTCTATCTGTTTAATTGATTAATTATCTGTTTGAATTTATGTGTTTAAACTGTTAATTGAAGGCCTTATCGACGGCTGATTTAGAAACCGTTTGATGTTTTAGAATCGGTAGAATATTTTTGATTTTATGGTATATTTATCTGAAAATTGATTAGGAATGATTAAATTAGATTAAAATGAGTTAATTGGGAACTTGAACTTATTTACCGTTTAAACCACTTAATGGACCTATTGTTTAGTATTATCATTAGAGCCTTATCACTTAACAAAGCTTTTGATCAGCTCTTCTTCATGTTCTAACCGACCAAACAAGTGAGAAAGGAGAAAGAGTGAGAAGTAAGAGAGATTTGAGCTCATATTGGTGAATTAGCTTGGAGTGCTTGGAATTAAAGTGTAACTTGGCTAAATTGAGCTTGCTAGACTTGAAATCAACACTCTAGGTAAGGAATCCATTGTCTTCTTGTCATCTTGGAGCTCCATTTTGCATGATTCTTGCTAAATTGTAGAATTAAACCATGTTTGAGTCCATATAGGTTGATTCATGCTAGAATTCATGCATGCATGTTGAATTTGTGGACTTTTGAAGTTGAATTCTTGAGAATGCTACATGCATGTCTATGTTTATATTATAGTCCATGTTTTCACTTCATTTTCCAACTAGTGAGCTCATTAGAGCAAGATTTGAAGGTTGATTTTGGTTTAAAGATCATGCATTGCATGTTTTGGAAATTGTTCTTGAATTGTTCTTGAAAAATGGTTTTAATTGACTCACCTTTGGGGCTTGAATTCATAAATTGGCTTTTGAAACTTGTTATACATTGTTTTGGGATGTATTTTCCAGAATTTGGGTCCAAGAGGTCGAGTTTTGAGTGAGAGAATGCTTGGTTTGAGCTTGGAAGGCAAATCTGGAAATTCCAGATTTGGCTTCTTCGCTCGAGCGAAGGATTCCTCGCTCGAGCGACCAACGTTTCTTCTGAGCCACACTCGAGCGAAGAATTGGTGGCTCGAGCGTAAAAATCGACCATCCAGTACTTTTACTGTTTCATCAGACCGCTCGAGCGAAGGAAGGCTCGCTCAAGCGAACCCTTTGATTTTGGAAGCTCGCTCGAGCGAGCATCGTGCGTAAAAATTGAGCATCCAAGATTTTTATCGTTTCATCGGACGCTCGGCGAAGGATTGTTCGCCGAGCGAAGCCTTTGTTTTGCAACCTCGCCGGCGAAGGAAAGCTCGCTCGAGCGAGACCCCTGTTTTCAGCAACTTTTGAAAAATGCCTTCCAACTGTATTTTTGCATCCTCGTCCCATCCTAGGCATTCTTAGGCCTAGTTTAAGACATCTTAATGAGGATTTAGACATAGAACCACACCGAGGAATTTAGGGATGTAATTATCATCTTTTCGACTGTGAACTTAGTGTGTGTTCTATTTGTTAACTGTTTAGGGTTAGCTCTCGGGGACGCGCTCTAGCTGCTATTAGCCCAATCTCTGTGAGTAACAGATTGTGTAAAGATATGTTCAAATGGTTATATTTTGAATACTGAACTGAACTGTTTATTGAACCGATATTATTGATTGAATGAATATATGTCCTGTATTTTTCAGTATTGTGGCATCCTTAGCACACCCATCGTTATTGGTATTCTGAGCTGTCGGTTTCCTTGTGGAACCATACTGTTTACCGATTGATGATCATCATTATCGTTGGGTCTGTTAAGGCCCGGTCCTTTCTGGACCTACTGTTTATAGGCTAATGGATGTACCACATATGACTGATTGATTGAAATACTGATTGACTGAAATACTGAAAGATTGAAATACTGTATAATGAATTGATTTCATTACTGTAAGGGACATTCATTCATAACCTCTTTACATCGTATGTTATTCACGGGCTTTAGCTCACTGTTTATATATATATGTAGGTTCTCAAAGAACTGCATCGAGCTAGGAGCGTGGGATTGGTCCCCGCTTTTGTCAAGCCGACCTATGTGCCTCACCGCGAGGTTCAATTTCCATGTTATGGCTTGGGGTGTTTTTGTATCCTATCGGTCTCCTCATCAGATTGTACTTTTGTATAGATTTCTTGCTTATCAGTTATCGAGGATTTAATCCTCGTCTCGACCGATCAGATATGATTGTATAGAATGTACTGTGTTGAACCGTATGAATGCATAAAAATGTTTTTGACATATAGATTTTCACAGTTCAATGGACACTAGTTATTTACTGTATTGGCGCCAGCCCTCAGACTGCTTTGACTGCTTTCTTGATCAGAGGCCTTTGGTAATCTCGGATTCTTGGCGATTCTGATGCTAAACCCATAGGGCCGGGTTTGGGTCGTGACAGAGTGGTATCAAAGCGATACTTAACCACGAGTTATACCGCACACACGTGTCCAAATGAGCTATAGGGTGTCCTAGAAAAGCAATTAGGGCATCTCATGAACTTGAAAAGTGTGTGCTTATGACTGACTGATTATATGTTAAAAAGTTAAACTGTTTAATCATACAACTGCTTATAATGATAACTGCTATAACTGCTTATAGTGACATGGACAATGCAAATGAAACTGAATCATCATCTTCTGAGGCCAGAATGGCCAGACTTGAACAAATGATGGGACTGATAATGGAAAGACTAGATCAACAACCGAACCAACAGCCCCCACCTCCTCCTCCTCCGGTGCAACCGGAACAGAATGTACAGAATGTGAATGCTAATGAGGTGGACATTATTGCACTGACTCAGAAATTCAGCAAAATGAAACCGCCGTCCTTTCAGGGAGGCTTAGAACCGCTAAAGGCTGAAGCCTGGGTTCTTGAGACTGAAAAGTTGTTTGAGGTTTTTCCGTGCTCCGACGCAAACAAGGTATTGTTGGCAACCTTCACCCTTCAGGAAGAAGCAAGAAGGTGGTGGATGTTGACCCGTGATGCAAATACTATTGTGACTTGGGCTCAATTCAAGGAGTCCTTCTTTGAAAAGTATTTTCCCAAAGGCATCGTGATGTAAAAGTGACTGAAGTTTGAGCAGTTGAGACAGGCAAGACGTGCATGTCGAGTATGAGAAGAATTTTACTGAACTTGCTAGGTATGCACCACACATGGTGGATACCGATTATAAGAAGGCCAGGAGGTTTGAAGGCGGCCTTAGTGTCGCTATCCAGGATCGAATAAATGTTTTGAAAATGCCAACTTATGTAGGTGTTCTCGACCGGGCATTGATGGCCGAGACGAATATTGCAGCAGTGAAACAATCTGAAACACCAACAACTGAGTGGCAAGGAAAAAGGCAGGGTTTCAAATTTAGGAAAGGCAAGCATAACCCAAAGAACCAAGAAGCGAGAATCACGGGTCGACGACTAGCTGACCAAGGGAGTGGGTTTACTCCACCCTGCTCCATATGTGGCAACAAGCACAAAGGGGTTTGCTACCAGATTTCTGGAGCTTGTTTCAAGTGTGGCAAGGTGGGCCACAGAATTAAAGACGCCTTCGCTTCCACCGCTTAGTAGTAAAGTCAAGCACCAAGCAAAGATCACCGCAACACCAAAACCGAACCCCAAAGCTACCGGAAAGAGCACATGGCGTAGGGGCAGTGTTCGCCTAGTACCGGAGACGCGTGCAAAACACCGAGATTGTGTCGGTATCCTCTCTATCTGTGCTCAAAATGCTTATGTATTGATTGATTCGGTCTACACATTCGTATGTGTCGCATGCTTTTTCGCCAGAAATTGAATGCAGACCTTAGAACCCATGAACTATCTCGCTAGTCAGATCATCACCTGTTGGAGGATCCATGACATGTGCATATATGTATCCTGCTTGTGAGATTATTGTTGGGGATATGCATCTGTTTATTGATTTACTACCATTGAACATAGATCATTTTGATGTAATCTTGGGGATGGATTGGTTACAAAAATATCATGCTACTATCGATTGTGTGACCAAGCAAGTTGTTTTTCGTCCACCGGGTTTGCCCGAATTTGTGTTTAATGGAAGTGGAGTAGTACCTCCTCCATATCTGATTTCTTCTGTAAAAGCTGTCAAATTGATTAGAAAGGGATGTAAAGCGTATCTGTGTTCTGTATTGACTGTACCTGCTAATGATAATGTTAAAACTGATGTGAATTGCATTCCTATAGTCAGAGAATTCCCAGATGTATTTCCAGATGACTTGCCAGGGGATTTGATTGACAGGGAAATTGAATTTATTATAGATGTGGTTCCGGGTACACAGCCGATATCTAAAGCTCCTTATAGAATGGCTCCGACTGAACTGAAGGAATTGAAAGTACAATTGCAGGAACTGTTAGACAAGAAGTTTATCAGACCTAGTACCTCACCGTGGGGTGCACCTGTTTTGTTTGTGAAGAAGAAAGATGGATCACTGAGACTGTGCATTGATTATCGGGAATTGAACAAGGTAACTGTAAAGAATAAATATCCATTACCGCGTATTGATGATTTATTTGACCAGTTACAGGGTGCACAAGTATTTTCCAAGATTGATCTTAGATCGGGGTATCACCAACTAAAAGTCAAACCGGAAGACATTGATAAAACTGCTTTTAGAACGAGGTATGGCCATTATGAATTTTTAGTTATGCCGTTCGGAGTTACGAATGCCCCTGCTACATTTATGGACCTCATGAACAGAATTTTTAAACCATACCTTGATGATTTTATTGTGGTATTCATTGATGACATATTGATTTATTCTAAGACTGTTGAAGAACATGAACATCATCTGAGACTAGCCTTGCAAACCTTAAGAGAACAGAAACTGTATGCTAAATTGTCTAAATGTGAGTTTTGGCTTGACCATGTGATGTTTTTGGGGCATGTTGTTAGCAAAGACGGAATTTCGGTTGATCCGCAGAAAATTGAAACTGTAGTGAACTGGCCTAGACCGACGAATGTAACCGAAGTCCGAAGCTTTTTGGGACTGGCTGGATATTACAGGAGATTTGTCAAAGACTTCTCCAAAATTGCCCTACCACTGACTCAGTTGACACAGAAAGGGATACCATTTGACTGGACTGATCAAAGGGAATCAGCATTTCAAGAGTTGAAAACTAGACTTGTAACTGCACCGATTTTGACTCTACCTTCAGGTACGGATGGTTATACTGTATTTAGTGATGCTTCTCATAAGGGTTTGGGATGTATTTTAATGCAGAATGGGAGAGTTATTGCTTATGCTTCCAGACAGTTGAGACCACATGAAAAGAACTACCCGACCCATGACTTAGAACTTGCTGCAGTAGTGTTTGCACTGAAAATTTGGCGTCACTATTTGTATGGAGCAACATGTGAAGTGTATACTGACCACAAAAGCCTAAAGTACTTTTTCACTCAGAAAGAATTGAATATGAGACAGCGGAGATGGCTAGAACTGATCGAAGACTATGACCTGCAGATTTTGTACCATCCGGGAAAAGCCAACACCGTCGCCGATGCATTGAGCCGAAAATCGATTGGGAACTTAGCCTGTTTGCTGACAGGACAGAAAGAGTTGCTTCTTGATCTGGAAAAGTCTGAAATTGAAATTGTTTTGAGAGAACAGGGTGGAACAATAGCTGCCATTACTGCTCAACCAGCCTTGATTGAGGAAATTAAAGAAAAACAACAACTGGACGATTCCTTGAAAAAGGTTATTAAAGAAAGGGATTCAAAACCGAAACCGGGATTCAAATTTGAAAACAATGTATTGAAATTTCAGGAAAGACTGTGTGTACCAAATGACACTGAATTGAAAAGAAGAGTTCTATAGAAAGGCCACAGTTCGAAGTTTTCTATTCACCCAGGGAATACGAAAATGTACCAAGATCTCAAAATGATTTCGTGGCGAGAATGAAGAAAGAGATCGCTGATTTTGTGTCCAAATGTCTTCATTGCCAGCAAGTCAAAGCTGAACATCAACGACCTGCAGGATTACTGCAACCCTTACCCATACCAGAGTGGAAATGGGAGCATATCACGATGGATTTTATCATTGGATTACCTCGCTCCAGGAAAGGTATGGACTCTATTTGGGTTATTGTTGATAGATTGACTAAATCGACACTTCCTACTGTCAAGACAATTTATAATGCGCATAAATTGGTCATTATCTATATTGATGAAATTGTGAGATTGCATGGAGTGCTCAGATCTATTGTTTCGAGGATTCAAGTTTACATCGAGGTTTCGCAGAGCCTACAGACGCATTAGCATCGAATTGAGGCCGAGTAGTGCCTATCATCCTCGTGACAGATGGATGATGAAAGGACCATCCGACTCTAGAGGACCCATCGAGAATGTGTGTCTTGGACTTTCGTGAATTGGGCAAGTCATTTGTCATTTAATTCGCCTACAACAACAACTACCATTCGAGTATTGAAATGGCGCCTTTCGAGGCGTTGTATGGCAGAAAGTGTAGATCTCCAATCTGCTGGGCAGAAGTTAGAGATGGGCCTTTGCTTGGGCCCGAGATTGTGTATGAAACGACTGAAAAGGTAAAACTGATACAGCAAAGATTGAAAACTGCACAGAGTAGACAGAAAAGTTATGCCGATGTCAGGAGACGAGACAGAGAATATGAAGTGGGTGATCACGTGTTTGTGAAAGTGACACCAATGAAAGGCCAGACTCGTTTTGGAGTCAAGGGCAAGTTAGCGCCAAGATATGTCGGACCGTATCAGATTATTGAGAAAATCAATCCGGTGGCGTATCAAGTTGCACTTCCTCCTGAAATGGAGCATATACATAACGTCTTCCACATTTTGATGTTGAGAGACTATCTTCGAGATCCGTTTCATGTGATTGAGCCTACTCGCATAGTGTTGAGTGATGACTACACTTATAAGGAATGGCCTATACAGATTGTAAACCGACGGATCAAGAAACTGAGAAAAAAAGAGATCCCGCTAGTGAAAGTTGACTGGCAGAATCATGGTGGTGTGTATGCCACTTGGGAAAGGGAAGATGACATGGCTAGGCGATATCCTGATTTGTTCCTCACGAACCTCGTTTTCCAAATCGAAGGTAACTCGAGTTTAGAGGACTAAACTCCTTATAAGAAGGAAGATCAGAATAACCTCGCATTCACCATCAATAACCACCGAATTAAATACGATTATTGCTAAACCGACCGCTAATGACCGATAATTGATTAATCAAGTATTGGATAGATCGATTGAAACTGAACTGAAATTGGAAAAGTTATTACGTTATATTGCATTTCTATCTGCTTAATTGATTAATTATCTGCTTGAATTCATGTGTTTAAAACTATTAATTGAAGGCCTTATCGGCGGTCAATTTCGAAACCGATTGATGTTTTAGGATCAGTAGAATATTTCTGATTTTATGGTATATTTATCTAAAATTGATCAGGAAAGAATAAATTAGATTAAAATGAGTTAATTGGGAACTTGGACTTATTTACCGTTTAAACCACTTAATGGACCTATTGTTTAGTATTATCATTAGAGCCTTATCACTTAACAAAGCTTTTGATCAGCTCTTCTTCATGTTCTAACCGACCAAACAAGTGAGAAAGGAGAGAGAGTGAGAAGTAAGAGAGATTTGAGCTCATATTGGTGAATTAGCTTGGAGTGCTTGGAATTAAAGTGTAACTTGGCTAAATTGAGCTTGCTAGACTTGAAATCAACACTCTAGGTAAGGAATCCATTGTCTTCTTGTCATCTTGGAGCTCCATTTTGCATGATTCTTGCTAAATTGTAGAATTAAACCATGTTTGAGTCCATATAGGTTGATTCATGCTAGAATTCATGCATGCATGTTGAATTTGTGGACGTTTGAAGTTGAATTCTTGAGAATGCTACATGCATGTCTATGTTTATATTATAGTCCATGTTTTCACTTCATTTTCCAACTAGTGAGCTCATTAGAGCAAGATTTGAAGGTTGATTTTGGTTTAAAGATCATGCATTGCATGTTTTGGAAATTGTTCTTGAATTGTTCTTGAAAAATGGTTTTAATTGACTCACCTTTGGGGCTTGAATTCATAAATTGGCTTTTGAAACTTGTTATACATTGTTTTGGGATGTATTTTCCAGAATTTGGGCCCAAGAGGTCGAGTTTTGAGTGAGAGAATGCTTGGTTTGAGCTTGGAAGGCAAATCTGGAAATTCCAAATTTGGCTTCTTCGCTCGAGCGAAGGATTCCTCGCTCGATCGACCAACGTTTCCTCTGAGCCACACTCGAGCGAAGGATTGGTGGCTCGAGCGTAAAAATCGACCATCCAGTACTTTTACTGTTTCATCAGACCGCTCGAGCGAAGGAAGGCTCGCTCGAGCGAACCCTTTGATTTTGGAAGCTCGCTCGAGCGAGCATCGCACATAAAAATTGAGCATCCAGTACTTTTACTTTTTCATCAGACCGCTCGAGCGAAGGATTGTTCGCTCGAGCGAAGCCTTTGTTTTTGCAACCTCGCCGAGCGGCGAAGGCCGCCGAAGCGAGACCCTTTTAAAGAACTTTTGAAAAATGCCTTCCAATCAGATTTTTGCATCCTCGCCCCATCCTAGGCATTCTTAGGCCTAGTTTAAGACATCTTAATGAGGATTTAGACATAGAACCACACCGAGGAATTTAGGGATGTAATTATCATCTTTTCGATCGTGAACTTAGTGTGTTCTATTTGTTAACCTGCTTAGGGTTGGCTCTCGACGCGCTTTAGTCGCTATTAGCCCAATCTCTCGTGAGTAACAGATTGTGTAAAGATATGTTCAAATGGTTATATTTTGAATAATCGAATCGAACTGCTTATTGAACCGATATTATTGATTGAATGAATGTATGTCCAGATTTCGAATCAGACAGGCATCCTTAGCACTCATCGTTATTAATCGTTACAGAGCTCGGTTTCCTTGTGGAACCATACTGCACCGATTGATGATCATCATTATCGTTGGTTCATAAGGCTCACCTTTTCTCGACCTACTGTTTATAGGCTAATGGATGTACCACATATGACCGATTGATTGAAATCGATTGATCAAATATCGAAGATTGAAATATCAGATAATGAATTGATTTCATTATCGTAAGGGACATTCATTCATAACCTCTTTACACCGTATGTTATTCATCGGGCTTTAGCTCACCGCTTATATATATATGTAGGTTCTCAAAGAACTGCATCGAGCTAGGAGCGTGGGATTGGTCCCCGCTTTGTCAAGCCACCTATGTGCCTCATCGCGAGGTTCTGAGTTGCCATGTTATGCTTGGGGTGTTTTTGTGTCCCCTATCGGTCTCCCATCAGACATTGTACTTTTGTATAGACTGCTTATCGTGATCATATCGAGGATTCAATCGCATCGACCGACTATATATGATTGTATAGAATGTACTGTGTTGAACCGTATGAATGCATAAAAATGTTTTTGACATACAGATTTTCACAGCTCAATGGACACTAGTTATTTATCAGATTGGCTTCGCCAGACTGCTTTGACTGCTTTTATCGATCTCAGAGGCCTTTGGTAATCTCGGATTGACATCGCCACATTATGCTAAACCCATAGGGCCGGGTTTGGGTCGTGACAAAAGGCCTACAAGGGGAGTTTAAAGAGTGCATACCTTGAGTGTAAACAACAAAGAGGGAGTGGTCTGAGTATGTTATGGGTAGAACTTTGGCAGTTCCTTCTGGGAACATGGTTCTTCCTTCTACGTATTGCCCTGTCAAGTATTTCCATGGTGTTGGTTATCCCATGACTATTATTTGTCCATGTCATGCGAGGTCCAGAGCTTTCTAGGTCGATCAGATTGCAATTATTGACTCTTTCCATGAATCTTTGGGTTCTAGTGGTGCTCTAACTTGTGAAGTAGCTTCTTCTTTCACTTTGATTCCCAAAATCATTAAAGTCCCCTGTAACAAGCCAGGGCTTAGTCATGTTATCAATGACTTCCTCTAGGTATTCCCACAAAGTGTCTCTAACAGTAGGATTAGGGCTAGCATAAACAGTTGCTAGAACCCATTATTCATAATCCTCCTTGTAGACAGTGGGGTGAATGATTGTAATTTACCCAAAAAAAATTACAAACATTAAAAACCTTTTAATAATGTTACCAAAAACTTCACAGTTCCAGATTTTGAATTTTTGAGTAAATTCAACAGTAGATTCGAGCAATTTATGATTCATAACAGACCAACTATTTTCAATAATATCAGGAAGGCTAGAATGAAACATCAATGCTGCCTCAAATCTAAAAGGCCTACAAGGGGAGTTTAAAAAGTGCATACTTTGAGTGTAAACAAGATGGGGGTGGTCTGAGTATGTTCTGGGAAGAACTTTGGCAGTTCCTTCTGGGAACATAATTCTCCATTCTGCGTTGCACATTGCCCTGTCAAGTATTTCCATGGTGTTGGTTATCCCATGTCTGTTATTTGTCTATGTCATGCAAGGTCCAGAGCTTCCTAGGTCAATCAAATTGCAGTTGTTGACTCTTTCCATGAATTTTTGGGTTCTAGTGGTGCTCTAACTTGTGGAGTAGCTTCTTCTTTCACTTTGATTCCCAAAATCATTAAACTCCCCTGTAACAAGCCAAGGCTTAGCCATGTTATCAATGACTTCCTCTTAAATATTCCCACAAAGTCTTAGGGCTAGCATAAACAGTTGCTAGAACCCATTATTCATAATCCTCCTTGTGGACAGTAGTGTGGATGACTATAATTTACCCTAAAAAAATTACAAACATTAAAAACCAAAATAAAAAATTAGAAAACCTAAAAAAGACAGAAGTGTAATTTTCTAATTTAAATTTATACCATCCATTTATACTGCATTACACCAAGTAATAACCAGGATACTATAATTAAAGTAAATACAGGAATCAAAGAGAATACTACAAAGCAATTGGAACAATACTGATATTATTTAAGGAGGCAACAAAGGAAAGAGAGAGAGATACAAAGTTAAGCCTGCCCTAGACAATTCCCAGGCTGAGCCTTTTATAGATGTCCAAGACGTTGTAACCTTTAACCGGTAAAACCGGGAAAAGAGAAGAAGACGAATGTCGGATGCACAGGTGGGCCCCATCATCACATAGGTCGATTCTCTTTTGTCAAGAGCAAATGGTAATTTGAAATGATAAAAGCAAAAGACAAGATTCTTTTTGACGGATACCGTCCCGTCGGTTGTACTTTGTCAAATAACTTTGGATGGCAAAAACATCATTTCATCTTTTTATGGAGATAAAATGGAATTATTTTATCTTATTACCCAACCTTATCATTTCCTTTTCCTAAGTCAGTGGTTGGGAAAGCTTTCCAGTTATCAGGTGGGTGATGGAGTCCCAAAAATCACAAACTATTGCAGTTTTAAGATCCTCTTCATTAGGATTTTGGGCTTCTCAGACAGGACAAGAGAATGCTTTAGCAGAATCTTCAGTAATCCGAGCAAAGGTCATAGATGTATCATCTCTACATGGGGGTGAAAAAGTTTGTACAAAATGTTTTTCATGGAATCTAGACATTTCATAGCTAATTCAGCTTCATCCATATCTGGATATGTAAAAGGCTTAATTGATTTTTAATCATTTCAAAAGGACTGGTTGACTGTGAAACAATCATAGTTGTTGGAGAAGAAGCAATACCCGGTTTGTATGCTGTAATATTATCAGCAATTGAATGCTCAAGATAAGAAAGATCTATAGGTGGAAACTCAGATCACCATTGGAAATGAAATGTACGTTAGAGAACTGGGAGATTGAGAGAATCGAAATTAGCTTGGATATCCCAACGGCCAAATCCAAGGAATTTCAAATTCTGTAGAAAAAACAACAATAAATGATATCTTTCACGTAAAGAGACATCATCCTTTTGTAATTGAGGATGACCCCTGAGCCATTGATGAAAGAGTTCTCCGCTATGTTTGATTGGAAAATTTGAAAATTGATTTGGAAAAGAAAAGCAAAAAGGTGTGTGAAATTAGGTGAAATATAGACATATTTTATTCACATTTTACTTATCTTTTCTTTTTTTTTTTTCTTTCTAAATTCCTCCTCAAATCCTCCAATCAAACTCAATATTAAAGGTAAGAGAAGAATGGTAATTTCAAGACCAAATTTACGTAAAAGAACAACAAAATACAACATTGAAACAGGTCACTTGTGCTACCAAGTATCGTGTTGTTAGGCTTGATCTATGAAATTCCTTAACCATTGACAGATGTGTATAAAAAACAATAAAATACGGCATTGAAATAGTATAATAATCTAACGATATTATAAACCATGTCTATATATCGTTCATGGGTGTCTAATCATCACACATCAACTATGTTTCAAAAAAGAAAAATGGTTAAGACCACTAAAAAAGAGCACTAATAACTCTAATATTAGTACGAGTCTCACATGATCGGATGTTTTGCGATTGTTATTTTTTTTATTTTTTTTTATTTTCTAACTCATTAGAGTTGATTTAGTGGTATAAAATTAATAGTACCAATCACTGTTGCGAATGCTAGCATTTGGGCATCTCTAAGATGTTTAGATTTTAAACCATTTTTTATGGATGTTAAGGCCAAGTTTGGGGAGACTAAATAAGTGCACTTTTTGAATTTTTATGAAATATGAGTTGGATTTGGATTGGATTTGAAGTGATGTGTTAGAGAGGTGATGTGACTTAAATAGGATGATGTAACTTAAATAAGATAGTGACTTTTTGACTTTTTAAATTTTTTAAAAGATGCCAAACTTGACCTAAGACTAGCCTATTTCATGAGTCAAACCATTTTAATACTTATTCAAATCTCACTTTCTTACAAATAAAAATATTTAAGACTACAAAAACATATATATATTATGAACGTCTCTCATTACTAAAAATTAGAAAGAAATGTTAACTTAATTTTCTCTTTTATAAATATTTTTATTATTATTTTTAAATTTTTTATAAATTTATAATTATTTTATAAAAATACTACTCAATTGTAATTTTTCCAAATAAAAACTCTACTAAAAAACGAAAAATATAGCCTAAGTCAGACAAGCAATTAGTTATGTCCCAGCAATTGGAGATTTTGTAATCTTGTAACAATGTTTTATGGGTTGGATTTTTTTTCAATTTTATAAATTTAGCCATTGTTATGTTTGTGTTGGTGATGGTTGCTAGGATCTCATTTTAATAATTTAAATTATTTATTTTATAAAATTTTGTGAGTATATTATTTATAAAAAAATTAAATGTGATAAATAAAAAAAAAATAGACATTAGATGCTGAAAATAAATTATTTATTTTTTTAATAAATAAATGTGATAAATAAAAAAATTATAATTATTAAATTAATTTAGTTTTTTTTTATAAATAATATATATTAAAAAATTTATAAAATAAATAATTCAAAAATAACCACACACACGACGAGCTATTATTTATTAATTAAGTTAAATTTTAAAAAAAAAAAAAAACTTATTCTATACTATAAATTTACTTTAGGCTTACTGCTGGGCTGGAAAGAAGTTAGTTTTGTTTTTTTAGTTTTTTTTTTGAAAAAAAAAAACAAATTATTTGATTTAATAAGATAAAATATTACATTTATTCTATAATTATTACAATTTTTTCTATCATAAAAAGTCAAAAAATCTTTTCTAAACGGAACTTTTTAACTTCAAAATAAAATAGTCAACTTACTTTCCAAACAAATCCTTATCTTCTTTTATTTTTAAAAAAAAAAAAAAATACACAAAAATGATATAACTTGCTATTTAAATTAATAAAAATTAAAATCATAAACTTATCACGTATTTGTAATTATTTTTTAAGCTACCCGTGAGAGGTAATTTCCCCATGATTTTCCCACCCATATTTTGCGTCGGACCATGACTCACTGTGCCTTCTCGTCGGCGGCGGTGGCTTCTGTTTTCCGGCTAGACTTAAGCTCTTCAATCAAATCCTCCACATCATTATACGACGACCCACCTTCCTCCACCGCTCTCTTCGCCTTCTCCGCCAAATCTTTAGCCCTCGCCGCCATCTCCGCCGCCTCACCACCACCCATCAACCGCTGCACCGCCGCCTCCACCTTCTCCCTCCCCACCACAGTCTTCCTCTCCATATTCCACGTCGCCCACTCCTCGCTCCCAACCTTAATCCCAATCCTCAGCACGTCAGTCACCAGCTTCTCATTGTAAAATTGCTCCGCCGAGAGCGGCCACGTCACCATCGGCACTCCGGCACACACACCCTCCAACGTCGAATTCCATCCACAGTGTGTCATGAAACCTCCCACCGAAGCATGTTCCAAGATCAGCAACTGCGGTGCCCAACCTTTGATTATCAGTCCTTTATTGGTTTTCTTCATCCTCTCTTCGAACCCATCCGGAATCCAATTCTCATCTTCTCCGGCGGATTCTTGGATTTTTCCTACAGCCCATATGAAGGAGCAATCGGAAGCCTCGAGTCCGTGTGCGAGCTCGAGGAGCTGTGTGGGGTTCATGCGAACTAAGCTTCCGAAACTCACATACAGAACAGAATTGGGTTTCTTCGAATCGAGCCAATTCAAGCAGCTGTGTTCATCAATGGCGGATTTCTGGCCTCTCTCAGCCTTATCCTCAACATTTCTATTACACAGCGAGACGGGACCAATAATCCATGCTTTCCTGCCCATTTGATTTCTATAGTATTCAGCATACTCTGGTTCCAATTCGAAGAAGCTGTTCATCACTTGCCCAAAACTGTTCAGCTCCGTTCTCATCGGCTTACCCGGAAACTCAGTTCCCGATCGGGCGTAAATCGAAAGCTGAGATCTTGTCAGTTCGATCCGATGAGGAAGACCCGGCAACACAAAGGGGTCTGAATTCAACTGAGGGGCGTGGAGTTTGATGCTGTGTTCGCAGCAGCGGGAGAAGCAGCAATTGCCGTTGAAGATGATTCTGGGGATGCCGATGGAGTCGATAGAGTCGGCGGCCCAGCGGTGGAAAGAGTCGGCGATGATGCAGTCAGGGCGGTGGAGGAGGAGGAGGTGGGTGAGTGGGGATTGGAGGATTGAGGTGTCGGTGAAGGGAGGAGCGGACATGTCGACGGAGGTGATGGTGTGGAGGTGTTGGCCGGGGGGGAGAGGGAGGGGGTGGAGGTGGATGTCGAGGCCGGAGTTTTGGTCGCGAGCGATGGCGTTTTGGAAGACGACGGCGTCGTTGGGGATGGTGATGACGGTGGCTTTGACGCCATGGGAGGCGAAGATTCTGGCGAGGTCGATCATGGGGATTAAGTGGCCTCCGCCCACGAATGGGAAGAAGAACATTTCGACTTTGCCAGCTCCGGAATCCATGGTTATGGGTTGCAGAGGAGAGAGATTGTGTGAGTTGTGTGAAAGAGAGAGTGAGAGAGAGAGAGAGATTTTAGTGGGGGATAGGATAGGATAGGATAGGATAGATAAAACTAGAGAGAGCGAGCGAGTAAATAATTCCCTCAATTGTGGCAGCGGCGCCAATATACATGACCCCCGGCACTGCTGGGACCCCAGTGGGGTGACCCAGCACCCTACCTCCACATGGACAGTAAGTGAAAGACCCAAAAAATAAAAAATAAAAAATAAAAAAATAATATGGATCAATCAAAAAGTAATAGGGTCCTGCTTGTTTTGAGGTATTAGTCTATCACTCGTGCTATACACAGAATAATTATAAATATTTATATTTATTTTAATTTTTTTAATATATAAATTATATTTTTTAAGATTTTTTATAAAAATAATTTAATAATCTTATCACTAACCATATTGTACAGAAAAAATTAAAAAAGCTACTGTAATAATAGGAGTACTTACCAATCAGTCCTATTAACTAGACTTATTTACCTATAGGTCCTAATTAATAAATTTAACACTATAAAAATAAGAGATTGATAAATTTATCACTATAAATTTATTTATAAAAACAAATTGACTGATAAATTTATCACTCTAAATTTATTCATAAAAATAAAAGACTGATAAATTTATCTTTATCACTTAATAAATTTATCAATAGGACTTAATAGGTAATAAGTCTCAAAAGTAGGACCTATTGGTAGTTTACCCTAATAACTATGCATAAGCTGTATCTATAATTATTTGTATTAGGAGATTTTCAATGTTAATTAGGTATTTTGACCAAATCAATAAATGCAGGTATGTGGATTGAAAAAAGTTAATAAATGCTGATCAGAAAATTTAACCAAATCAATAAATGTTAAGTTTTTTTTTTAAATCAAAAATTTTAAAAATTAAGATTGAGATATTAGAGCTCCCACAAGGCTTGGGGTTTAAAAATTCCTTTTTCCTTAATATATTTACAATTATCTATATATATGTGACTTGTGATTTTTAAATATCTTTTTTTTTTAAATGTCTTTT
This sequence comes from Camellia lanceoleosa, assembly GCA_025200525.1. Lineage (NCBI taxonomy): Eukaryota > Viridiplantae > Streptophyta > Magnoliopsida > Ericales > Theaceae > Camellia > Camellia lanceoleosa. The sequence goes on from CM045761.1 coordinate 85,678,165, forward strand.
TTTTTTTATATTACATTAAAGTTTAATATTTTGATAATAATCATATGTGTTGGACTTTTCAATAATTTGGTCCTGTTATGGTATGCAACCCCTTAAGGTTGCACACCATATGCAACCAACACAAAAAGTGTAAGTGGAAGGTGTAAACATAAATCAGGATAGCAAACAGAAAGGCGTAAGTGTAAGGTGTAAATTGCACACTTAAGAAAAGTCCTTTTTTTTTTAATGTTTGTTCTTAATGCATTAAAGTGTTATTATGAGAGATAATAATCATATGTGTTGAGACTTTTCAAGGAATTCATATGTGTTGGATTTTAAAGAATTTTTTTCATGCTTGTACTTAATGCGTTAAAGTATTATTATGAGGGTAAAACTTGGGGGTTTGGAGAAATTAATAAATGCTAAGATTTTTTTTTTTTAAATCAAAAAATTAAGAAATTTAGATTGAGAGATTGGAACTCTCACAAGACTTGGGGTTAAAAATCTCCTTTTACTTAATATATAGTATAGATAATAGATGGGAGGGGATTAAGATGAAGGTAGGGTTATGTAGTGTTGTGTTTGTTTGTAGAGTTAGGGAGGAGATTATGATGGAGGAGGGGTTATAGATGAAGGTTGGAAGGGGGATTGGGATGGAGGAAATGGAGGTGGTATTAGAAAAATAGTAAGGAGATTAGAATCTTTTATATTTTTTACATATTGGGAATTTTTAAAAAATATTAATGTTTAATTTTTTATATTTTTTTATTTGTTTTATTATTTTATATAAAAATAATTTAACAATTCTTACACTAACAACTATCATCAAAATAAACACAATTTTATTTAATCCCCTCACTATGAATCCCCTCCATTCTACCTCTGAAAACAAACGGAGTCTAGGAGTAGTGAAGGTCACCCCACTGAAGATCTAAGACATTTTCCTTTCACAATTTCTATTTTCATCTCGACTACTTATAATGAAAAGTTTACATGAGTAAACTTTACACACGTATCAATAATCAAGATCAAATTAAGGGTTATGAAACTTCAAAAAAAGGAGTTCCAAACATTTCTAATAATTCCCTCCCGGAAGACGTCATCTGTATCAATTTAGTAAATTTTGAATTAAATTATAATTTAAAGTTTTATTTTTATATTTTAGTTACTCTCTTTTTTATATATATATTCTATTAAATTTTCTATTTTAAAATTCTATTTCATTAAAATATTATTCTTTTATCTTTTTCAAAAACTATGGTGTGAAAAGAACCTAATAAAGAAAATAAAGAAATGAACAGATAACGGTGTGAATTAAGACAGTGAAGAAAATTTGAAAAAAAAATAATGAAGCAAAAACAAATTATGAACAAGCAAACATAAAAAAAATTATCTCACAATGACAAGTGAAAATATATGAATTTCAAGAACACGGCTGAGATTTATCCCACAACATTCAAACTTGAGATTATCACAGAAATAACTTGGATTAAAATTTGGATAGTTTAACACCAAAATTCTTCATTCAACCTTGAACCATCTTGAGTTTTTATCTCCATATCTTGTGATTTTAGATAACACAGACAGCAAAGTTGTTTTCACTTCTTTTCCTCATAAAATTAAAACTCATTTCTAGAAACTTCACATGAAAATAAAAAATTATATCTTAGGTTTTAAGTTGGAAGACCCCAATCATATGAGTAGAGTTGTAAATTAAAAACCAAAAAATAATATTATAAAAATATCATAAACAAACACCAATGCAACGAGATCAAATTAAAAAAGTAAAACTCATGCCAAATGAAAGAAAAACAAAAGTGTAATTGAGATTTAAAATGAACAGATTCGATGAATAAAACCAAAGGATCAAGACAATAACTTGTACATAATGATGATGATGATTTTGGTAAAGAACTTGAAGTTGCATACACCTTCAATGGAGGAGAGAGGAGGATAGAGAAAGACGAGATTGTTGAGTAGCAACACAAGGTTGAACCCATTGGGAGCAGATAACTGGTCAGGCCAAATTTGAGCATTTTCCTTCTTTTGTTATAGGCACTCATGGGACATCCGGGTGGATGACCGGCCATGACTTTTTGGCCAAGCTTTGCTCCAGAAAATATAATATAAAATTGATTAACCTATGAACAGTGGCTCTCTTCATCAGGTGAGGCACTGTAGCAAAAGTAAAATGAATGAAGCCTATAGCGAGTCTGATGGAGCACATATTTACAACTTTTGCTCTCTACAATAGCTTCAAAGCCATTGTAGAGAGGTTGATGTTGATGCTCTTAGGGTCAGCTTCTCTCCAGTCCATTATCAGATTAGGTTGTGTTATTAGACATGTGATGGTTTATTACAGATTTTGTTTTGATAATTCAAACTATTCAATATATAGAACTCATCGAGTACTTTATTCCTGTTAAAAAATCATGTTGATCAGATATCTATAGCTATTTGATCAGATCAGATTTCTATCAACAGTAAATATAATTTTCAAAATAAATTATTGACAAAAATCTGATCCAATCAAGTAGCTATCGATATCCGATCAACGTGATATTTTACAAAGATAAAGTATTCGACGAGTTTTATACATTGAACGGTTCAGATTATCGAAACAGAACCCGTAGTGAACCCCACAAGCCTAACAGTACTGTGTTGTCCACTTTGTAGACCGGAGACAAGGTACCCCAAGATGTTATGGATGTCAAATAATTACTAAAATTTCTACCAAACCTATGATGTAGGTGTGTGATCCACACAAACCTCCCACACCCATGTGAGAGATTAGTAAAAAATTTGATAAATTATTTGGGATCCTAGCATAACTCATTCCCTTCCTCCTAGGGCTACAAACAAGTCGAACCGAATTGAGTTTTAGTATGTTTGGATTTGTTTATTAAGATTTTAACAAGTTTGAACTTAGTTCGAACTCAATAAAATTTAACGAATTGAGTTCGAACTGAATTGGCTTAAATTTGACTCAAGTTCGAATCTATTCACGAGCCTTAACGAACCAAAAAATTTATAAATTCATAATTAGGTATGAGGCTAAAGTTACAATTCAAACTTTGATTATACAATTATACAGAAAATATATATAAACATACTAAAAAAAGTCAATATGTTATCAAAATAATAATATCTACCACTATTATTATATAAATATACTATATATAGTTAACTATTATATAAATAACATATTTATTTTGTTTTTTATACATATTTTTATATTATTTAATATATAAATAATAAATATTAAACTAGTCAAGTTTTAGAATATTTGGACTTGTTTATTAAAAATTTAACAAGCTCCAATTTGAGCTCGAAATCCAAAAAAAAAAAATAATTAATCAAATTCAAATGAGCTCTTACCAAGCAAAGCTCAAGTCTGTTTACGAACGATTCTATTCATTGCAGTCCTACCCTCTCCTAGTGTTTGGTTTGCTCTTCAACTAGAAAATGCCCGTTTGGATGGAAAAATTATTCCATGCTCCTGGGCGTCACTTATTCATGCTACTCACAAATCACCATATATTACGCATGTTTCTAGTTTTCAATCACCCAACATAAAATCGTAAATTTTATGTTAGCACATTGTTTGACATAAATATGAGTGGTGGAACTCATTACATCAATAATGAATTAACACATAAAGTGATGCATTGAAAATAATATAAAAAGATGATAAGTGTAGGATCTTATTTTCATTATTATCAAGTATTCAATTTTTGAGAAAAATAAGTATGACAGGTATATAAAAAATTACATTAATCACACATCAATAGCAATTTCATTTGTGGGGACATAATTTTTGAATGACAACACGTGGCCAAGGTAACACCAAAGTGTCAGCTGAGATGTCACGTGTCCTGGTCATGATGCCGAGATGATCTCGGCTAGGCCGAGGTTATCTGCGAGAATACCGGAATCCGAGATAAGCGGATAAAGGACAAGAGTACTAAAATGGAAGAAGACTTCAGTTTGAGTAAAGATAAGACTCTTAGAGAGTTTATCCTAATCCTACTGGGAGTCGAAGTTAGCAATAATCTTAAGTCCATTAGTGCTAGGCTTCTATTTGAAACTAGGATTATGTTGGCTATAAAATGGAGGCACCTCCATGGGTCTAAGGTATGGCTTTTGATATTCTGTCTAGTGAGTTAAGCACTATTGGTTATCTTTGAGAGATATGGAGTACTGACTTGATCGTCGGAGTATCCCCGGGTGGACGAGCCACCGCCGGAGACTCTTCTTTTTGTTGCAAGTCAGATAGGTGCCATCTATTCTGCCGGTGTTCTCCAGTTGAGTACTAAGTTGGCAATGTGGTCGGAAATTGACACACACAATTTGGCGCCATCTGTAGGAAAGAAAGGAGAATAGATGGCCAACGACGGACAGAAAGAGAAGGTTGGAAACGATACCCCTACTGAGAGTGAAAAACATATTAACCTCGACGTCAAAAAAGACAACTGCAATGAAGAGACTCATTATAAGAATCACGGAGGAAAGAACGTCGGCCAAGAGGGTGGCGTGTTGAAGAAATCGGACCGGAGCAGGTATTATAACGAGGACGACCTCCAGATATGGAAAGATAAATGCCTACGGAGGGAAGACGAGATAAAAAGAATGGCGGACAAATTGGCGGACCTGCAAATGGTCGTCAATTTCATGATGCAGAACAACGTCATGCGATCACGTTCCTTTACAAGATCGCCGATTCAATGACCAAGAAAGATGCCTAGAAAGGGAGGCAGAACATAGTTCTGGAGTCCTCGGACGACAGCAAAGGGCATTCTCATCGGCCTTCACGGGAGGTCGGGCGAGGAGAGTCAAGAAGGGAAGAATCGAGGAGGACGCATCGCACCAAGGAAGCCGACCCCAAAGAACATCGGAATGTTCAAAGGCAGGAGTTGTGATTCGACGCAACCAATGGAGGGAAGTCCAAAAGGACCCATAATGAAACTGGGAGTAGTGTACCGAAAAAGCTAAAGTGAAGAGATAGCTGAGCTCCTAGACGAACCAAAGAGGATCTGGGGGATCACCTACAGAGGAAGCAACAAGATACCGAGGTAACCTCCCCGGTCAAGCCGAGAACGTCGTTTTTGGTAGAATTGGAAAAATTCGAAACCCCGAAAAGGTTTAGCATGCCGAGATTCCAGATCTACGACGGTAAGTCAGACCCCAACCTTCACGTCGGTTTGTACCTGAACTCAATGGCGTTATATTCTGGGAACGAGCCGTTGCTCTGCAAAGTGTTCCCCTGATCATTTGGGGAAACTGCATCGGACTGGTTTCACAAGTTGCCGAAAGGAACTGTGAAAACCTGGGAAGGCCTGGCTGAGATGTTTGTGTCCAAGTTCGTGACAAACAAGCTACAACCATTGAGGATGGACGCCCTAATGGCCCTGAAGATCGGCGAGGATGAAAGTCTCAGGGCCTATGCCAAAAATATTATGAGGTATTCAACCGAATACCAGGATGCAACCAAGAGGTAGCGCTCGTGTCGTTTAAAAATGGCTTGAAGGATGACTGCCTTCTTCGAAAATCACTGGCAAAAACATTGCCGAAAAGCATAGAGGAGCTGATGGCCAGGATAGAAAAGTATGCCAGAGCCGAAGAGGACACGCCGGGGACAAAGATGTCCAAACAAGAGAAGAAAAATGGTTTTAACACTTGTTGAAACTTAAGAAAAGTTTACAAGTTGAAGTTAAATCGAGATGATGTTTAACACTTGTTGAAACTTGAGAAAAGTTTACAAGTTGAAGTTAAACCGAGATGATATTTAACAGTTGTTGAAACTTGAGAAAAGTTTACATGTTGAAGTTAAACCGAGATGATGTTTAACACTTGTTGAAACTTGAGAAAAGTTTACAAGTTACAATTAAATCGAAATCATGTCTAACACTTGTTGAAACTTAAGAAAAGTTTACAAGTTGAAGTTAACCGGGGTCATGATTAAAGGAATGAATGATTTAGGTTCCATCACCTCAGGATGCCGAGGTAATAGAACCTAGGGGGCAGTTGTGGAGACATAATTTTTGAATGACAACACGTGGCCGAGGTGACACCGAAGTGTCAGCCGAGGTGTCACGTGTCCTGGTCATGATGCCAAGATGATCTCGGCTAGGTCGAGGTTATCTGCGAGAATACTAGAATCCGAGATAAGCAGATAAGGGACAGGAGTCCTAAAATGGAAGAAGACTTCAGTTTGGGTAAAGATAAGACTCTTAGAGAGTTTATCTTAATCCTACTGGGAGTCCACGTTAATAGTAATCCTAAGTCTATTAGAGCTAGGCTTCTATTTCAGACTAGGATTATGTTGGCTATAAAAGAGAGGCACCTCCATAGGTCTAAGATATGGCTTTTGATATTCTGTCTAGTGAGTTAAGCACTATTGGTTATCTTTGAGAGATATGGAGTACTGACTTGATCGTCGGAGTACCCTCGGGTGGACGAGCCACCGCCAGAGACTCTTCTTTCTGTTGCAAGTCAGACAAGTGCCATCTATTCTGCCGGTGTTCTCCAGTTGAGTACTAAGTTGGCAGTGTGGTCGGAAATTGACACACACATCATCAAATTGTAATTGTATCTAAAAATTTAAATGGTAAATATAATTTGAAATATAAAATTTAAAAAAAAAATGAATAGTAAACATAATTTGAAATATAAAACTAAATATAAATATAATTCGATAAAATGTCTATCGATATTCGATTAATTTCATATTTTAGCAAATATATTCTTTTTAATGTACCTTAACAAATGAGCAATTTAAATTATCGACATGGTCTCAAAATGAGCCCCATCTGCTGCACAACAATAGTTCTTATGCTCCACATTGCATACACTCCAATTTTGAATTATTATTAGTGGATGAAAATTAAATTAATGAATTCATGTAAAAAAAAAGTTTAATATTTAAAATGTAAACAATACTTGTTGTTCCCCACATTGCATACACTCCAATTCCAGATTATTATTAGTGGACGAAAATTAAATTAATGAATTTATGTATAAAAAAAATAATATTTAAAATGTAATTTTATCATTTTTGGAAGGAGTGAGTATAATGATGTTTTACACATTTAATCCTATGTAAGATTTGTAATAAAACTTAGAGGAGATTCGTAGTACTAATCCCAGTCCCAATTCGGGTCCCAGACTGTCTCGTCTGACGGGTTTTTCAAAATGATATCAATAAATATATTTTGAATAATGCTTGGGATCCCCTTTTAGGGGTCACTCCCTCACTTTCTTTTGTCACGTGACGGGGAGTGATTGGAGAAGTAAGAAAAAAAAGAAAAAAAAAAAAAAAGTATCCAATGAGAGAGAGAGGGGGTCAAAGGGGGTGAGAGAAAAGGGAAGATGAATCATTGTTGATATATTTTTTATTTTTTTATAAAAAAAAATAAAAAAATAATATGACTCAACTAAAGACACTTATCTAAATAAGTATACTTAAGAATTATTTGAAATAACCTAAATAAGTGTATTTTTTGTCTTTTTACGAAAAGATACGCAAAAAAATAGAGAGGTGATGTGATTGAAAAAAGATAAAAAAATAAATTATTTTGTAATAGTCAAACTTGACCTTATTTAAAAGAGGTCGAACAAACTCTTAGGCCTCATTTGGGAAGAGGTCATTTTAGTAATTTTTGACTTTTTACGAAAAGATATGCAGAAAAATAAAGAGGTGATGTGACTAGTTTTAGTTGACTTTTTAATTTTTTGACTAAAATAGCCACTCTCCAAACGAGGTCTTAATCCCTGTCCTAAGCGCGATCTCATGACATAATTCTTAAACAAACATGATTTATGTTGATCCACAGTATTATTTGCGCAACACCAATTACTTTTGAATTAACAACCAAGGCCTAAAAGAATTCATACAATAATGCTAAGATCACTATAGTCTTACCATATTATGTGCTAAAACACTCTATTGATTTAGGGTTGGTTTGCGAATTGATTTTTTAATAAGTTTTTAATTTTTTATCCAAAAAAATGTGTGAAAACAAAATGAATTAAGTTTTTTAATTTTTTGATTAATTTATTGTGTTCTCATACAAGATCTTAATAATTATAAAGAAAATGATATACAAGTTTACTTTTTAAACCCACAATCTAGACTTGAGTGAGAAGATTAGTTTATAATTAAAGAAAACATGATAAAGAGAAGGGTAAACTACCAATAGGTCTTACTTTTGAGACTTATTATCCATTAGGTCCTATTGATAAATTTATTAAGTGATAAAGATAAATTTATCAGTCTTTTATTTTTATGAATAAATTTATAGTGATAAATTTATCAGTCTCTTTGTTTTTATGAATAAATTTATAGTGATAAATTTATCAATCTCTTATTTTTATAGTGTTAAATTTATTAGTTAGGATCTGTAGGTAAATAAGTCTAGTTAATAAGATCTACACGTAAGTACCCCTAAAGAGAATTACATGAGAGTAATTGATTGATTGATTAATTATTGAACTGGAAAAATAAGTCTAATTTTTTTTTATTAGTATGGCATTACTTTAAGTCCAATTACTCATGCTTGTAGCGTGTTAAGGTAATGCTTTGGTTTGGAATATTCTAAAAAAATTGCACTCTTTGACTTATTAGTTTATATGGGTTAGGTTTGGGTTGAGTTTGATGTGATGTGTTAGAGAGGTGATGTGATTTAAATAAAATGATGCGACTTAAATAGAATAGTGACCTTTTGACTTTTTGTATTATTTAGTAAATGCCAAACTTAAGCATAGCAAACACAATTATAAGATTTAAAAAAAAAAAATGACATCATATTTATTTATTTGTTTGTTTTTTAAAAAATGGCTACATGTAATTTGAGCTCATGGGCTTATCACGATTTTATTTTGATAATTTAATTTATTTATTTTATAAAATTTTATGATTTATTTATTTATTTAAAAAAATTAAATTAAATTAAGAATGATAGTTTTTTTTTTTTTGAACACCCAATTAAGAATGATAGTTATAATTAAGGTTTTGGTCCAATGATTTAGGGTGTTGATTGGGAGCTCGGGAGGGGTCCCCGAAACCCCCGAATTTCCCTTTTAAGTAAAAAAAAAAAAGAAAACAGAAAAAAAAAAATAGTTTACCAAAAATGAAAATTAGGGGGATTAGGGGGAGTTTTTTTAGGGGGATTTTTCATTTTCCAATGATTTATAGCACTCAGACGTGGTTGCCAGATGGGAGTTCAACTCGTATAGTTAATAAAAAAACAAAAAACAAAATATTACTTTTATTATATTTTTTTAATTATATTTATTATTCATTTTTTGTAGAACTAATATGATAAAATCATGTCTCTATTATTATCATATTTATTTTATTTTATTTTATTTGTTATAAAAGATCTACATGCGAATTACAAAATAAAGAAATTAAATTATTACAATGGGATACCATGTGAAGCCACAACCTTGAGAGAGTCCAATATTGTGGTGGTGAGGTCTATCATTGGGAAGAAGAAGAAGAAGAAGAAGAAGAAGAAGTATATTTTGGGAGTTTTAGAATCCATGGTAATAAGAGATTGTGTAAATTTGCTCACACAACAAAGAAGAAGAAGAAGTATATTTTGCGAGTTTTAGAATCCATGGTAATAAGAGATTGTGTAAATTTGCTCACACAACAAACAAAACAAACTTTCTCATCTCATTAGCTGAATCAATGGGACGATCACACAAAAAAAGTATATTTTGCGAGTTTTAGAATCCATGGTAATAAGAGATTGTGTAAATTTGCTCACACAACAAAGAAGAAGAAGAAGTATATTTTGCGAGTTTTAGAATCCATGGTAATAAGAGATTGTGTAAATTTGCTCACACAACAAACAAAACAAACTTTCTCATCTCATTAGCTGAATCAATGGGACGATCACACAAAAAAAGTATAGAAAAAAATATTGAAAGGCTATTTTAGCCTCATTTAAATAAATAAAAATTTATAATATATATTTTTTTTTAATCAGAAACTGACACGGATGGATTTGGCAGAAGTGTCATGAGGCATCTTTGAAATTACGATTTTACCCTTTTAATTTTTAAATAACCCACCAACTTAGCATCCTAACCGCTACCGGTTGGTAGCTCGAAATTTAGAGGCCCGAATGGCCCTAAATTTCCATATAAGGCAACAAAAAAAAAAACAAGGCAAAAAAAAAAAGAAAAAAAAATAATTTTTTCCAAAAAAAGAAATTAGAGCCATTAAGGCCACACTTTTTAGGGCCACAAATCTTTATTTGCATCCTAACATATAGGATCAATTTAGTCATTTCATACCCCCAACAAATCAATCATCATGTACTTGCAAGACTTCGTAGCCACAACTTTTTTGGCATAATTTAATTATTTTTTACTTCAGTATCATTTTAAACACATTTTTTAATACAATAATCAAATAAAAAATTCAATTCATATTTTTAAATATAAAAATTGAAATAATCTTTTAAAATAGTCAAAAAATAAAAAAATCTAAAAAATAGTCACTTCCGAAACACCCACAAAATTGACCAATGAAAAAATGTATTTTGTTTCGTATTGAGGGTTTTGGAAAAATAGTTTTAAATTATTTTTTTTTTACTCTTTTTAAATTTTTTTTTAAAAACGTATAAAAAATATGAAAAATTATATGATTCAAAATAAATTAAAAATTAAAAAATAACTTTTAACTCACTTTCTAAGCCTTTTGTTTGGGAAGCTGTGTTTAAGGATTTTTTGGCTAAAATAACTACATAAAATAAAATAAATTTTTTAATTTAATAAGATAAAATATCACATTCAATTCATAATCATTACATTATTTTCTCATAAAAAAATCAAAAAATCAAAAAAATCAAAAATACTTTCCAAACTAAATTTTTAATCTCAAACTAAAATAACTAAAAAAATCATAAAATCAAAAATCAAAACACTTTCCAAACAAAGCGGTAAACAGCCCATCGTGTCAACGAATTCACACTTGTCCCCACATGTGAGAAACTGGTGTGAGAGACAGAAAACGATACTGGAAGGTGAGACTTGGATTCCTTTCTGATTCTAGTGTTTTAGTTGCGTGTTGGAATACAATAGTCAGGACATCGACAATATTACGAAACAATAATGATTCATCCCATTAAAAATACCATCACTAATAGCACTAATGCATTAAAAAAGTAAAATAAAATAAAATAAAATACAACTCCAAGACTAAAACATCACATCATTACTGGCAGGACCCACTGCCACCTAATTAGTGGGAGCACTAATTAGTGCTCCCAAACATTTTTTATTACGAAAATAGATTGAGACAACAAGCCTTTATTCTTACAAAAATCACTAACGCCTCGTCTGACAATTGATTTTTTTAATAAAAAAATTAAAAAAATAATTTAAAAATAATAATTTATATTAAAAAGTTAAAAATTTTATTTTTTTCTTTATTTTTTACATATCTTTTTGTAAAAAGTCAAAAAATCATCCCAAACTGTTAACTTTTTGGCTTTCGAAGGTTATTTTTGTAATTGCGAGCGTGCCAGTAAGGATCAATCAGTCCTTACAGAAAATTAATTACCAACCAATTATCAGACGATTGTGTTTTAGTTCTTTCAGCCTCAATGAAGAGGACTTTTATTGGTGGCTTGATTTAGGAGAATTAAGCAAAATAACAATTAAATGAAGAACAATTGAAGCATTTCATTAAAATGAAAAAACTTACAATGATCCAAACTCAACCTCGTAGAGGTTTACAGTAACAATCTACTTGAAACTACTCTTATGAAGGAAGTGCAGTGCAGGAATTTTAAAGTGCAGAAATGAAAGAACATGAAATGTAAAACTGGAAAAGAAATAAAGTAGATAAAACTGATTTTTTAGATCTGAGTCTGGGGGTTTTTTCTGGGGCCTTCATTACTATTTATACTTTTCAAGGATGACTAGCGAACTGCATTTCCAACCGTCGAACTGCTCCTCCATAATCGCTGACCATGTTGCTTTATAATTAGCTCCACTATGCCATTACTTGCAGTTAAGCTTCCCTCTTAATTTTGAATTTGAATGTGAGTAACCGTTGAAGCCACATCACTTTGCATCTCTTTGATGATCCAATGCTACTCAGATCTCGTAATAACCAATACGAACTGCCACGTGTACGATCAGGATCGAACATTTGAATAGTCTTCCTGTATTACTCTTATTCTGCCACGCGTCGAATTGGAATTGGCTTATACAAAATATGTAGCCAACATTATCCCCCGCACTAATATACCCAATACTTGATGATATTAGTGGATCAAGGTCTTTTATCCACGTCTTAGAACGTGCATGGGCTTTGCATTCTTCCAGAAATGCAACCGTCATTCATCATTTGCATTAAACTCTCTTTCAATCTTTTGAACACCCCCACCACCTTAGTATTCGAATCGACTGATACATTTTTTATGGCCAAATCAATTTTCTCCTCTATTGATCGAGCACACGAAGAGTCATCTGATGATGATGTTCCTTCTCGAAAGAACCTTCATGCATTAATTAGCCACATTTACCCACCTTCTCTATATTTAAGTCATGGAAGCCTTTGCAAATTATCAACTCTTGGACTACAAACACATTATCCTTAATCCTTTGATTAAGAAGGTTACAAACATGGACATGGGAAGCTTTTCTTCTGATTCACCCTTGGACTACGAACAAACTGCCATTAATCCTTTGATTCAAAAAGTTACAAATATGGACATGAGAAGTTCTTCTTCACAATCCTCTACATGGGATAAGTGAAGCTTGGGTAACCAACTTAGGGTATGATAGAATATCATCCCTTATTTATAAATGAAGATTAGAGTTTACAAGAGAGACAATTACAAGATGAGCCCTGAGGGCATAAAATAATTACAGACCCTAATACAAACTTTCGGCTAATATAATATGCTAACACTTTCGGCTAATGTAATATGCTAACACTCCCCCTCAAGCTGGTGCGAAGATATCTCTCATGCCCAGCTTGCCTAATATGTCATGAAATGGTTTATTCCCAATCCCCTTGGTGAGAATGTCAGCAAGTTGTTCACCAAACTGGACAAAAGGAGTACAAATGGTACCACTAGTGAGTTTCTCCTTAATGAAATGGCGATCAATCTCAGCATGTTTTGTCCTGTCATGTTGAACTGGATTGTGAGCGATGTTGATGGCGGCCTTATTATCACAGTATAACCACATGGAGTCCGTCTGATCAATACCTAGATCACTCAACAATAACTTGATCCATAAAAGTTCACACACACCTTGTGCCATAGCTCTAAACTTCGGCTTCTGACACAGCAACCACATTACATTTCTTACTCCTCCAAGTAACTAGGTTGCCTCCAACAAATGTGCAATACCCTGAAGTCGTTCTCCTATCGACCATCGACCCGGCAAGATCTGTAGATAGGCTACACGAATGATCATACTTTGAAAAATACAGACCCTTACCAGGAGCAGACTTCAAGTACCTCAAGATTCTCATGACAGCCTCAAGGTGAATTTGATGAGGAGCATGCATAAACTGATTAACCACACTGACAGCAACAGCAATATCAGGACGGGAGTGAGATGGATAAATGAGCTTACCCACTAATCGTTGATAGCTCCCCCTATCTACAACTTCTCCTCCTTCATCATCCCCCAATTTCTGATTGGGTTCCAGTAGAGTGGTACATGCCTTGCAGCCAAGCATCCCAGTTTCCTTCAACAGGTCAAGCACATATTTTCTCTGTGAGATAAATATCCCATCCTTAGAGCGAGCAACTTCAATTCCCAGAAAATACTTCAAGCTTCCCAAGTCTTTGATTTCAAACTCATTAGCTAAATATTTCGTCAACAGAGGTATTTCCCCACTATCATTGCCTGTAAGAACTATGTCATCTACATAAACAATAAGTGTTGTAGTCTTACCACGTAAGGAATGTTTCACAAACAATGTGTGATCTGCCTGACTTTGTTTGAAGCCATATTTAAACATAGCCTGAGTGAATCTCTCAAACCAAGCCCTTAGAGACTGTTTGAGACCATATAATGACTTCTGAAGTTTGCATACTTTGCCTGCTATCTGATGATCCTCAAAACCCACAGGAATGTTCATATATACCTCTTCTTCAAGGTCACCATGGAGAAAGGCATTCTTGACATCAAACTGATAAAGCGGCCAATCTAGATTAGTTGTTAAAGAGAAAAGTACTCTGACTGAATTCATTTTAGCCACGGGTGCAAAGGTCTCCTGATAATCAATGCCATATGTCTGAGTAAACCCTTTTGCCACAAGTCTTGCCTTGTAACGCTCAATAGACCCATCTGCTTTGTGTTTCACAATATATACCCATTTACATCCCAAACGTCCTGGGCAGTCTCCATAGACAAGTAGCCCTCACCAAGTTCTGGAACCATCGAATAGATAAGCCAACTCATAATCAAAGAGTTGGTAATCTCCCATTGGTCATAACCTGAGTCAGTGGTACTAGGTGCCTGTATCCTGCCATCAACATACCCCATCTTCCCTCTGCTCTTTAAAAATATAGTCAAACTTTGAGACCATGCTAGGTAGTTCTGACCATTAAATAGAGAGGTGGTGATTTTCATACTAGGTTTGGGGTTCTCAGTCATGGTAGTAAGCATAATGGAACTCTCACTTCTCGGTGTTTGAGAAGAAGGGGACACACTGGTGGAATCTGTTATGGATACAATACTACCGAACCCGCAACAAAACTAGTGGCAATCACAAACCCGGAAGGTGGTAGTGAGAGAACAGGCACAATGACCACTATAAAGACATAACAACATTAAGAGACCATTTTCATTTTTTTATTATTATTTTTTTGTTTTGTTTTGTTTTTTTTTTTTTGGTTTTTGGTTTTTGTTTTTTGTTTGTTTGTTTTTTTTATATATATCTTTATTGATTTATTTATTTATACATGTATTGGTACGGTGTAATATATGTATTGATATATACCAAGCTATATCAGGATCTATATATTTATATATACTAGGGTGATACACGACAGAGGCGACAGAGGCGAGAGTATACCAGAGATCGACGGTCGACGAAGGCGACAAAGGAGCTGAGGACGACGAGCTGCTGGAAGAGATCGACAAGTTGATGATCCACCAGCTAATGACGAAGCAGATGATCCACCGGCTGATGACGAAGTAGAGTAACGACAACGACTGAAGATCGACCCAGTAGATGATCCAACTAGGTACGTTTTGAACCCTAACCCTAGAGGTGTAGCTTTGATACCATGAAGCTTGGGTAACCAGCTTAGGGTATGATAGAATATCATCCCTTATTTATAAATGAAGATTAGGGTTTACAAGAGAGACAATTACAAGATGAGCCTGAGGGCATAAAATAATTATAGACCCTAATACAAACTTTCGGCTAATATAATATGCTAACACTTTCAGCTAATATAATATGCTAACAATAAGGCTGTGGCTTCTTCTTCCTCTGGGGCTTCTGACTGGATAAACTAGTCAGAACCTGAGGCTTGTGATTTAAGGGAGTGAATTAACCATCACTTTGTCGAGTTCACTGACTATTTAGAGTTTCTTTCCTATGCACGAAGCTCGGTGGTTTATCCTTACGTGCCCATCGACTGCCAACGCAGTTTAGAGGACAATCTGCTTGTAGCATAGTACACATCCTTCATGCCTACAAAGATAGTGCACGCTACCCGACACCTAGAAGAGGCACAAGGGTACAATCTATCGTTTTTAGCCCAGAAGGCGAAGCTTTGCTTTTTTGACAGGCTCGATTATATTAATGCCTTTGTTCCTTCTGCCCTTGCTCCTTCTCTCGAAATGGAAGCTTCCATACCTCCTTCTCCGCCAAATCCTTGCTGGACAGAGAGACTGAGGCTTGCCCTCTCTATGGATAAGGTCTTTCCTTCTTACAAGCCTCCATCTTCCCCTACTACAGCTAAGCGGAAGCAAGCCCAACTTCTGCTTGCAGCCTTCTCTCACTTGCCTTTCAATGTTCTTGAGGACGATGTTCCTCTCAAGAACCTTCGATAGGCTTGTGATATTCTGACTCGGGGTCATGTCCTCAACCCCCTCGCCCAAGGAGAGCTTCACATGTTTTTGGACCAACTCCCATTGCTTCTTCACTGGCATCGGACTTTTGTGGCCACCACTCAATCTTTGGACCAACTCTCACCCCTTCACGTTCATCCCCAGTACGAAGCAGAGAACCTCATTGAAGAATTCGATGACTTCAAAAATAAAGACTCTGCATACTGAAATGACTTGGATATGGACGAACTGGAACAGGGATTGAAAGAAACATCGTTTGAAATAAAGGCTGAAGAACTCTTTTATCAAGTGAAAGCACATCAACTTCAGCAGCCAATTCTGGAAGAAATAGATGATAGAATAAAGAAAGAACAGAAATTCATTGAACATAGCTGGACCAAATTCCATAATCTTGTTATTTACTTTTTTCCTTACTTTTATGAGCTCATATTTGTACCCAAATAGGGTCATTCGTTGTAATTGCTTTTGCTTTAATACAACTAAGACTTTTCTCTTTGTTTGGCATCGTTTGATTTTGTCTCCGTTTGTCTTTAAAAGCAAATTTAGGGCTTCGAACTGAACAATCTTATCCTTCGAATCCGGATTCAATCGTTTTAAATGAAACACTAAAAAAACCAACATAAACTCTTTCAATTTATGAATTACAGTTGACAGTTTTTGCTGATTTTCATTTAGAATCAGTGCTTCGAATTTAACAATCTTGCCCCTTAAAGCTTATTTTAATCATAACCAAAATATGGTCATGGTTAGTACGATCAATCAGTTTTAAATTGACCATTTTTGCTTCGAATAACAGTCCATACTTTCAAAAATATGGAAGCCTTTTTTGAGGGCTGCACTGTTTCAGTCCGAAAAGACAATCCTTTCGGTATACATAAACCAACTATTGGTTTTAATGTTTCGAACACCAATTCCCTTCCTTAAGGGGTATCAAGTTTTCCCTCGACGGATATTACTCTCATTAAGAAACCTAAAACAAGTCTTTAATCTCTTTGAAGTAAACAAATACTTGTGCATCCATACATCCTTAGGTATAGAATGTGCTTCGAAGCCGGCTTCTCAGTTTCGAAGCCATTGTTATTTGACTTTTGGCTCCAAAATCTGGTTTCGAAGCCAAATATTTTATTTCGAAGCTGACATCAACATCTGGGATGTGTTTTTCCCTCCAAAAGTATCAATATTAAAGGAAACTCTTCGTATCTATACTTTTAGTACTTTACGAATTGCACGATATATTTTCTAGACACAAAGGTTCTTTAAAACCCTTTTATTTCGTGTTCTGTAATCACTCGCTCGCTTAACACATAAACCCTTCTCCTTTATTAACCCTTTCTTCCTCACTACTTGCTACCAATGGATTCTTCTTCTCTGAAAGTACTTGCTGGCGATCGTATAAACCCAACCATGGCTTTGAAAAGATATATAAATAAAGAAGTCACCAAGTTAACAACTGATGGGTCAAGTGCCATAGACGGACGCCTCTTCGTTCCTCGCCATAGTAACAAACAAGAATATGTCATCGGTTCTATCTTTTGAGAAGCTCCTGCTCAACTTCCAGCTTTATACCTTCGCTTGGAGGACCACTTTCTTCTCTACGAAGAAGGGCTCGACTGGGGAAATTGGAGAATGACCCGACCTCACCGTTGCTGGCCGACATTGAGAGCTGAATAGGAGGAATGGTATGACAGAGTTGTGCATGCAAGAGAAGATGACCTGCAAGAGCTCTGTATTCTCGACGCCCTTCGTCTTTCCAGGTTTATCATTCCTGAAGACCCTTTTTTTATTCCTGCTGCTCTTTGCTTTTGGAACATGGCTTTTAATTTTTTCCAGTTTCGGTGTGGCATGATGGCTCCTACCGTTCTTGATATCTGCTATCTCCTAGGGCTTTCACCCCTTGGTACTCCTTTTACACCCAGCTACCTGGACCTTCTTGTGAAGTTTCCCCTTCCACCCTTAAATTCCTCCTATAGTGACTTTGTAAAGGCTGAAATCAAAATAGTAGGCCCCGTGACAGATAGAGAACTTTTTTCCTTTATTTTATACTGGCTATGTAAGTTTCTCTTTTGTACATCTTCTCAACGGATTATGCCTGAATTCACCCCACTTGCGAAGGCCCTTGTTTTGGAAAAACGCATAGCCTTGGCCCCATATCTCTTAGGCCATGTTTACAAAGCCTGCTCCCAATTTTGTGAGAAACCTCTTGACATTAACCAAGGAGGTCCCCTTTGGATGCTCCAACTCTGGCTCTTTGCTTACTTCACCGAGTTGCATCCCAAATGTTTGAAATTCCTTATTCAGGATCCTAGCACTTATGGGGAGAAATATTCTAGAATTGTTTTTTATCCTGCTTTCTTTGTCTACTACCTCACATTTTTTCATCAACTCCCTATTTCTCCATCTGCCACATTCTCCTACCCATTTGATGCCAACAAAGGACCTGCTTGGCTGCAAACATTCTTAGCTGATAAAGAGTGCTCCACTCCACCACACAAGGATATATGGGCCTTCATTTTGTTACCGAGGGAGCTATTCATTGGTACTTTAAACCCTTGAGCTTATAAGTGTATATCTGAGGTATACTGCCCTTCTCAGTTTGCTAGGCAGTTTGGGTTTGCTCAAGGGATTCTCATTCCATTTTGTAGCCTTTCGAATGTCCATCTTACAGCCAAAGACCTGAAAGTACCCAAGTCAAAACTAGAAGAGGCAACATTTAAACTATTGAAGGAATTGAGTGAGTTCAAGTTTGTCCCATTCCTTCCTTCTGGCTTGGCTTTGAAAAGATTTCAAAATTGGTAGACAACCAACATAGAAGTGCGCCTATCCATACATCCTCATGATTTACTGATAGGGTTAGGAGTGCCTTTAAAGGCTAATCAACAACAGTTGAGAACATTTCCTCTCTTTCCACAGCTGCCAAAACTGCTCCTGCAGCCTCACCCCCTCCTGCTAGAGTTACCAGAGCTGCTTCAAAAAAGAATAAGTATTTTCAAGTTTCTTTTCTTTTAGACTCTTTTGTTTGTTTCCTTTACATTCATATCCCTTGGTTCAGGATCTCCATGGGAGGAATCTCCTAACAGAGCTGAAACTTTAGCTACTTTCAAAGATAAACAACAACAGAAAAAGAAAAGAAAGCTATTACTCCCTCCTGAAGAATCTAAATCTCAAACTGAAGAGAAAGAGATGGAGGAAGAGCAAGAAGTACCATTGCAGAGAACAAATAGGACAAAGATGATTGTTTCTCCTTCTAATTTGGTCGACGACCCTTCTCATGAGATAACCGCCAAAGCAGCAGAAAAAGAGCTTACTCATGAAAAGTCTGAATCCCAGATTGAAGAGAGAGAGACTGAGAAAGAGCAAGAAATACCATCACCGAGAAGAAAAAGAAAGAAGATGACTGTCTCTCCGTCTGATTTGGTCGAAGACCCTTCTCATGAGGCGGTTGCCAAAGCAGTAAAGGAGGAACATTCCAAAGAAATAATTGTTTTTCAAAGAGCTGAGAAAAGACGACAGCAGCAATTATTAAGAGATGAAGTTATTGTTGCTGATGCAATCTAAAGGAAAACTACAAGAAGGCAACACATTGCTGAGCACTATTCCCTTCGTAGCTCTCCCATTGTTGCTATCACTTCTGAAACAAGTAATTCCTTTCATGCCTCTGCTCTTTTATTCTTTTGTCAAATGCTTGGTATTAAGATTTGATATTATTTTGTACTTCTTTTTTTACAACAACAACTACTGAGCCTATTCTTCCAATAAGGACTCCCTCAGTTTCAGTTGAAGTCGATCAATTGTAAAATGTGAAGTCTATTCAGATAACACTCCCACTTCCTAGGCCTACATTCTCTGTACCCTCTTTGAGGCTCAGTATTCTTGTTCCTTTCCCTTCTGGCTTAACTCCATATCTCCTTCATTTGACTTTTGATTAGGGCTGGGCATAGGGTTATCCGACCCGCACAAACCACCCTACCCAACCCTACCCGCACGTGTATGGGCGGTTTCGCAAAGTGAATAGGGTAGGGTGCGGTTTGAAATATATAAGATTTGCGGGTTGCGGGCGGGTTGCGGGTTTGGACCACACCCGCCACAACCCACCCGCACTTAGCCAAATATAATATATATATATATTTTAAAGAAATAACATGGACCATTCATCATCATCTAGATCGATCTATCTATCTATTTGCCCTAATCCCACAAGCTGCTCAGCTCAGTTCTCACTTATTCTTCTTCTTCTCTCTCTCTCTCTCTCTCTCTCTCTCTCTCCGATCAACCAAAACCAGCGCCGATTGACCACAACCAGTGTCGATCTGTCTCAGTCTCTGGCTCCGGGAATTCTCAAGTAAGCCTCTTCTTCCAAAGAACAACAAATAAAAAAATTGAGATTTTTTTAGATGCAGATTGGGCAGGTTCAGTGACTGATCGAAGATCAACTTCTGGCTATTGTTCGTTTGTTTGGGGAAACACGGTTACATGGCGAAGCAAGAAATAGTCAATGGTAGCCCGTAGTAGTGCTGAGGCAGAATTTCGTGCTATGGCACTAGGTATCTGTGAGGGAATCTAGTTGAACAGGCTGTTAGAAGAATTACGGGTTCCATCTGAACATTCCATGGTTTTATACTGTGACAACCAAGCCGCTATCAGTATAGCTAAGAATCCGGTTCATCATGATCGAACTAAACATGTGGAGATAGATCGACACTTTATCAAGGAAAAAATTGAAGAAGGAGTTTTAAATAATAAAGGAAATAAATGCTTGAGATACATAACATTAGGATGACCTAATCGATAGTGCCACAACATAATGGCTCTATCGTTATTTGGACACGAAACTGAAAAAGAACTACCACGAATTACCGTTTGAGGTTGTTCCTGTGGATAGTGACGTTCCTTAAGGATGTAGAGTCCAGAGCATTCCTTAGCATTGCCAATCGTCTTCCCCGAATCCAAATCCTGAAATTCACAATGAGTGGAGAAAAAATTAGTAACACACCTCTTTTCCTTAGTGAGTTTACTAATTGACAGTAAATTACAGTCCAAGTCAGGAACAAGGAGAACAGAGTTGAGAATAAGATTCTTAGACAGCACAACTGAACCTGTACCGGCAACCTTTGATAGTGAACCATCTGTTATTCGGACCGTTAAATTATTTTGACATGAGCTATATGTATCAAAAATTGTTGCATCTCCCGTCATGTGATCAGATGCTCCTGAGTTCACAATCCAAGGTTTTTTACGTTTCTTACCAACAGTAAATGCGTTCAAAGAATTACCTTTGTGAGCCAAGGTTCCGGATCCAATGATGTGGTTGGAAGACGAATCAGATTGTGACTGTAGTAGTTTCTGGAGCATCTCCATTTGCTCCTTGGTGAAAAGGCTTGCTTCAGGTTGTGGTGATAGTTCATTTGTACCTACATGATTACCTCGTCTTTCTTTCTCAAGAGGCTGACGTGGCTTCCAATCTACTGGCTTTCCATGAATCTTCCAGCAGGTTTTTCTCGAGTGACCCGGCTTTCTGCAATGATCACACCAAGGCCTACCTCCTTTATTTTTCTGACGGTTGTCAATAGGAGCGAATTAAGCCTTAAGAGCTGAGCTTTCTGCCATATTCAGTTGTTGATGAGATCCCATCATGAGTTTTTTCTGACTTTCTTCGCGACGGACTTCAGAGAATGCCTCTCTAAGGCTAGGTAGCGGTTTTACTCCCATAATTCTTCCTTTGATTTCATCAAGATTTGTGTTCAATCCTAACAAGAATTTAAACACGCTTCCCTTCGATAATCTTTTTATACAACAAACCATCAATGACTGCCGCGGTTATGAACCTCAAACGTATCAAGTTGACGCCATAGACGAGTAAGGGTATTGAAATATTCAGTTACTGTAAGATTGTCTTGACGTAAATCCTGGAGGGAACTTTCAAGCTGGATGATTTCAGATGTGTTTTCCTTGTCCGAAAACATTTCTTTTGCCATGTCCCAGATCTCTTTGGCAGTATCAAATGACAGAAAATTTTCGCCAATGTCAGTGGTCATAGAGTTGACGAGCCACGATATGACCATATTATTTTCAGCTATCCACCTTTTGTAGGTTGATGTTGTGGTTTCTGGTAGCGCCGAGGCTCCGGTGATGTAGTCATCTTTCTCCTTTCCCTATATAAACATTAATATGGATTGAGACCATTGCAAATAATTTTGCCCATTCAGTTTATGGGTGGTGATCGGAAGATGAGAGGTTTCCATTTGATGAGAGGATAAAGATGATGAGATGATAATATCAGAAGAAGAGGAGGATGAGTTGATAGTCATTCCAAAAGCTGGACTGTATTTAGGCATGAAATAGAAGGATATATTTGAGTAGAAGAGAGAGACAAAAAAATATTAAAACCAGAAAAATTCGAATACTGACTGAAGAGACGAAAATGATGAGACAGGGTTACATCTGCTCTGATACCATGAAATAAATATTGAGAGAGTGATTGAAAGAACTAATACATTTTGTGTTCTTATTCACTTAGAAACCAAATGGGAGCTCCATTATATAGGAGTTGTACATGTATCAGATGGAGGCCATGAGGCCACAAGGCCAAAAGCACCCACGAGGCCACAAGGCCAAAAAGAACAAAGCAGCCACGAGGCCATGAGGCCAACAATACAAAGTTATCTATTTAATATATATTAAATATATATCAGCATACATGAAAGCTTGATTACCAATAATGTTCAAGTTTTTAGATTCAATTTCTGTATATATGTAGTTTTGTTTTATGTGTACACGTTAGATCTTGAACTTTTTTACTGCTTTTTATGGATATATATATATATGTGTGTGTGTGTGTGTGTGTGTGTGTGTGTGTGTGTGTGTGTGTGATTTGATCTCTGGATTGTACAAACCAAGCGAATTTCTTTTGCTTTGTGTAAAATTTGTAATTGTGTCTTAAAATTTTCAGTGGCACTTGTTGGATTTGATCTTCTTAGATTAAACTGTTTTAGATGTTAAATAAAGTAATGCATTTCGTGGATATTTGTGGTTTGATGTCTAGATTGCTCAAATTGTTTGATTTTTGTTCATTTTCTGTGAATTATTCTACGATTTTTTTTTTTGTGAAGATTATCTGATTTGAAAATTATCTGTTACATTGTGCACAAATTGATCTAGATTTGTTTTGAATTCACTTTGTTCCTACATCTGTTTTGAGTTCACTTTGTAGATCTGTTGAAGATCTTTGAAATTTGAATCATATGACGTATAATTTTGTCATTTTTGTCTATTTTACTGGAAAAGTTTCAAAAAAAATTGGATCATAATTCCATGTACAATCTTGACCCTTTCATTTTTGTGAATATTAAATTTTTGAAAATTTTTATGGTTTTGGTGGATCTGAGTTCTGTGCACTCTTGGTGTCTTGAAGAGCATTATATTCTCCTTTTAATTTATTTATTATGGAATGAATAATTTTTAGTTGATTTGGTAGATCTGTTTTCATTGAATTATCAATTCAATTTGGTAGGTCTCTTATGGATTAGTAATTCAATTTCAAACTGGGTATGATGTTTTGATTTGAATTACCTTAGGATTGTTCAAATTGACATTGAGTTCACTTTAATTTGCAGAAAAAATGAGAGAAATCCTGCACATTCAAGGTGGACAGTGTGGAAACCAGATCGGATCAAAATTTTGGGAAGTTGTTTGTGATGAACATGGGATAAATCTAACTGGAAGGTATGTTGGAAGTTCAGATTTTCAGTAGACAGATACTTATAGATTTGATATAGTCTTGTTGGTTAATCCTCTTTAGTTTTGGAACTCGATTCTGATACATTGCACTTGTTATGTATATTATTGATCACTGATTTTTCCATTGCTTATTTGTAAGAAAAAAATTCAAATCCAAACCGCAAACCGCCCGCAACCGCCTGCACATCCGCAAACTCTATCCGCGCAAACCGCAAATCGCATTGCGGGCGGTCGTGGGTTGACTTTTCTCCAAACCGCATAGATGCGGGCAGGTCCAAACCGAACCGCAAACCGTCCCAAACCGAACCGCCTACACCCCTACTTTTGATTTATCTCAATTTAATTCCCTTTCGAGCCTTGCTTTTCCTCCTCTTCCTGAGGGAATTCCAACTGCTGCTCCTTTTCTGATGGTAGTTGATTTCCCTATAAAGGGTGCTGGCAGCTCTCCAACTCATAGTTTATTATCTCTGCCTAGTTCCAGCCCTTCTTCCCTCGACATATTGGTGGCTAGAACTATGGAAACTGCTGAAGATGCTCCACTCATTTCTCCTATCTCTATGCGGTCCTTTGTGCCTTCCACTAAAGCTCTTTCTACACCCTTCATGTCCATGGATGAAGTAAACATCTTCGAAGCGAGACTAGCTAGTCTCTTCGACATACCTTCCACCTCTCCAATAGCTAATGATGAGACTGAGCCACTAGTTCTGGCTGATTCCTTACTAAAAAATTTTGAGAGCTCTTCCACCAGTAGTAAGCCTTCTTCGCCTCTGATAGACTTAGACAGCTGCCTGGAGCTGTTGACATGTTTTTTGAGGATCCCTTTTGAGGCCTTACAGAGGCCTATAATAAGAAATGGCTTCCTTCAGTGCTACAAAATCGTTGAGCAATTCGGCATGACTGTCTGTAGACACCCCATTTTGACCGGCTCTAAGACTTAGACATTTTATTTTGACCACCCTCACCCAAAAAAATCAAATTGAAATTTTAAATCCCGAAACTCATCCATTTTGATCAAATTAAAATATTTTTATTTGAATTTATTATATAATTTTGCGTGTTTGTATAAATTTTTTATTTGAATTTATTATATAATTTTGCGTGTTTGTATAAATTTTTTAGGTGTGTTTATATAAATTGGCATGCGATATTTTGTAAATAAAAAAAAATAATAAAACAAAAAAAAATAGAAAAATAGAAAATAAAAAAAAAAATGATGATGATATTGGGTTGAGAATAATGTTGTTTTAAGAGCAAACATGGGTGGTGTTCATGAGTGGATAAAAAAAAAAAGAGAGAAAAAGAAAATGTTTTGTTTGAGAGAGTGGAGAATAATTTGACTGGGCAGTGGTGCTCTCTCTCAAGTGCATGGGCGGTGGTGTTGTTTTGAGGGGCACACCACAAACAAAAAAAGAAAGAATCAACACAAGTGGCTAGGGCCCTCTCTCTGCTCTCTCTCAGCTTTGTTTCTTAAAAGCATATTGGATCATCATCTACAAAAAAAGACAGAGAAGAGACACACGGGTAGAGGGGAGAAAGAAAAAAAAAGAGAGAGAACACAAGGCACATGGCCACCGATGTACACCCACTCAGCACAGAGACACAACACAGGCACTGATCTCCTTCTTCTCTCTCTCGGCTTGCAGAGGAGGGGGAGAAAACAACAAACACACGGCAGCAAGGAAGAGGCACTGATCTGGGCTGAGACACACACATGCATGATAGCTTCATACACACACCATTGATACAGGGGAGAGACCCAGCACAAAGGATAGGCACGCACATGAGACTCATATAACACACCACCAATTCACACAGCACAAGAAGACACAGAGACGGTTTTGGGGGAGGAAGGATCAGCAGCCACACACTCACAGCTGGGTCTCTCTCTCTTCACCAACCCAGCCACCCAACACACCACACGACCACAACACAGCACCACCACCGTAGCTGATACACACACACAGTAACACATTCACACACTCACACCAGGATAGCACACACCACGACCATCATCACACACACACACAGCTCACATGCAGGGGGGAGACTGATACACATACACGGCAGCACAGGCACACCACACCATCTCGGCACCTCTCTCTCTCTCCCCGATCACACGGCAGCACAGACAACACACACATGCACCTCTCTCTCTCTCTCGGGGTCTCTCTCCCTCCCTCCCTCACGGCTCTTGACTGAAACACCAACCCAGCCACCATTGACACCATCTCTAACACACACCCATACACTCTCACTGAAATACCAAACACACACCAAACCCACACACCCATGCACACGGCTATTCACCAATTCACATACACACACATACAGGAAACACCAAACCCACACACCCATGCACACGGCACTCTCTCTCTCTAGAGACCCATGCACACACACATTGATCTCAACACACACCCACACACCCTCACACGGCACTCTCTCTCTCTAGAGACCATGCACACACACACTGCCATACACACACCATACAGACACACACGGCACACACCCACACTCTTATCTCGCTCTCTCTCTCTCTCGACAGGTACAACTCCGAGGTTCTAAAGAGGAGATAGTCACTCTTTCTCTCTCTACAAATTTGCACATCATCCAATAGTGATTTACCAATAAGTCATGCTAGTCAGATTTCAAATCCGTTCCTTGGTTTCCCGCTTAAATCTAGAAAATGTGAATTATGCGATGTTGCAGAACCCGGGACATACGAAACGGAATGACATGTGCCAGTGATGAAGTTGTTTATTTTATTTTTATTTTGAGTGTTTTGTGAGGTTTTATTTTATTTTATTATTTCTCCCTCCTCCTTTATTCGAATCTGTAATAGTTAAGGCGTTGTAATGATTCTCCCACCACGCTTCTTTCTATCCCATTCTTTAATCGCTTTCCCTAACTGTGTGTATGTATATATCTTGACATGTCATTGCATATTCCTGCTTTACATCCATGTTCCATGCATTAAGATTTGGCTAAATTTGCATCTTTATGCTTTAATTGATTATCCCATGATTTTGTGCACTATCACATGTTCTGCAATGTTTCACATGTCATATCTTAGAAGCCGAATCTTTAGCTGCATCTCATGAGTGAATTGCATTAGGATTCTATATATAAGGTCATGCATATTTTACTAACTTTTGTTTTGTAGCTGTTCGAGGGATGTCGGTCAATCTGTAAGTTTTTATACTTTAGCATCTCATTTGTGTGTGATTTTCTTATTATGTTTAGCATCCTACCATGAGGCTACTTGATTAAATGATAAACTGTTTGAATACCTGTGGATGAAGGCTTGTTGCCTGAATTGAAATAATTCAATAAATGTACATTTTAAGCCCACTTTGGGGTGGCAAATTCACAAATTCTAAGCCCACTTGAGGTGGCAAATTCAAATCCCTTTCAAAAAATAAACATGAAATTGAATTATTCCAATTTGAGCAAACTAGTCTATACTTGTATGCTTCACATAGTAAATTTTAGGATTTACTAAAATAATCAGAACATAAACATATAAAGAAAATAAAAGTCATATCATGATTTAGTAGAGACCGATCTTTTGATTGGGTAAGCGGGGGTACTCATTATGGACCTTCCCCTCTCATACCTAAGGTTCCGAGCCAAGCATCCTTGGTTACGACGAACAGTGGCCTTTGGCACCGAGTCATGGGTTTCCTAATTTCCCAAAATATTAGGTGGCGACTCTGAGATCTGATGACGCAGTCCATTTTTGACAAAATTGCAATAAAATGGATTTTCAATAAAAGTTGCCAAATCTGGATTTTCATCTATGTTTCACATTGCACTCGTGAAACTAGAGATCAAAGAGATCTCGGAAGTTCGAACTGTTTAACGCGTGTGGGTACCCCCCGGGCATGTTACACTGTCTCAAGTCATTTATCTCAGGCAGCAGCCACTATTGACTTTTACATCAATATTTGCCATGCTGCCAAGGCTGTAGAGGAGAAATTGGTTAGAGACCAGAGCTTTGTTTCCACAGTACATACTGAAGTATCAGATCTAAAGGAACAACATTCTTTTGTCTCCTACTTTCGAACTCAACTACTGGAGAAGAAAGCTCAACTTGAGGAGGAGCTATCTGCAGTTAACCAGGCTTTAATCTGAATCGACACCAAGTTACAGATTACCAATCAAGGACTGGTTGACCGAAAGCAGGAAATGACCACAGCCATCTAGTTGTTCTCATCGTTTAAGAATAGAACATCTATTGTAAAAGAACAGCTGAGACATTGTAATGACTTTTGGGCCAATTTATGAAAAAATGTATTCAACTCTTTATGAAAAACAAATTCTTATTTATCATTTGAATATTCTCATGTTCTTTTACTCAACATTTATTCTATTCCTTGTGTTTCCCATAGAGTTGGAAAATAAGGTTTCAAATACCTACTATTAATCTTTTTGGAATGTACATATCCATTCAAATTTCTCAAATGGTATGCTCCAAAGGCAGGACTCTATGAACTTGATATGGTCCTTCCTAGTTAGGTGACCATTTGCCAAACTTGTGGCTTTTAATCCCTATTAGGAGTATTGTCTTCTATACCAAATCACCTTCATCGAAGCCAATGTGTTTGACTTTTTTATTATAGTTTTTGGCTGCTTTCTTCTTTTGGAAAAGAATGCTATTTAATGCCAGAATTCTAGCTTCATCTATGCTTTCTAACTCCAAGCGCATACTCTGATGGTATTGCTCAAGATCTAACTGGTCTTGGCATCTTACCTTCAAGGACTTAACATTAATTTCGACAGGTAACACTACATCATGGCCATATACTAAGGCATAAGGAGTGACTCCTATGCTTGACCTTGAAGAAGTTCTGTAAGCCCACAATACATCCAGCAACAAGTTATGCCAATCCCTAGGATTGTCTTCCACAACCTTTTGTATTCCTTTTTTCAAGGATTTATTGGATAATTCAGCTTGACCATTGGCTTGTGCATAATAGGGGGTGGAATTAACAAGGCTAATTCCAAACTCTGCCACAAAAGACTTTACCATTTTCCCATCAAATACAGTCTCATTATCAACAATTATAGTCTGCGGTATACCAAATTTATAGATTAAATCCTTAATGAATCTAATGACTTCAATCTGGTCTACAACCTTGTATGGCTTAGCTTCGACCTACTTAGTGAAGTAATCAGTGGCCACTAAAATAAAACAATGATGCTTCGAAGATAGTGGGTGTATTTTCCCCATCATATCCATGGCCCATCCTCTAAATGGCCAAGACTTCACTATTGCATACAGGTCAGTTATGGGCACATGCCTTATTGTGCCATGCTTTTGACACGCCTGGTAACCTCTTGCATATTCTATGCAGTCTTTAAGGATAGTTGGCTAATAGTAGGAATGCCTTCGAAGCAACTATCTCATCTTCACACCAGGCTGATGAGCACCACAAATGCCTTTATGAACCTCAGCCATAGCTGTCAATGCTTTTTTGGGGCCTAAACATTCCAGCAATAAACCATCTCCCCCTCTTTTGTAGAGAGTATTACCATACATCATGTATTGCATAGATTGCAATTTAATTTTTCTGCTGGCCTTTGAAGATGGGCCAGCCAGATACTGCATTATCGGATGCCTCCAATCTTGTTCTTGTAAGTCATTATGATTGACTTCCAGGACCACATTTCTTTTATTTAAGGGTGGTATTAATTTCTGATATGTTGTTTGGCTTATGTCCCTTTGAGCATTATCCCTTCTCTTGAAATTTGAAGCTTTTTGAGCCACATCATTAGCTCTATTATTCAAGAATCTTGGGACATGAGTTACATTTGCTATTTGAAATTGAGAAAGCAGATGTAATGTAACAACATAGTATGGCAACATACTTATACTTTGACATTTGAAAATCCCTTTCACTTGGTTAACGACCAATTGAGAATCTCCAAATATGTCAACTGCATGAATTTGTAATCCAATAAGAATTTCCAGTCCCACTATTAAGGCTTCATATTCAGCTTGATTATTAGAACAAGTAATTTCATCCACTCTGAAACTATGTGTGGTTTCTACTCCTTGTGGTGAATTAATCACTATACCAATTCCAATTAGCCCATTAGCTTTTGATCCATCGAACCACATTTGCCATGACTTAACAGTAGCCATACCAAGTTCCATTATCTCTTGACTTTCTATTTGAGATGGATGGTCTGCCAAAAAATTAGCTAAAACTTGTCCTTTTACTGCCTTTTGGGGAATATATTCTAAATGAAATTCTGATAAGGCTAGTATCCATTTGCCAATTCTTTCTCTCAACATAGGTCTAGATAACATATACTTAACCAAATCTATGGTTACAATTACCAAGACAATTATGGGCAAAAGATAGTATCTTAATTTCATTGCAGCAAAATACAATGCAAAGCACAACTTTTTTACAGCTGAGTATTTACATTAACAAGAATTTAAAAACCTACTAAGGTAATAAACAGCTTACTCCTTGCCTTCTTCATTGTCTTGGGCTAAGAAAGCTCCCAATGAATCCTCTGCTACGGCTATGTATAACTTCAAGGGCTTCTCACCCTTTGGTGGCATCAGCACTGGAGGATTGGCCAAGTAGGCTTTGTTTCCTTTGAAAGCAATTTGATGCTCTGCTGTCCACACAAATTCCTCTTCATCTTTTAGCCTTAACAAGGAAGAAAATACTTTAGTTTTCCCTGCAGTGTTAAAAATGAATCTTCGAAGAAAATTAACCTGTCCAAAGAACTTTTGTAATTCTTTCTTACTTGATGGAGGTCTGGCTTCAATGATGGCTTTGGCTTTATTCTGGTCAATCTATATTCCTTTCTTGTGTACTATATAGCCCAAGAAGTTTCCAGATGATACGTCAAAAACACACTTACGAGGATTGAGTTTCAACTTGAATTTTCTTATTCTTTCAAAAGCTGTTTCTAAGTGAAACAAATGCTCCTCCATGGATTGGGATTTAACTACAATGTCATCAATATAACACTCTAAATACCCTCTAATGAGGTCATGAAAGATAGTGTTCATAGCCCTCTGATATGTAGCCCCAGCATTCTTCAAACTAAATGGGATTTTAACCTATTCGAAGGTGCCAATATTCCTAGGACATCTGAATGCCGTCTTGTGGACATCCTCCTCTGTAATGCAGATTTGGTTATAACCAGAGTGCCCATCCATCAGTGATAAAATTTGATGCCCTGCTGAACTGTCTACCAACAAATCTACTATAGGCATAGGATACTCATCTTTTGGAGTTGCTAGATTTAAGTTTCTGAAATCAATACATACCTTCATTTTACCATTCTTCTTAACTACAAGCACAATATTGGATAGCCATTCAACATACCTGGCTATCCTAATAAAACTTGCCTTGAGTAGTCTAAGAATTTCCTCTTTAACTTTCTGAATCACTTCTGGACTCATTCTTCTTGGTTTTTGCTTGTATAGCTTGAAATTAGGCCTCATAGGGAGCCTATGTTCTACTAATGACCTATCCAATCCTAGTAGTTCATTATAAGACCATGCAAAACAATCTTTATATTTCTTCAAAACAACCAACAACTGGTCCCTGTCCAGAGTATTTAAACAAGCACTTATATAGGTGGGCTGTTGTATAGAACCTTCTCCTAAATTTACTTCTTCTAAGGGGTCTTGTGTCTGAGAACTTACTGAAGCTTCTTCTTTGATTCCTTCTGTCTTTGAAGCAATCTTCTTGCTTTGTTCTGCTCCTAGGTTCCTTAATTCAACATCTTTACCCTCCTCTTCATAGACAAAGTCTGTCCATAAGGCTTTTTCTTCCTGTATCTCCTAGACTTTTGTTTCAATGTCCAATGCATAGTATTTATCAAAGGCCAAAACTCTGGCCTGTTGCTGCTCCTGCTCGCAGCCAATTATCATGGCTTCTTTCTCTTGCTCTTGCACTTTCTGGACTATTGATTTTACATCCAATATTGAAAACTTAATTAGAACCAAAGACTTGGCTTCTTGTGCTTCATCTCTTTGCCGACAACTAGGCATCATTGTTATCCTTAACGACAACCTCTTCATCAGTACTTTCCTGGACTAAGTGATTCAAGTGTGTCACTTCCTCATTAGCCGTCACTTCGGCTGAGCCATCAGGTTTCCTCAGTTTACTGAGTGGTGTCACTCCCTCAATATACAATTTGGCCTCTGCGAAGTCTGCACAGGCTATAAAGGGTTGAGAATCTGCATCAATTTCTTCTGTCTCTCCATTGCCCAAGGCCATCATTATTTTTTGATGCAAAGAGGAAGGCACACATTTGTTAGTGTGGATCCAATCTCTGCCAAGTAAAGCATTGTGCTTAGCATTGTTGTCGATAACGAAGAATGCCGTCATGCAGTCCCTGGTTCCCACACTCAGGTTGATGGGCAGAATTCCTTGAGCCATCTGTTTGTCTCCAGCGAAGCCAGCAATGGTTGTGCTGGTTGGGATTAACCTGGGGTTCCTTTTCCCTAATTTCTTCAAGGAAGATTTCGGTAGTAAGTTCACCGCTGCCACATTATCCACCAAGACTCGGTTCAATTGTATCCCATCGAAGAAGGCCTTCATATACAAAGGCTTGACATGCTGTGTCATAGAGTTCGAGGGATATTCAAAAGGATATGAGAGGTTAATACTCACCTCTTCTTCACTCTCATATTCAGTTTCTATTGGGGTAGCCATTCCGGATTCATCTTGCACCATACTCACTTGTGAGTCTTTACTAAAGACTGGAATTGGGTCAATTTCTTGCCCCTCTTGGTTCTTATCTCCAGCTTGGAATTCATGCGGTAGTATGTGTACCATATTCACTGATACTGAGCCAAATTGGATGGCCGGCTGTGTCTGTTTCTCCTCTTGGCCACCTTGTTCAGTTACTTCAGAAGCATCTTCCATGCTGTATTCTGGCACCTCATTACTAATAGACTCCTTCGAATGGCCTTTTCCGACTAGCTTTTTAACCAAAAATGTTTGTTCAGCCATGAAGGCTTCGAACATTTCTTCCTCAACCATTTCTTTTTTTTTTTGGCCTAGGCCAATTTCTTCTTCTGTCTCACTTTCATTCTCCATCAAAGCCTTCTCCAATCCTGCTAAACTAGACTTCCTTCTGGCTTTTAGTTCAGAGTGAACTTTGGCCAACTGTTCTCTGCTGCAGTACATTTTGCCTTGTAGAGTTGGTTTTGGAGTATGGTCTGACTTTGGATTCTTCTTTCCTTCTGTCTGGACCAATGAAAAGCTCTCTTCACTTTCTTTCAGGTCTTTCTGGTACTAAGTGTACCTACGCTGAATCTTTCTCCTTTGTGATCTCGAAATTACTGGGACCATATCTGGTTCCTTTGTTTTTGGGTGTTTAAGCAATACCCAATTGTTTGGGGCCACCAAAGGAAGTTTGACCATCCTATCTTGGTTTCCAACAACATCTCTTTAGGTAGATACCTCCCTAGGTTTGTTCTGCATGACAAACCAATCCGAAACTCTAGGTACCCACGAACTTACTGACCCAGATGTTGAACTGTTCATTTCTTCCTTCGAAGCCATCTTTGAAGCTAGCTGTGAAGGCCACTGCTTGGTTCTAACTTTATGTTTTGGGCATAACTCAGGCCTTTGATGAAGGTGGCCACTTTCTGTCCTGCGTGAGGCTGGTCTAGGGGGCCAATCTCTAGCTTTGATCCCATAAATTGAACCCTTCTCCAGTCTCATTTTAGAATGACTGCTCTCCATTCTGTAATAATTAGGTGACCTGGACTCATATAAAGGTCTCTTTCCTTTAGAATACATTCTATCGGCTGTTGACTCAACCATTAATGGCTGCTGCCTACTACTAGTTGGATATGGCCTTTTGTTATAAGTATTGGTTGGTTTAGGATGTCTCTGCACATCCCTGCAATATTGCTTCCCATCAATTAGAAGCCTTTTCAACCACCTATAACTCAGTCTGCACCTGGGAAACATCATTTGCATTACAGCTGCCTCTAAAGAGTCATCATCCAGTGCTTCTTCATCAGAGTCTACCCTCTGGTGTGAGAAACCTTGTCCAATAACTAGTAGATTTCCAGTGTCTTTCTTGATAGTTGTCTGGTTGGCAACATGCATCTGCACATTGACTTCTTCCAATTCTTTCAAGGACAAGTTCTGGAAGTCTGGCATAATGACATTGGCTGCCACCTCTCCAATTTCTGGAAATGGATTACTGTCGATCCCCATGGCCTTTTCTGCTTTGGCTGAGAATTTCAAACTTCCTTTCTGAATTTGTTCTTGGATCCTGTCTCGAAAAACAATGCAGTTTTTAGTCGAGTGAGACCAATAATTATGCCATTTAAAATATACTTTTCCTTTAAGTTCATCTGGAGATGAAATTTTGACTCATTTTGGTAACTTAAGGAAGTTGGCCGCAAGCAAATGATCAAAAATGTCATCTGCCTTAGTCAAATCGAATGAGTATTTCCTATGAAGGTCTTTTCTTTTTAAACTGTTAGTCAATTGTTGTATCCTTATGAATTAATGCTTCACAGATCACAGGTTCTTTCCCCACAATCTCTGCTGCATCGATCTCATAATTAGGATCTCTATAATATGTCTTGTACGATACATTATTTCAATCTTGTTCTTCCTCTAGTAATGCTTCATACCTAGACACCTTATAAGTTAGTTCCACTAAGTCTCTGAACTCAGTCGAGTCAAACTTCTTTCGAAGCCTAAACTCTAAGCCATTTTGAGCCAATCTCACGAATTCTAGCTCTGGTAGGATGACCCTACATTTGTTTTGTGCTCTTTTAAATTTGGTAATAAACTAAGTAGCCTTCTCATCAGGCCCTTGACTCAATCTTACCAGTCTACCATGGAAACCTCTAGCTCCGATTGGAAGAATTGGGTATGAAATGCCTCTTCCATTTGTTGCCAAGTTTGGATAAAGCCAGGTGTAAGGTTAATATACCATACAAATGCTCCCCTAGTTAGAGAATTTGGGAATAATCTTAACTTCATATAGTTATTATTAGTAAATTCACCGCATTGAGCAGCAAACCTAGCAACATACTCCACTGTTGACTAGTTTCCATTCCCATAAAAAAGGGCAAAATTTGGTATCCTGAAACCTCTTGGGTATTCATGTACCCTATCTACCCATTCCGGGTACGGTTTCCTATACACAGGAGTCCGGACCCGCCGAGTCATCGGTCCACACATCTCTCTAACAATATCAGCAATTTGGTCCCTATGGACCATATTTTGTGCCTGCTGAACCACTACTGAAGGGACAAACACAAAGTTTGGTGGACAACCTTGTGCTTGGGGTCCTCTTGGTCCATAAGGTGGTATATTTGGGACTGGTTGTCCCTGTGGTGCCGGTTACTGTTGGGGGTGTGGGTAACCCCTTTGAACCTATCCTGCGAAAGGACCTGCGAAAGGTACTGGAACTGGTGTTGTGTCTCTTCCATTTATAGGAAAACCTTCCAACCCCCCGGGTATAAATTCGAACAAGGGATTAGTGAACCCCCTCGTGCCAGGTATGGCTTCGAACATGGGATTTGGGACCATTCTTATGCTATTCTCTTGTATTAGGCCAGATCCGCCAACTTGCATGGCTTCACTGTTAAGTATTGATGCATTTTGACCTGCCATAGGCCTCGAAATAGGTTCATACCAAGACTGGGGTGATAGTTTTTCATAGTTTTGATTGCTAGTTTGACCATTAAAATGTCCATTAATTTGCATAGGCTGTTTATCTCTATCCAATCTTTGCTAAGGGACATTTGAAATTTTCTCCATGTGTCTTGTGTTTGTTGGTTGATGGGTATTCATTCGATCCAAAAAGGATGTTGCCTATCTTTCCATTGTGTTCATTAACTGCTGTCCCATAGCATCTACTAGGCTACTCTATGGATTTATCGGCTGAGTAGATGGAACAGTGGATGGTCCGATTCCTTGGCCTCGTCCAATATTATGAACATGTGGTAGTTGTTCCGAAGTGCTGGTCTGTTAGACCATAGGTTCTGATAAAATAGGTGTCTCTACAGGATGTATTGTCACATTATCCTCTAGATTAGGTATTTCTACCTCTCCTCCCACACCTTCTTCCAAGCGTTCATTTTCTCCTTGTCTCCTACGTCTAGCCATTTCAATTAGTCCCACCGGGTGTGCCAAAAATATATGTTGGCTTTTTGGCTTTCGAAGGTTATTTTTGTAATTGTAAGTGTGCCAGTAAGGAGCAATCAGTCCTTACAGAAAATTAATTGCTAACCAATTATCAGACAATTGTGTTTTAGTTCTTTCAGCCTCAATGAAGAGGATTTTTATTGGTGACTTGATTTAGGAGAATTAAGCAAAATAACAATTAAAAGAAGAATAATTGAAACATTTCATTAAAATGAAAAAACTTACAATGATCCAAACTTAGCCTCGTAGAGGTTTACAGTAACTATCTACTTGAAACTACTCTTATGAATGAAGTGCAGTGCAGGAATTTTAAAGTACAGAAATGTTAAAAAACAGGAAATGTAAAACTGGAAAAGAAATAAAGTAGAATAAGACTAGTTTTTTGGATCTGAATCTGGGGGTTTTTTCTAGGGCCTTCTCTGCTATTTATACTTCTCAAGGATGACCATCGAATTGCATTTCCAACCGTCGAACTACTCCTCCATGATCGCTGACCATGTTGCCTTATAATTAGCTCCACTATGCCATCACTTGCAATTACGTTTCCCTCCTAATTTTGAATTTGAATGTGAGTAACCGTTGAAGTTATATCACTTTGCATCTCTTTACTGATCCAATACTACTCAGATCTCGTAATAACCAATACTAACTGCCACGTGTACGATCAGGATCGAAGATTTGAATAGTCTTCCTATATTGCCCTTATTCTGCCACGCGTCGAATTGTAATTAGCTTATACAAAATATGTAGCCAACACAAACATACTAATTTTTTTTAAATCATATTTTAGTAAAAAAGTTAAAAAATTACTTTAAAAAGTCTATTACCAAACGAAACCTAAACTTTTATTCTCAAAAATATCACTATTTAGGTGGCACTCCACCTTCTCATTCAGCTCATCCTTTCACTTATCTTTTCATTGACTTTTAATTTTATAAATTATAAATTTTGGTATAATTTTATAGTACAGTCTTATTTGAGAACAAATTATTTTAGTAATTTTTTGATTTTTTATTAAAAAATATATAAAAAATAGAGAGAGTAATATGACTACTTATAGTGACCTTTTAACTAAAATAGTTAATTCTCAAACGAGAAAAGTTTAGGTTGCGTTTGGTAGAGTTTTGTAAATATGATTTGAGAATATGAGTTGTATTTTGAGTTTGTGAGTTTTGGAATTATGATTTGAGTGTAGAAAATTTGTTTGGTTATGAGTTTTGAAAAGAATTTTAAATTGAGTGGGAAATTTTTGATATGACATGTGATATTTGATACAAAAACTAACAACTCATAATCAAACACACAACTCAAAATTCTATACAAAACTCATAAAAAAATTTAAAAATTCGAAAAATATTTTTTATTTAATATATAAAACATAACATGTGTCAATTCCAAAAAAAAAATAATAATAAAAAATAAATTCATTGGCGGGGACGTCATGTGGGACATTCGGGGGGTCGACCGGGGAACATTTGGGTGACAGAGTTTTCAAAGCAAAGCGTGGAATTGATTTTTAAAAATCATAAACAAACACGCAACTCAAAAACACACCTGGAATCACATTTCCAGAACACAACCAAATAGAGCCTTAATTTTTTACTTGTAAGATATTGTGAGATCCTCAATCTTGGTACCAAAGTCAAGAATCAGAGTCTTATAAGTGAGTAAGAATGTTATTTCTATCTTTCTTGTAATATCTGCAATTTTTCAAGTATTCAAATAATGTTTTCTTGATCTTTTTTATAATCTCTGTAATTTTTCAATTATTCAATAAAAATTTTCCTTTTTTCATATACATTTTGTCTATTGTATTTTAATTTTCTAGAAGTCTAAGAGTAGTGATATAAGTAAAGCAAAGTAATATTCACCGAGAGTGAGAAATTATGCTTATGTCTACTTGTTAAAAAGCTTGAAAGTATTCGTAACAGACAAAACAATGCGGGCATGGAAAAATAAAATTTTAAAATATTTTCTTAAATAATTAATATTTTTATTTTAATTACAAATATTATTATTGTGATTATTATAAAAAAAATATTATTTTATTTCACATTATCACCCTATCATCATGTGTAGTCATTATTATACAATTACAGATGGCAAAATGATGATCTCACCTTGAGACTGGTTGCCCCCATTTGGATGGCAACAATTCAAGTCATTTTCAAAATCACATATGATGAGAAAAGTCGTGATTTCCCATGACTGTATGATAAATTTTTTTTGTAATTTATTGTTTGTAATTTAAGTAAGATGTTTTGTTTGGCCCTTTGAATATTTTTTTGCTTGCTCTGTACGATGTTAACTTATTATTATTATTATTTTTGTCAAGATTGTAAAATATTAGATTTATTAGTAAAGTTAAATTATAACTATATGAGTTGATAACTGCTCCATCAACTTGAGCCTCTGATCTTTTCCTCACCACACTAAAAAATTTGACTATAAAATATTAACTTTTCTTTTAATATAATTGTTTTTATAATTTTTTTTTCAATAATATATATTATTTTTGTCATTTTATTTTACACTCCATTTGAGAACTTTTAGTGGAGAAAAGGAAAGAAAATATTACATAAATTAAAAGAAAATGGAAAATTATAGAAAAGATTCACTCAATTTGATTTTAAATTGAGAAAATAACCAATTAGTCTCATTTTGCTATTAATATTATTATTGAGTCTTATCAAATTTGAATATGAGCAATTAAGTCCTATTTGACATAAATATTTCTAAAAAAATCATTGTTTCATAATGGTGTATCATATTTCAATTTTACTAATAATAATTTATAAATAATTTTAACT
This sequence comes from Camellia lanceoleosa, assembly GCA_025200525.1. Classification (NCBI taxonomy): domain Eukaryota; kingdom Viridiplantae; phylum Streptophyta; class Magnoliopsida; order Ericales; family Theaceae; genus Camellia; species Camellia lanceoleosa. Next base: position 85,716,914 of record CM045761.1, read on the forward strand.
TAATTAAGATTAAAAATTTTAATTGAATAAAATATTAATATTATATTAAAAAATATAAGTAACAATCGGATCGAAGCAAATTTAGTATAAAATGCATCATTTTTTATTATTTTCAATTATGAATTTTATTTAGTATAAACAATTTTAAGATGTTAAATTCTATTAACTTCCAAAAGAGTTATGAAAATTAATATTATGACAAATTTATATATTTCTCAATGCATGAGATGGTTGATGAATCTTATACTTATGTTTTTGTTTATGAAAATTCATTTAATTCAACTATTAAAAATATTATTCTTATAAAATTTTAAATAAATTAAAATTATTTATGAATTTTTTGGTTCATATTTTAATGAAAGATAAAATTAAAATAAAATATAACTATTTTATAAGAATTTATAAAAATTAAAAAAAAAATATAACTTGTTTGTCCATATTGAAATTTGATATAACTTAATAGTAATTTTTGAAACAAAATAAAACTTATTGATAATTTTTTGGGGTATTTTTTTTAAGGTCCCTGATATTATAATTTTACAGTATAAAGGATATTAAATATTTTCATGATGTCTAAGGTCCCTCAACATCAATCTAGAGAAAATTCAAGTCAAAGAAAATTAATCCAGGGAAATTTTCCTTAGCCTTTCATGGACTCCAGAGAAATTTCAAATTTCTTAGCCGTGGGTTTGATTCTCCACCATTGTTGCTACTGTTGTTACCATCTCCACTGCCACTCGACTCTGGAGACCCAAATGCTCCAACTGTGGCACAAGCCTTTAAGTAGGAATGCTTCCCTATATTAAAACTATAAAGCTTTTTATCAGATTCCAAATCAAATTTTCAGAGAAAATTCTATCCAAAAAATTTCTCTAGATATCACAGAGAAAATTTCAAATTTCTCTGAACAAATCACATAAAAAATTTCAAAATTCTATGCACTATAGAACAATCGATTTTGCGGTGACTTAAATATATATTCACAGAGAAAATCTCATCACCAGAGAATTTTTCTAGATTTAAAACCAGAGAAATTTTCTGCATCACCAGGAAAAAAAAAAAAAAAAAAAAAGCCAACAACAACAACCTAGAGAAATTCTGTGTTTGGTCTTTGAAATTTCTCTGGACACTTCAACTCAGAGAAATTCAATTGGGTTGGTCCAGAGAAATTATCTGATTTGTATAGATTATTTTTTATTCTTATTTGCTAGTGTCCTAATTTTTGCAGGGATAGTCAAGGAAATACTGAAAGAATGCCCGATTTCGCCTCGAAAACAGACAGCCATGGATGTTCACCATTGCACCTAGCTTGCAGCAAAGGTCACCTTGAGACAACCAAAGAACTCCTCAGATCAGACTCAGATCTCACTTCTTTACAGGACCATGAAAGTCGAACTCCCTTCTACTGGGCAGCCATCAAAGGTCGAGTTAACAATGTCGACGAAATACTCTCCATGAGCCTTGAATCTGCTGAGATATTGCCTCCGTCCACGGCTGCGGCAACTGTAGGGGGTCGACTGGAACGGGACCGAGGCGGTGAGCGACGGCGAAGTTCTTCGATGGGAACTTCTTCGGTGGAGTTTTGTTTCCCATCTGCAGAACAATTAGATACGAAACAAGTGCGATTGGTCTTCGATTGGGTCGGGAGAATGAGGGATCTAGAGATGGAAGAAGAAGTTGGAGAGGATGAGACAGAAATCGATTGACGCAAAGAAAAAGAGAAGTTGGTGTGGGTTCGGTGAGAGCTGAGAGGAGAGGAAAGAGTGTGAGAGAGAACTGTCGAAGCCATTAATGTATGAGCAGAGAAGAGAGAGAAAGGAGAGACAAAGTCAATTTTCTTTGATATATGTTTAGGGAGCTTAGACATCAAAAAATAATTTTGTGGATCTCTTCCATTACGAAAAGTGGGAGAGGGACCCTAGACCGATTTTCCCTAATTTTTTCATTGTGATTTATAATATTTTATAATTTTTACAATTAAAAATATAATTTTGCTTAGATTAAAAATACTTATGAAATTATTGTTCATATTAGTTGTTTTGCATATGGCTTATAAACTAACTTTTTTATTTATTACGAAAATGCGTACCCAAAAGTAAAAGTAATGTGACTCAAACAAACCAATAAACAACTTACTTAAAGTGTTACCAAATGAGAGGTAAAATTGGGATAGTATACTCCATTATGGAAGAAGGAACTTGTTGGGAATATTTTATGAAAAATAGGAATTACCTGTCCATAATAAATAAATAAAAAAATTGATAGAATTCAGTAGTAATCTTAAGAGTAAAATAAGATTTATTAGTTATTTCCCCTTCTAAATTTTGAAACACAATTTTTAAATTTTTCATTTTTTTAATCTTTTTTAAATCTTTTAATTAGTTTTTTTTTTTTTTATAACTTTTAAGATAAAAGATCTAGATAAACGTAAAAAAAATTAAAATGTTAGTTAATTTTTTTCACTAAATACAAAAAAATTACAAAAGTATAAGACATTTTCATTTTTTTTATATTTATTGAATTTTATTAGATTTTTCACAAATATTTCTTTTTAAATACATCTAAATTAGGCATAACTAAAAAAAACGTAAAAAAAAAAAAAACTATCCGTTTAGTTTAGTTTTTGAATCATGATTTGAGTTTTGAATTATATTTTAAGTTGAGATTTTGAAATGAGTTTTGAAAAGAAAAAATTTGTTTAGTTATTAGTTTTAAAAAGAGTTTTGAATTGTATTTTGAAATTTTTTGGGTTTATTTTTTTCTAAATATTTAAAAATTTTCTTAATTTTATTTTTCTAGGGTAAATATTTTTTATTCTAAATATTTACTTTTTTTAATGTATGTTGTATTTATTACATTTGTGCGCTGTGTTTTTTTAAATATTTAAAAATTATTATTTTATTTTAAATATATAATTTTTATTTTAAATATTTAAACAAAATTTGAATAGTTTTTTATTTATTTTTTAAATATTTAATTTTTTTTTAAATTTTTAAAAATTTTGGATCGCCATATATATTTAAATCATACAAATTATTTGGCTAATACTTACAAAAATAACAAAATATTTTTTCAAAAAAATTAAAAAAATAAAACAATAATTTTAAAGAATAAAATAAAAAAATATTTTTTTGATTTTTTTTAAAATAGAATTTTGAAAAGAGTTTAATTATAAGTTTTGAAAAAAAAAAATTGAATTGAATTTTGAATTATGTGTTTGATTATAAATTTTGAAAAATAATTTTAAATTTTTTATTCAAATCATGATTTTAGTGTAAACCAAAAATTAACTAAACACAACAAAACTCAAGAAAGACGGTGTTTGGGAAGTAGGGTGAGAGAGGGTATTTTAGCCTCACACTTGAAATAGCAGAAAAGCATATAAATATATATATTAGTTTGACAAAAATAAATGTTAAAAAATTATTTTTGATTTTTTAAAAATTATTTTTACCCACTCAAAAAATAAAATTATATAAAAATAATAAATCTTATATATATATATATTCACATAAATAATTCTTAGTATGTGTTTGAATGATGATCATGTAATGAGTGAATATTTTTGTTGATATTTTTTTAATGATTATTATTTAATAAATGGATGTTTTTGTTGTTAACAGATATTTTTGAATAATTATCGCTTAATAGATGGTTATGAAATTTTTAATATTTAATCAATATGTTTAATATATGAAATTGGTTTAATAATGGCATTATCGCTATGTTTGACTTTGAAAAAATAAAAACTAATTTAACGAAAATAAATATAAAAAAATTAGTTCGGCCCCCTTAAAAGATAATATTATATAAAGATGATGTGTTTTTACTTTTTTTTCACCAATTTAATTTTTTGTTTCTTAGAAAAAATTTCTAAAATAAATTCCGAAAATCAAACCAAATAAAACTTTATAATCAAGAAAGTGTCAGCATTATTCATTAAAAAAAATGCCATTACATTTCAAATAACATACAAGTTAACCAACACAAAAATAAGTTGCATGATGAATTTGTCCTTAAAATTGACCTTTTGCAAAGGAAACATCTTTGACTGTCTTTATTTGAAATAAAATTTAAAATTTAGAATCAAATGTATCATAATTAAAAAATCAATTACCAAAATGACACAAACCCTAAATTACAGGCCTGTTAGTACAATTTTCTCTATTAATTACATAAATTCATGTATGGACACACCTGGGATTTTTATACGGGGAGATAATAGGTATACTATCAAAACATTTTAAATAAAAAGTATGAATTACAATATTAATTTCCTATGAGTAAATTATCAGTAGATATTAATAGTTAGACTTAATTCTTATCAAGTCCTATTGAAAATAAATCCAAGTAAAATCATTTTTAAAAATAATTTTCCATATATGTAGTTAAAAATTGACAATTAGTAACTTTTTTTTTTTTTTTGGGTCATGATTTGTATAAATTGTCTCTAAAACTTACAATTTGTGATGTGTTTATGTGACAAATCTTAAACTATAGTTGAAAGTTGAAAATTTGCGACTTTTTTTTGATGATTTTTAAATGTCGCTAAAACTTATAATTAGTAACATTTTTTATGACAAAAATTTTAAATTGCCACTGAAAATTAATAATTAGTGATGTTTTTTAATATTGTTTGATAAAAAACATTATTAATTATCATAAAACCTATTGGATAATAAATACACCTATTAAGACCTATACGTAAATCCACCACTTTCTATTGACGTATAAAAAACAAAAATAAGATGAAAACATATATAAATAAACTTTTTTTTTATTATTTTTATCCACATTGAAAAAGATAGCCATTATAAAAAGGATTAATTATCAAAAAGTCATGTCTACATATTTGGTGGTAGCTTAGGTCCTATCAAAAAAAATTTGAACCAATAAATCCTATGTATAGGTAAAAAGACGTTTTGCCCTTTAATCCCAAAACTAAGAATGTTCTTAATTTCAAAACTGAGAATGTTCTCAATTTTCAAAACAGATAATGATTTCAGTATATAATTATCAAAACTTAGAAATTTCTCAATTTTTTTTCTAGTATGAACTGAGAATATTATCAATTTTGAGAAATCTCTCAATTTTTTTGGTGCTTTTGGTGCGGTGCTTCTAGTATTAATTGAGAATATTATCAACTTTGAGAAATTTCTCAATTTCTTTCATGATTAATTGGAAGCTGACAAATCAAAATTAAAATAAAGTAGTTTACATATATTTATAATATTATCAAGTATCAATAGATCAGATCATCCTCCAAATTTAAAAAAATAAATCAAAGTTCATGAGCATGTTTCATTTGGTAAACAATAATGAAACGCAGTGAAATTGATGAAGATTTGTACAGTTCGATTCGTCGGAGGAAGCAATAGAGAGACTCCGATGGTTTCGAGAAAAGAGATCCAAGTTCTCGTCACCGGTGAGGCTGAGACCATGTCGATGCTGCATTCTTGTCAGAATATTCCTTTTGGCGGCCTGAGATTCCTTCAAAGTCTGATTCATTTCTAGGAATGAAGGACCAAAACCATCTCCAAAGCAAAATATGTGAAGAAGAGTATGAGAAAGAATAAATAATTAGAGCCAGAGAGAGATACAGTAGATGCAAAGGCACACACGGAGCTTGTTGGTGTGGGCGTTCAGGTACGGGCATTGAATGGCATCAGGTCAGTTAGTGTGACACACACTTTTTAGATCTGGAAATCTCCTAATCTAGTTCTAGATCTGGTTCGAGATCTAAGAGAGAGAGAGGGAATGAAGTACAACAATGGATGTTTGGCAGCTATGGAGGAGATCTTGGAAGGGTAAATTAGTCTATTAAAAATTAATGGGATTTGAAAGGACAAATAATTTTATCTAGGACTTAATGGATTACAAGTTTACAAAATGAGACTTGTATATAAATGCCCCTTACAAAAATAATCTATTTATTAAAGCCAGTTTTGAATTGTGCTTGATATTCTTTCATGTCATTAAAAATATAGAATCAACTTTAAAATCTTAAATAATGTCTTTCTCAATGAACATGATCAAATAACTAGTTAATATCTTATTTCATGATTTGAAAATAGGGCTTGTCATTAATAGTTATAAAAAAATTTATAAAGACATTTATAAAGCTATGTTTAACTTTTGAAAAAATAAAACTACTTTCACAAAAATAAATATAAAAACATTATTTAAAAAACTTATTTCTACCCTCTCAAAAGATAATATTATATAAAAATGATGTGTTTTTAAAAAAAAATATTCACCAATTTAATTTTTTGTTTCTGAGAAATTTTTTCTGAAAATAGATTCTAAAAACTAAACCTAATAGAACTTTATAATCAAGAAAGTGTCAGTATTATTGATTAAAAAAATATCCATTACATTTCAAACAACATACAAGTTAATCAATACAAAAATAAGTTATATGATGATTCTGCCTTTGAAATGGATCTTTTGCAAAAGAAACATCTTTTAACCGTCCTTATTTGAAATAAAATTCAAACTTCAAGATCAAATGTATCACAATTAAAAAATCAAGAATCAAAGTAACATAAACCTTAAACTAAAAGGACTCTTAGTGTAATTCGCCTTATTAATTACATAAATTCATGTAAGAAGTGAAAAATGATGAAATGCATTAGGCGATAGTATAGATGGACCCGGGATTTTTATACGAGAGAGAAAATAAACATACTATCAAAAAATTTTAAATAAAAAGTATGAGTTGCAATATTAATTTTCTACTGATTTATAAAAAAACAAAAATAAGATAAAAACATATACAAATAAATAACTTTTTTATTTATTTATCCTCCTTTGGGAACCCTCATTTTTAGTCAAAAAGTCAAAAAGTTACTAAATTAGCCAAAAAGCTAACAATCCATACTAAAAAGTCAAATATTCTCTTTTCTCTCTACTTTTTGCACATCTTTTCGTAAAAAACCCAAAAATCATCCCAAACATACTAGTTTTTTTGGCTCATATTTTAGCAAAATAGTCAAAAAGTTACTAAATTAACCTATTCCCAAACGAGACCTGAAAAAGATAGCCATTATAAAAATAATAGGATGTTCTAAACAAATGTACTTTTTAACTTTTTATGAAATATAGATTGAGTTTGAAGTGATGTGATAAAGAAGTGATGTAGCATAAATAAGATGATGTGACTTAAATAGAATAATGACTTTTTCGCTTTTTGATTTTTTTAGGAGATGCCAAACCTAGCCTAAAGTTAGGTATCTTGAATTGTTCTTGATACTCTTTCATGTCATTAAAAGCATAGAATTAACTTAAAAATCTTGCATAATGTCTTTCTCAATGAACATGATCAAATAACTAGTTAAAAGCTTATTTTATTATTTGAAAATAGGGCTTGTTATTAATAGTCATAGAAAATTATTAATTTTATTATATTTTGTCTAATTTATTAAATTTTTATACTTTGATCCAATGCTTGATAGATAGTGGAGCAACCACTTAAATGTTTAAAAAAAAATCAAAAGAGGATGACCATTTAAAATTTGTTAAAAAAAAATAGAACCTCTATAATTTGGAGATAATTATAATAACTACTATAATACAGAGTTTTTTAAAATCGTAAGGGACAATCGCCCGCTCTTGCCCCCCTCTGGGTCAAGTACATGTGAACCTACACAAACTTGTAATATTTATTACTAATCTCCAAATAATAGTATTTGTTCAATCACAAATAGGGAGTGTCTGCAAATATTTAATGTTATAATAGTTAAAAATGGGTACAAAAGACACTATATCGTACAAAAATTTACACTATATTGGTGAACCCAATCAATTATGATCCCAGGGACATGCTACAAAAATTACAGGAACAAATACTGAAAAAGGACTGAAGACACGGGCAGTGCGGGTTGATCGTGACTTACCTCTAAATTCTGTAATCCATCCGGCAAAATGAAGAGCTTTAAATCGTCATGATCTTCAATTATGGTATCTCCCGCTAGAGCGTTGGATCTGAAGAGCAGCTCTAACAACATTTCCCCTTGTAATGATTCCAACCTTTGACAAAAAAAAAGAGCCCAATGGGATACTAATTATTGCTACTGGGCACCCAATAAAACTAAATCTGATAAATGAACATACGTAGAAATATGTTACCAGCCTGCCATCGCTATCTACAACCGGCAAGCGACGATATTTTGTTTCGAGCAATAACCTGAAATTAGAAAATTTCAACTTTTGAGGAAAGAAAATAATTATTACATTTTAAATGAACAACATAGTTTTCTGGAAAATGCATTGATGTGGAATACAGTAGGGAAAGAGGGGGAAATCTCAAATACGACCATAAGCCTAAACACTCTCAATATTATTTATCTCAAAAATTGATCACTACAATGTTCAAATATATATATTATATATATATATATATAGGATCAAAGCCCTAATCTAATTAGGAAATTACCGTAATATTATTTAGAAATCAAATCAACATCTCTTACTAATATTTATGTAATTAACAACAAATAAAAATAATATACCATAACATGTATGAGACCAAAAGGTCTTCATGGCCACGGGCTTCACCCTAGGCTTCCAAATCCGATAATTGGCTTCCAGCCAGTCAAAGGTTGCGCCATCATGTATCGTTGAATGTCTGTCCTTTTTTATTTTTATTTTTCCTTTCTTCCAGTGCATTTTGTGTCTTTCATTTATAAGCAGAATCATGCAGTATTATACAGGAAATGATATTCACAGTTCTCTTGTGAGATGTGATGTGATACCAAAAAATGAGTGAGAGAGGCTAAAAGAGGATTGTGAATATCATTTCCCTAACGTGATTAAGCTTTGGTCTCATCTTTGCAGAACAAGTTCGTTCCAAATACCAAATTGAAAACAATTTGAACCTAATAAAAACCCATTTTCCCATCAATTAAGAGATCACAAGAAAAGTGAGTTTTATTACTAGTAAAGGATAAGATAGATCACAGAAAGGGACCTGTAACTAACTTAGGTTGATGTATATGAAATAAAAAAAGAAGCAAGTACCTGACAGCATCTTCAAGATTGGTGGTTTCACAAACAACAAGTGGAGCAGGTGTCATCAAATCGCCAACAACTTTTCCATGAGTTTTACTAAGCAGTCTCTGAATCTTATTAAATGTCTGCAATATTGTCCAGCATCAGTAAACTAATAGTTTGTGAGGCAATCTTTCACAAAACTGATAGCTAGAGGGTTCCTTCATCAATCAACTAAACATATATTCCAAAAACAAAGCATAATAGAACAGCAGCCTTCAGTTCAGATTCCAGGGCATGCTTAGAGCTAGAGGATTCTCATATCACATCAAGTCTTTATACCTCCATACATGTAGAAAAGAAAAGGACAATATACACATTCCTCAAAAAATAGATTACCAAGGAAAAACATCATTAAATTATTCTACAATAGAAACAGTGATTGTTGAATGGATTACAGGTTCTAAGTATACATAAAAAATCATTTGAGATCCGTCACAAAGGTCTAAGATATGACTCACGCATGGAATTCAAAGCAATAATTTATAGATTGAAATGAGACAATAAGAAACCACCCCAAGTACTTGGGATTCAAAGCTTTTTGAGTTGAGTGAAAAATCAAAATGAGAGAAGATTTGAGCACGGTGGTATATGTAGCCAACTAAACAATGAAATATAGGTTTAATATCAATCATTAGTTAAAATTTGAGAAATTGAGCGTACTGATGAAATACTAGATTTTAGTTCAATATACAAGATGCGGTTGTGCTCTGTCACCTTTTCTATGCAAGATGTGGCCTACAACTGTCAAGAAATAATTTTATTTGAACTCTACAGGTCATGCTTATATTCATAGCTATCAAACAACTTTAAGGGCCATTTCATATAGTCACTGATATAACTGGTAGATCTCTGATGAAAACCTTGAGACTGCAGAAAAAAGGAAAAGGGTACGTGTTGGTACAACAAAAGGTCTTCAATAAATTCTGTGGGTCATATGCATTTACATACTAATAGAATAGAACTATGCAAAAATGTATGATAAAAGACCATAGAAAAGGATGTCAATAAATTGTCAGCTATCAATTTTGAAGTTTAAGATCAATGTTCAACTCTTGCAATGATCAAAACTACACGTATTAGCAACACCCATACAAGCAAATGTGCCGTTCTTTTGAGAACTCCCCACCTACATTAGTCTTTACAGGAAAGATCTGATTAATATGAGTACGCTATTTTTTAAAGGGTATTTTTGCAATGATCAAAACCTTAGTAGCAAGAACCTCTTGCTCGGCTGGTATTTCTTACTTAAGAAATGCGATTCCATGCTCCCTTTGAAGTACGGACACGGACACGGACATGTGACACAACACGGACACGGGAACTCGTAAATTTTAAAAAAATGGGGGACACGACACGCTTGGGACACGTTCAATATATATAATAATTTTATTTATTATATGTCATAAAATTATTAAAAAAAATCATTAAAAGGTAATAAAAAATACAAAATAACACTATTAAAATTATAAAAAATAAACATTTAATTGATTTAACATCATATATATCATTAACAAAACTAATCCAAAAAAAAAAAATTTACATACCCAAATAATAGAGGTACAGAGAGAAAAAAGAAAATAGAAAGAAAAAAAAAATAGAAGACAGAGAGAGAGAGACAGATGTTAGTCACTCACCATATAAAAGAAAAAAGAAAATAAAAGAAAAAATAAAATGAGATAGAGAGGGTGACAGAAAGAGCAAGTGAGCAAGAGAGAGAGAGAGACTGAGACTGAGACAAAGATCGGAGAAAAATAAGATGATCACAGAAGAAGAAGAAGAAGAAGAAGAAGAAGAAGGAAGAACGAAGAAGAAGAATGAAGCAAAGCAGCGAAGGTGTACCTTAGATGACGAGTGACGATGGACGACGAGCAACCAGGTCTTCTCTCTTTCTCTTTTGTTCTCTCTGTCTTCTGTTCTAACTCGATTTCAATTTAGGATAAATATGTTTTGTTTTGTTTTTTTTAACAAATCGACCCCAAAGAAGTTTTATAAATTATGAAATTGACCCCCGAATGTATCCCGACAGTGTCCTAACGTGTCCGGAACGTGTCTGGATGTAAAAAATTCAAAAAAAATTGGGACACTTTCTGTTGCGTGTTGGACACGTGTCCACCGCGTGTTTGACGCATGTCCGTGTCCGACATGTGTTCGACATTGGTACGGAGTCCTCAGAGAGGTGTCCCTACTTCATAGCATGCTCCCAAGTAAAAAACCTATAAGAAACGTGCTCCCAGCTGAGATAGAACCTCTTAGATATACAAATCTCATAGAAACAAAAGAAAACCAACTTATTCTAATAGTTACTGTTTACATATATATATATATATAATTAGTTGACATCAATCTCTAATATTTATTCATATTTTATTACATATATTAGAACTAAGTAGAAAACAATGATTGTTAGAAACTTTTATATGCCCCCTCTTGCCCTCACTCCCGCTTCCACTCCCATCCCCGCCCCCCACTTTGTGCAACTAAGATCAAAGCTATACATGATTGCGTAATGCCTATCACCAGAATCACAACAGCAACATTGCACAATTTGTTACAAAAATATATAGTACATGGAAACTGATAATGGAGAAAGTGGCAAAACTAGCATGAAAGCATGAGCAATCATAGAGAAGAGTTCTCTTACATACTTTCCAGGAGCTATCAACATCAGGAAACAGGTTTACATCTGCTTGACCACCACCTAAGAGCCAGAAACAGAACACATAACTGTTTTGAATTCTTTGGGAAGAATGAATACAAAGACCACTAAACAGAATCTCTACGAGAGTTGATCAATGGTAAGCAGCTAATAATGACAGAGTGTACAAACAGCACCAATCTAACTATCAAAGAAAACGGAAAAATCACCAGACCATATATACAGAGCGATATTATGTAAACAAGAAAGACACCTCACAATAATGACAATGATGCCCACACTTGAATAACTAGAATTCTTGACACCAAACATATTAAAAACCAGTAACCAACAAATAACAAAATTTTCCCAGAGAAAAGTTAAATCTGGAATGATACCTGAGATAGAGTCGAGTGCTAACAAGTCATAGTCTGAAACAACACCAACCTGCAGCCACAATATACTTTTAATCAAATAGAGTCAACCTACTTTAAAAAGTTACACAAAGAGAAAGTGAAATGGTTTTCTTTCTCAAAATTCAAACTTTGCCTCGTCATTTACCGATACCACTTCGAGGGAATATCAACCAATTGAAACAAAGAAGCAACGAAGGTGACCAAAAGCGGTCTGATTTACCATATACAACTTCCATTTTTATAATTGGAAAGTACAATAGTTTGATCTACCATGTAGGCGTACACTCTAGGTATCTAAAAGAGGGGACAAGAAGCAATGAAGGTGACAAACGAGGAAAGCTACAGAGTCAGAAGTTTACATAAAGTCTCACTCAACTGGAACATCAAAGCTGGAAAATAATAACAGCATGAAGCATGCATGCATAATCTAATTACATATAACCCAAGAGATGAAAATAGGTCATAGTTTGCCTATTTAATACCATACATTGAAAAAAAAAAAATTGTAATCAATTTGCATACTTAATTGCCTACTTCATTTTAACTTATCCCAATTCTAGTCAATCAAGTAACTTACAAATAACAAACTTAAATTGTAAACATGAAGCCTCGTTCGCATAATCGGCATGAACTTCTTGTATCATAATCAAATGAGCACTTCTTTATATATCCCCCCCACCCCCCACCGCCAAGCGCCCGCGTACACTGTAGAGCAATGAAGGTGCATCCTCTCTCCCCTCCACAGCCTAAACATCCCACCCCTTGTTGCATATTCTTCTAATCTAATAATAGATGGTTAACTCTACCACGAAAGTGCTCTGTAAATGCCTATTTTAAAGAACAGTATCTGATTCTTCTGCCGAAAGTTAGTAGTCAAATTGTGCTACTTAGGTTGACAACATGATTTAAAGCCAGCCTGCACATGAGTAACATGCTTGACGTAGCTGGATATATATAAAGAAAAGGAACAAACCAAATTTCATCCAAGATAGCTCTTGAATCACCCGTCACATATTGTTTGCTTCTCAAGTTCGTAATTTCCAAAGAAAAATTCATAATAGCTAAAGATTTTCAATTCATGCTGAACATTTCATAAAGGAAGTCACAAGCTTCATCTTCTTTTCCCCATACAGGATTAGGACGAGATTCATGGCCAAAAAAATTCATTCACAAATCCTTTCAAATTTCAAGCAGGAAATTTACCATTTCTTGGCAATGAAATTTATTCGTGTCCATCATGACAATTATAATCACTTCCTCACCTAAATATACAATCAAATACAATTCTATTGAAAACTAGAGTAACACATAAGGACACACCACCAATCACAACATTTATATCATAATTCTCAGAGAACATTAACTTGTATAATTTGAAAAAAAAATAAATTGTTGTGTCCAGTCCACAAGGAGCTGTATCTGCTAGACAATAATATAATCAGACAAATCATCAACCACAAAATCCAATTTCTAGAACCTTACAATTTGATTTGTTGTATGTGCATCTTAAAAAATAAATAAATAAATAAATAAAACAGATACGGACAATAACATTACCAATTTCCAATCATCATCAATCACAGGAAAGCCGGTAATTCTTTTATCCACAAGAGTCTCGAGAGCTGTCGATAACAAGGCCAGTGATGAGATAGTGAAAGAAAAAAAACGATATTTACAACAGAAATAACATATCTATCTTAATTATACCTTCATCAACAGTTGTCGTGGTTTTCACAACATGTAAGTCTTCCTTCTTCGTCATAAAATCACCGACTGTGTAAACCCCACCCCTTGGCTGCAAAAATCAAAGAGTAAGAGCCAAAACCAGAGAAAGATCTACTTGTGCTCGTGAAGAGAGAGCGGTTACTGACCGGCGAGGAATTGCTCATGCCGGAGTCGGCGGCGGAAGCAACGAGATCGCCGAACCGTCGGCGAGAGATGCGAGAAGGTCGTCGGTGCAGCTGGAGGAGTTTTTGATGCGTGAGGGTTAAAGGTAACTGAAAGTGATGATGATGACGGCGGTGGTGGTGGCGGCGGCGATGTGCGGCGGGAAAGCTAGCGAGGGGGAGAGGATCGGAGAAGACAATCGAATCCATTGCCGTGGAAGGTACGGATGTGTTAGGGGTGAAGAAAAGCGATGATGATGATGAAGATTCGAGAGAAATAGAGAAGGTGGAGAAAGTTAACATTTTCGATGTGAGTGAGAAAGTGAGTGGTGGACTGTGGTGCAGCGATGTTTGTGTGGAATAATAATAATAATGCGTTCCTTCCTTCCTTCCTTCCTTCGTTCCGTGGGTGGGAGTGAAAAGCGGTAAGTCATCGTCGGTGGGATATTCAACTCCGGAGGGGACAAGGTCCCGTGCTCTACCAACTGTTTACATGGAATGGACCCACTTATGGATATCATGTGGGAGAGATTTATTAGTTTAAAAATGGTCTCCGGCCCGAAATCTGCTCGCGGTTCGGAATGAACTTAGCATGTTTGGATTTGGGTTTGAGCTCAGTTCAAGCCTCTAGATTTGGGTTACCATTTTGAAGTTTGATTTGGTCTGTTGACTTGACTCATCGACCCGCTTAAGACTTGGCTTGAGATTCAGCTTGTCTAAAGTCCAATATTTTTTTAATAAAAAATAATAAAATTTTGATAAAAAATATTAAAAAAACAAAAACAATGATTAAGTCAGCATAAGCCTGAGGCCAAACTCGTCCAAGACTCGAATACCCCTAAGTCTAGGCCTGGGTTTAATTTTTTTGACCCTTGGGCCGGTGAGGCCCAACTCAAATTTTAACATGAGCCCGCGAGGCTCGACATGGGTCGAGCTGGTCCGACTAGATGTACACCCCTAGAGAGGTTATTGTGTGGCATAAGGGGTATTGTTTCATACCACTAGACACTATTGGCATGTTTGATTAGGTGGATTAGAGCATGGGATTAGGATTATTAATTTGTGGGTCCAATTATCCTATATTTGTTTTAACATTTTGGTTTAGAATTATTAATCCAATGGATAATTAATCCAACAAATTTGTAGGATTATTAATAATGGGGTAGGGGTGGAATTATTAATCCAATGAATATCAATCCAATTGGATAGTGAATACCACACTAATTGAATAAGATTATTAATACTTCACTATTAGTCTTGTGAATCAAACATGACCTATAATAAGTTGTCTTTTACTAAACTAATAAAGAGTTGGTGTTGGATGTGACTTGCTTTTTAGATTTTTGACTATTTTAGTTTGAGATTTATTTTTTGACTTTTGTGAGGAAAAAAATAAAATAATTATAAATTGAGTGTGATATTTTGTTCTATTTAGCTAAAATAATCAATTTTATCATATATGACTATTTTAATCTAAATATATATCCCAAATGGAGCCAAAAAATTGAATTTTATAGTTTCAACCAATTATATTGTGTTGAGGCATTATACGGCAATGCCCAAGGCCATTACATAATTTCTCTATCATGTGGACCCACACAATTGGCGTGAGTTAGCTAACTCTCTCCAATCCTCATCACCCCTGATTCCACACTTTTTCTTCTTTTTTTTTTAATTAATAAATTACAAATACAATTTATTTAAAATACGAATAATTCTATGTAATTTTAAAAACTGCATTTCTTCCCGTTAAGTTCCTAATCACGTAATCAATTATTTATGTTTATTAATAAATTATAAAGTTAATTAATAATTTTTAATAATATTAATTTAACAATTCAAATAATTTTATTATTATATAAAAGATTAATTAATTTTTTTATTTTTTCATTAATTTTGTTAAATAATTTTTTTTGATAATGTGTTGTTTGTAATTTTTAAAATTATAAAAAATAATGTATATTTTAAACCAATTTTAATAGATGTGTTTATATTTTAGGTTATTCTACTTGCACCATTACTTTACCTCTTTACACCCTTTCTATATGAGCTTTTTTTTCTTTCAATTTTATCCATATGTGAAATTACTTTTAAAAACAAAACACAAAAATTAAATATATTTATTATCTCCTTACATCCTTTAGTCTTCAATCCGTACTCTTCTTTTTTCTTTCTCAATTTTTCTTTTCTCTTACACATCTCTTTTCAAAAAGTGAGAATCATAGTATTTTGATCATCAAATAAAGCAATGGATGAAGAAATGGTGGTGAAGAACTATCAAAAAAGTGAAATTGTGAATTTTTTTATTTGTTTGGTAGGTTTTTGTTTCATTTTCCTAGACTGTTCTTCGATTTTTGTTTGGTGTTTCGAAATCGAATAAAATAAAATAGTCCGGCATTACATTGCTGAACAAAAATTTAAAGTTTGGTAACCAAATGCCGAATAAAATATACATTTCCGATAACATAAGGCCGAATTTTTAAATTTGTCCGGCACTATGTATTTTCAGTTTTTTTATTTATTTATATTTTTTATTTTTTGGCTTGAAAGGATTATACTTATACTCATTAGAACAACACAAGTATTGCATTATTAGTGGACTCCAGTCATGAATTCATTACAAACAAGGTTTGTTGAGTGTTTTTATGAATACAATTTTTTCTTATTTTTAATTTGTATTGAGTTTTATTAATAATTTAGCGTATAAATGTATTTATTATGCTTAGATTTTTAGTAGTGGTCAAGCATTAATTAAATGGGCTTCTAATGTTAGGAAGAAAACTAGATTTGTCATTCTTATAAAGACATCAGATGCGAGAGGTAATGGCAGAAAATCAAGACTTACACTTGCTTGTGAAAGAACCAAAAGCACAGAGGCATGCACCAAAAAAAAACAAAAAGAAAAACTGCTACAGAATTTGAATAGCAGCAACATATCAGTATCCAGACAGTTTGTACAGTAGCAAAAGCATAGCAAGCCAAAAGCACATCAATACAGACGTGCGTGACAACACAACAAAGACACCAAAGACACAACAAGATTACAACAAGACAAGAATAAGATTAAAAAGCCAAAGACATAGTAGCAAAGCAACGCACGACACATGAGCGCTACAGCATATTAGCAGCATATCAAGAAAACACACCAGCTCCAGCAACACAAAAACAAACTAGCACCAACACCTGTTCAAACAGCAAAGTAGCAAACCAGCACCAGAAACACACTAACCTGTTCAAGAACCACATACAATAACATGAATGTCTAGAACAGGCCCAAACAGGGCATATAAACCACCTGGGAAATGAAAACTCAACCAATGTTGTCACAAATAAAAACAATAATTATCTAGGCCATCACAAAAGAAGCCCATGTACATCTCACATGGGAGAGCAAATCAAAATAAAAATAATATCAAACACAAGTACCAACATCTAGAAGGAACATGAGGATAATCCAATTTCTCTATAACATGTATTTCTCTGTAAAACATATAAAAAAATCTATATATAACAAATAATACAAAACTAAACTTAACACAACATTATAACAATTAGTAATATTGTCACGACCCGCTCCCCGTACTCAAGGGTTAAGTATCATGATGGCCAGTAACTGAGGTTACCTCCGGCCAAATTATAAATAAATTAATAAACGCGAGCGGAAGTAATATTTACATAAGGGTACCAAAATAATCATTGGAGTTTCTATTTTTATTTCAAAATTTATTGACAAAAAAATGCCGATATTTACATATAAAAATATTATAAAAGTGCTATGTGTGTCTATTCTGCAGCCTCGCATTTAAGACTTTCCAAAAGCTATTTCTGAATTGCATGTTTCCTGAAAATTGGTAAAAAACTATAAGCATATGGCAGAGTAAGAAATATTATACCAAGAGTATAAGGGACACGAAATAACCATGAATCGTTAGTTAGGTCAAAACATTTACATAAACAAATCATTTAAGTAGCAGAAACTGAAATACAGATATTATATAAATATATAACCATAACTACGGTACAGAACAGAACAGAACAGAGGTCACAAAAGTGACAGTCAGAACAGAGGTATGGATTCAAGATGTGGCTCGTACGGATTCTAGAGGTGGCTCCCACAATAGTGTAGCACTTAGCTCCGCACAGCATTTTGTTCCGCACAGAACAGAGGTCAATGGATCCATGACAAACAGAGGACCACAAAGTGGTCAAACAGAGACCAATGGTTATTTAAGTCCCCCAAGGCGTGGGACTCCCGTTGTGGTACTTACAAAACATAATTGTATATAAGGTTATAACCAAATATTCTTTAAAAGTAAAACAAACATATCCATGGGTTTTCTTTTAAGCAAATAGGGTTCAAAAATAAAATTACGTAGCTGAAACATTTATAAAACATAACTTTTATTAATATACTAATAAAACATCACTTATATAAAATAGATTTTGGTAAGTCAAAATATAAGTAAAATATATTTTGGTAACTCAAGGTATAATATAACTCACCTTAACTTTAATACCTTACTCTTTCTTTTAACTATTAAAGACCCTTTCAACTTCCATTATTTTTCCTTTCTTTCTCTCTTCTCTTTCTTTCCTCTTTCTTTTCTTTCCTTCCTTTTCTTTCTTCTTTTCTTCTTTTTTTGATCAGCTCCTCATTTATAAGGAGGTGAAAGCCTCCTGAGCCAACACGTGGCATTCCACCAAATCCTTCACAGATTCATTCTTGGATTCGTAGTTATCCTTAATAAATATTTAAAATAATTACCTTTTGACCTAGTATTTTAATATAATTATATAAATAAAATAATTTCTAATTAAATTACATTTTATCATATACTAACAGAAAATAAATTATTTATTTTACTACCACACCTATTATTATTATTATTAATATTATCTATATTATTATTATTTATATTTTGACTCCTAAATTTTTAATAATTATATTATTATACAAAATTATAAATAATAATATATAATAAATTATATATTTTTCAAACTGAGATTAAATAATATTAGTATAAATTCTACAGAATAATTAAAAATCTGGATTGTTACAAATATAACCAAATTAACATCAAATGCATTTTAATATCCAAAAATTTATTCAAATATCTAACAATACCAAACATAAGAATCCTAAAATGTGTTTAACTATATCCAACAATCCCAAACATAATAATTCCAAAAAGTATCTAAATATTCAACAAAATAACCTATAAAATAAACAAAGAAGCATAAAATGAATGCCTACGTGCGAAATGACAAATTATCATATATGTAATAACCATATATATCACCACTGAACCACGAACATCCCTCATGAACTTGTGAACAAAAGGATAAAAACATGGGTATTTTATCAATGTATTAACTTCAAAAATAATATACAAATATAGTTAAAATTAATTGAATTAATTAAACTTATTTCATTTTTAAGTGTAAAAACATGAGTATTTCATCTCTTTTTGAATTAGTTAAAAATGAGCTTAATTTCCAAACCAAAAGTTTCGTGCTTATACCGTGAGTTTTTACAAGTCACTTTTGTCCTTAATAAGGTATTCAAACCAATTCTTAGGCATTTTCATGATTATTACATGGTTTTATCTATTTTAAAGTTGAAGAGTTCAAAAAATGCAAGTTTGAGCTTAATTTTGAAATTAGGAGTCTAGTGCTTGTTCTGTGAATTTGTATAAGTCACTTTGGTCCTTACTAAGTATTTGAACTAATTATTGGATATTTCCATAGCTGATTCAAATTTTTGATGATTTTCTTCACAGAGTTTTGTATCTTATTTTTAAACCTAAAGTGTTATGTTTTAGATTGTTATAGAAATGTATTGCATGTTGTAAGTTTATATAATTTTAGATTGTTGACACATGTTATTCAAGTTAAATAAAATAAATCAGTTTAATGAGGTGTCAAATTTACCTTTATTTCAATCGAGAGAAGTTTCATCCGCCCTTACACTTGATATATCCTCCCTGACACTGTTGCTTGGAACTAACCCCGGAATGTTTGTTAGATCTATCCCATTTTTTATAGCCAACATTTGAATAACAACTTGCATTGTACTCATGTTTTGAGCCTAGTCAAGTAACTACTTTCCCTAGTCAGCTAATTGTTGTCGTTGGTCAACTAACTGATGTCGAAAAACAATAACCTTGGAGTTAAGAGCCTCAAAATGTGTGGAAGATGAAGTAATGTCCTTGCGGATCCCATATCCCTCCAAGTAGACCAACCTCTTCCCAAGTACGTCCTTGGAAATCTGCTTCTCAGATAATGGATGTGTGACACTTGGTTGAGACTGCTCAGCAATCTTTGAAACCATAATGGCCTATGAATGAAATATAAGTAGGCGCAAAAACATAATATCAAAATATAGACATATATTATTGAAATTGAAATAGTTATGGTTACATGATATTCCTTAGCCATGCTATTTATCCACAATCCCCCATGTCGGTGACGTTTGTGGGTATCATCGAATAGTTTCGTAATAGTCGGTTTGTTTCCTTATACCTTTCATTTCATTAGATTTTCTAGTCAAACAACAATTCTGTATTTATAATTTAGTATGTTCAAATTTGTAAATTTACACTTACAAGGATAGATGCTCGCGATGCAAATGATCTCGAGCCGTTTCTATGATTATACTTCACACAACCTCTTGCTTTCATCGCATTCTTTGACTTTTCCTACAAATAAAAACAAAAATATGTAACATTAATTAATACACAAGGAGGATATTACTTTATTTTTATAAATACCTTCCAATCGTCAGTTTCCCACAGATTGTCAATCATCCATTCCTAATAATCCTGTGTACAAGGATATAATGTCTGACTTTTGAGGTCAGATACTTTGTCTTCTTTAAGGGATTTGTAGTATGTGTGTAATCTACTTTTCCATTCAAGGTATAAAGTTTGGCACTTTTGATCAATAATACATCTCATATCCACATTATTATTGTAGTACCCAAAGTCAAAAGTTTGCTGCAATTGGAAACAATAAAAATCAATAAATTTTATATATCATTGCAATTAAGATAAATAACATATTGAATATATAATACTTATAATTCAAATTACCCCAACCCTTAAAACAATGGATTCTCTTAACCCAAAGTCAATGACTATCCATCCACCATTTTCAGACTGGGGCATGAACTCGAATTTGTTAACCAAGAGCAGCTGCTAGCGGTGTGGCATAATCCCCTTCTATTGCTTTGGTCAAACGATTAAGTGTAACGGGTATTCGATTACAATGTTCCTTTCTAATCTTCTCCATATTCTTTCCTTGGGTCGGTCCTCCTACACGCTTCTTGCCCAAAATTGGAATTGATGCTAGTATGACCAAAATTTTATTCAAGTTAGTCGACATAAAACATGAATGCACTAAATAAATATTGAGATGAGAAATTATCATTTCATTTAAGTGGTTATTTATTTCTCACCTCCACTGTTAGTCACAATACATGGGCTCGAAAGGTGGTCAGGTTAAGTGACTAAGGTAGGAAGCTGATTAGGCCTAGTATATAATGCGAGAAAATGGATAGGTTGGGTCGACACCTCAGGTGTGCTCTCTGAATGATTAAGTTGTGCTACTAAAGGTCATCTCGGAAGAGTAAGTGTAACTTCATCAGGAGTACTTCTCTCTTCCGTAGGTGTTTGTGAAGCCATTAGGCGAGCTGCAGACCTACTTGTTTTCTTACCGTGACCCATATGAATATCCTGACATAATATAAAAAGGAATTATTAGTACATTTCAATAATTTAAAGATGCTTATTAAAAAAAAGAGAGTTTGAAATAACTAGACATAACACAAGTAATATAACAAGTGAAAAAATAGAGAAATTACTTTTTATACACACATGTATTACCTCAATCACTTGAGAATCAAAAGGCTCGCCATCATCACTTGAAGAACTTAGTCCTTCATCATCATCAAGTGGTTGATAGTTCTCGTCATTATCACTTTCACCCACCTTTCTCTTTCCCACCCTAGAACTTTTACTATTGTCCTTTTGAATAGAACCAAACATTGAATTCTTGCGAGTCTTTATCCTTAGAGTATCAAATCTGATTTTATTTTTTTGAATTTTTTTTCTTCTGTCCTTCTCATATTTCATCATCTTCTAAACCAAGCTACCGGGCTTCAAAAATAATTTACCGTTTCTGGCCATCTTTACAACTACAGATATGGCATATAATTAAATGAAATGAAATGTGAAATAATGCTATGAAATTTGGGAAAAAAAAAAAAGAAGCCATGAAATGTAAACCAAGCAATTTATTATTAAATTATAACACTTGTCCATATAATAAAAAAGCAAACACTACATATCATAATCTATATCAAGATCTATATTAGAATCTACATCAACATCAGGTTGTCTATGCAGTTTATCATCTTCATCATTATTATACTCTATCATTGTGTCATCTTCATCATCATTGGGAACTAAATTCTCTGCCATTAGTTGATCATTGAAAATGATCTCAGGATCCATATTATCCCTGTCGTATTGAACATCATTATCTTGGATCAATACCCTAACACCATTAGTGGTTTCATCATGTTGAAAAGCATCATTAGAGACATCATCTCGCTCTAGTATATCCCATACTCCCCGATGCTTAACCCGTTCGACAACTCTCCAATTTTTGCCTTTGTTGGTATCATTGACATAGAATACTTGTCTCACTTGACTAGATAGAACAAATTGGTTATCTTTATACCAAAGTCTTGTAACATCAATACTTGTGACATGTTCATCAGAGTATATTCTATTCTTGTGATCGATGTCATACCATTTACATTGGAACAAAACTACTGTACCCCCATGCAAGTATTTCAATTCCCATGTTTTGCACAAGTAGCCGTAAAAATTAATTTGGTTCCCATTATGGTCCCCTCCTACAACCAACCCACTATTTTGGTACATATGACGATTTTCACGATTTCTAGTATGGAATTGAATTCCATTGTAGATGTACCTAGAATAAAAGTCAATTACCGATCCAGGACCATTTGCTAATGACTGCAATTCGTCAATTGCTTCAAGTGACCGTTTCGTTCATGTAAACAAAGTATGATGCAGCGGAATAAAAAATTAATAAGGTCATACCTTTTTGATATAATCTGAACTCTGAAGGATCTCGTGGGTAAATCACGTGCTTCTTGAATCTGGTCAATCAACCCAGCAGTGGGGTAATATTACAATGGTGAATATCACCCACACAAACCACAGTGCAAATGGCTTTTGATCGTTGTTTTTGGGAGAGAGTCAGTATATGGGAGAAACTGTATATGGGAAAAACTCAGATGATACGTTGTTTTTTCTCTTAATCACCCATAACCCATATATCAGATATATAACATGTTATTGTTATCTATCCATATCGACCAAGGAGATAATATCTCAGATACAGTGGTTATCCTAAATAGGTTTGAATTCAAATTCAAAACCCATTTGGATAAGGTTCAAATTCAAATGTTAAATGGTCATGCCACATGGGCGCCCATTTCTAACATCTCCCACTCGCACATGAGTTGGCATGACACTGCCACATCTCTATCTCAATCTCCCCAAAAAAAAGAACAATCTCATACTAGCCAATGCACCGTGCGACCACTAAGAACACCTGCATGTGGGAGCTCTATACTAGAAACTCAATATGAGTCAGTATAGAGACATCAACCCAAAAAGACCGGAAATAGTGTCTCATGTACCCAGACCAATCTAGCTACATCAGTCCAAAAAAACATCTCTAATCTCTCAAAGAGCATGTTTGACTCTCCTAGGTCCCGCATTATATTTACACCCAATCAGCATCCTTTAAAGAGCGATGTGAGTTGTCGACAGTGAATATAGAGCAGAGATGTAGAACTTAGATGATCTTCCCTTCACCCTTATATCATTTAATTTGAAATTGACTGCTTTCCCAGTAATGTCCCTTAAAGCCGAATCATACATGACTGCAAGCAACATACCAAAGTAGCCGAACATCAACTCCTCATCTTATGACATAGTCAAAGGTCACAAAAGGCACAAAGTGAAGTCATTTAAGAAAAAATGACTTTTAGGACTCACACGGTGAAGAAGCAGGGATCCATTCTTTCACCTCGCTAATGGGTCGATAAGCACATGCAGTACGAATGCATGTTATAGTGGAGTTACTCTTCCAAAGAGTGATATTAAACTCACACACCATACGGATCTTAGTCTAGTCGCTCTTAAGCGCACAAGTCGCTTCCTAGCATCTAACTCGAATTCTCTATTTGCTCGCCTCTCAGGCATCAAATGAGATCTCGCATCTGGCTATCCATAACAGGCACATCATGGAAAAGTGGGTACTTTCATATCCATGGTCGGTCTCCAATCAAGACCTCATCTTGGCTCCAACCAAGGCGACATAGCTAGTGGATAATTTTAGCTTCTCTATTTGCTCCAAATATAATAAGCCACTAGTCTCATCCTTACTCGCTACCTAGTGCTAAGGGCGATTGCTCGTGTGAGTGAGCCAATCTTGCCTGCTAACATCAATTTAATTATTTTGTGTATGCTAATTCACAAACCATTGCAAAAGGTAGTAAACATAAATGTGTAATAGAAACAAATATGAATACTAATGGCATAAATATCCCAAAAAAATAAGAGTTCAATTGAATACACAAAAAAAAATCACCACCTACGTAGTCCTAAAGCCCTAACATGAGTAAGATAAACATCTCTAGCAATGGGCTTAGTCAAAGGGTCCGCAACCATGCGACTCGTAGGGATGTACTCCAGGATCACTTCTTTCTGCTAAAAATGTCTCGATAAAGTTGAACCTCACATCAATGTGTTTGGTTCTGCCGTGGTATTTAGGATCCTTAGCGTGGCGAGTGCGACCATCTTTGTCACAATGGATAGTCATAGGTCGAAGTGTGTGTGACAACATCCAAATCTTTGAAGGAATCTCCTCAACCACACGGCTTCGCTTCTGAGCAGCGGATGAACAAGCCACAAACTTCTCCATAGTCGATAAGGCGTTTCAGGATTGCTTCTTACTGCTCCAAGAAATAGCCCCATCGCTAAGCATGAAAGCATATCCTGAAGTAGCCTTACGCTCATCTAGGTCTCCTCCCCAGTCAACATCACAATAGCCAACTAGATGTAGATCTGAACTCTCAAGGCGATGTGTGCAATCTGCCTCCCCTCTAAGATATCGTAATATCCTCTTAACTACTTTCCAATGAGCTGGTCCTGGGTTGGATTGGTAACGACTCACCAATCCGACTGCATAACAAATGTCAGGACGTGTACACATCATAGCATACATCAAGCTTCCAACAGCATTTGCATAGGGAACACGGGCCATCTTTTCATTTTCCTCTTGAGTCTTAGGACCCATATCAAGGCTTAGGCTCTCGCCTTTTGCAACAGGAGTGTCAATGGATTTGCAGCTCTGCATCTGGAACCGCTCTAGAATAGTCTTAATGTAAGTCTCTTGAGACAAACCAAGAGGTCTCCTAGAGCGATCCCTAAGGATCTTAACACCAAGCACATAGCTCGCCTCACCCATGTCCTTCATCTCAAATGTAGAGGACAACCACATTTTAGTGGCGACAATCATCTCCTTGTCATTTACAGCCAATAATATGTCATCTACATATAATGACAATATCAGAAAAATGTCCTTGGACCGCTTAACGTACACACAGTGATCTTCATCAATCATCGTAAACCCATTAGAAACAATGGCTCGATGAAATCTCAGATTCCACTGTCTGGATGATTGCTTTAAGCCATAAATAGATCGTTGAAGCTTGCAAACTTTGCGCTCGACCCTCGCCACAAAGCCTTACGTTGATCCATATAGATCTCTTCATCCAATTCTCCATTGAGAAATACAGTTTTAACGTCCATCTGATATAGCTCTAAGTCCAACTGAGCTACTATGGCCAAGATTAGGCGAATAGAGGCAAACCTTACAACTGGTGAAAAAGTTTCCTCATAGTCTACACCCTCTCATTGGGTGTAACCTTTCGCCACTTGGCGAGCCTTATACCTTTCTATGGAACCATCCACCTTGCGCTTGACTTTGAGAACCCATTTGTTCCCAATAGTCTTGCGCTCTGGTGGCAAATCAACCAAGTCCCAGACATGATTTTTCTTCATAGACTCTATTTCTTCATCCATTGCAGTACTCCATTCTTTACTAGCAGGGGATGAGAGAGCCTTTTTGAGATTTTTAGGTTCCATCTCATCACTCGAAGCAATCATGAATGCTTCCCCTTCTATCTCAAAACGACGACGGGGTATGGCTCCACGTTTGCTTCTACGTAGTTGAGAATCCTGAGAATCCTCATCCATTGGATCTAATCCATGGGCAGGTAGATCGCTCCCACTGTCCCTAGGAGCTTGAGGAATTATTTCCTCATTCTCTACTAGGCTACTAGGTGCGCCTTCAAGTAGATCCTCCATCTCATAGAGTTCTACTTCTCTAGTTACCTCACCTCTACTAGGGAAATCCTCCTCTAGGAAATCCACATCTCGTGACTCAATTTCAGTCACATTTCCATTCGGATGTTCCCCAACAAACACATAACCCTTAGAATGCTCACTATAGCGAATGAAGATGCACTTCTTTCCTCTAGGGCCTGTAGACACCCCATTTTGACCAACCCTAAGACTTGGGCGCTTTTTTTTTATTACCCGATGATGACAACTAGAATGTGTTTCTCACAAAATTCTCAGTAAGAAAGATGGAATTTAAGTTTTAATCCCAACCTTCACCCATTTTTTTTTAGCCAAACTATTTTAGACCTTAAAACCCTCTTTTCAAAATATGTTTTTAAATGTTTCTACAATGTCTCGAGGCTCCTATTTCGATTAAAATGTTGCACTTTTCAGTAAACCGAGTAAGGACAAAGTGGAAATAAATGGAAGGGAGGTGAACTTTTTTTGAAAAATATTTAAAAACATCTTCTTTATAGGTTTGGAGTTAAAATAAATAGGAGGGGATGAAAGAAAACTGGTTTAGAAAAAGAATGAGTATCAAATCATTAAGAAGGAAATGAGTAGCCTTTACTAAATTAGGCATATCTCTTTGTACACTTGGAATTTAAATATGAGGCCACCACCATTGGAAAGTAGACTTCTGGGGCTTCAATTTAGATGGGGCTTCAATTTAGACCCAAGAACCACCTTAGACCAAGTCCAAATAAGGGAGATATGCCTATTTGAAGTTGGGCTTCAAAGCAGATTTTGTTGACCCAGCCCGAGACAGCCTTTACTAAATTAGGCATATCTCTTTGTACACTTGGAATTTAAATGTGAGGCCACCACCATTGGAAAGTAGACTTCTAGGGCTTCAATTTCGACCCAAGAACCGCCTAAAACCAAGTCCATATGGCGGAGATATGCCCATTTGAAGTTGGGCTTAAAAACAGATTTTGTTGATTCGACCCAAAACAACAATAGCCCATTTTTCTTGGTTTTGGTTCGGTTGGGACAACCCATTTACCTAATTTCTGAGCCATTCATGTGCATCCACTCATCCTCCATTATACCTACCACTCATCCTCCATTATACCTAATCATCTCCCATTTTCAAAAAGATGTTTTGTTTGCATTCATAAAGGAGTATCCCATGCAACAACCTTGAAAATTTGCCCTCCTATCACATTCTTGTCTCCCACCTTCTTTTTGACCTTTACTCTCCCTCATTGCCTATATAGAATGATCATATTGTAAGAGAGAAGGAGAGACCACGAAATTGAAGAGAAAGGAGTGAGAAAAGAGTGAAAAAAGAGAGAAAAATTGAGTTTTTGAGCCAAAAATATTCCTATCTTCCATATACATCCTATACCTTCCATAGCTACTGAAATTCCTCATTTTCATACACCAAAACCACTTCAAAAATTCTGATATAGCCAAAGATCAATTGCCTTAATCATAAGGAAGAGTGTTTAGTGATTGAAAGTGAGAAAAACTAGAGAGTTAGCCACTTTCTATACCACAAACTCCATAAACTCCATAATTTCGAATTGAGGATTTGAGAACACACTTCCTATACTTGAGGGTGATCAAGAGGAAGTTTGGGAATCAAGAAGTTCAATCTTTCTTTGGAAGTTGAGCCACCTACATATTTTTTGTTTGTGCCTTTTCTTGGTTTCGCAACAAGACAGGTTTTGCTTGGCCTAGTTGGCCGACCAGCCTATTTGGCTAGTCGGTTAGCTTCTTCCAGACAAGATGGCGTAATCTCCCATTGTTGACCAATTTCCGGTGGCGATTCCAAGGCACATGAAGCTTTTTCTTTCATTTATTTTTATTTTGAGTGTTTTGTGAGGTTTTTTTTTATTTTGTTGTAATATTCTCCTCATCCCTCTGTAATTTGGTTTGTAATTATTCTTTCAAGTGTTGTAATAATTCCCCATCCCCGCTTCTTTCTATCCCATTCTTTTACTTGATTTCCTTATTTGTACATAAACATCATATTTATTTTTCATCATATTCATGCTTTGCATCCATGTTTCATGCATTTTTATTCGGCTAAGTTTGCATTTGTGGATTTAATCAATTCCTATGTGATTATGTGCGCTACCTCATGTTCTTGAGATGATTCACATGTCATATCTTAGAAGCCGAATCTTTAGTTGCATCTCATGAGTGAATTGCATTAGGATTCTGTATATAAGATCATACATATTTTACTAACTTTGTTTTGTAGCTTGTTCGTGGGACGTCAAACATGTAAGTTTTTATGCTTTAGCATCCCGTTTGTGTGTGTTTTTCTTATTATGTCTAGCATTCTACCATGAGGCTATTTGCTTATGTGATATAACTCTATGAATGCCAGTGGATGGAGGTTGTGTCGCTTAATTTGGAATGATGTTGATTTTTTATGCTTGTAAACTCAATTAATTTGGGTTGTACATCGTCAAAACTCTTTCAAAATGCATGATATCAAATTGTTCCAAAATGAATGGCATAGTCTATACTTGTATGTTTCACATAGTAAATTTTAGAATTTATTAACTAATCAGAACATGAACATATAAATAAAATAAAAGTCATATCATGGTTTAGCAGAGGCCGATCTTTTGATCGGGTGAGCGGGGGTGCTCATTATTGACCTTCCCCTCTCATACCTAAGGTTCCGAGCCAAGCATCCTTGGTTACGACGAACAGTGGCCTTGGCACTGAGTCATGGGTTTCCTAATTTCCCAAAATATTAGGTGGCGACTCTGAGATCTGATGACGCAGTCCATTTTTGACAAAATTGCAATAAAACGGATTTTCACTAAAAGTTGCCAAATCTGGACTCTCATCTACGTTTCACATTGCACTCGTGAGACTAGATCAAAGAGATCTCGGGGGTCCAAATTGTTTAACGCGCGCGGGTACCCCCCGGGCATGTTACAGGGCCCAACTTCCCAAACTTATGAGAAGCGTTGTGTATGTAAGCTGCCGAACCCCAAGGCCGCAAATTGCCCAAATTAGGCTTTTTGCCAGTCCACATCTCATATGGGGTGGAAGGAACTGATTTGGAGGGCACACTGTTAAGGACATAGGTAGCAGTCAACAAATCATCTCCCCAATAAGAAATTGGAAGATTAGCTTGCGCCATCATTGATATAACCATGTCAAGCAATGTGCGATTCCTTCTCTCCGCTACACCATTTTGTTTTGCGAGTCCTCGAATTGTCAATTGCCCGATAACTCCTTTTTCCTCACAGAGCACTATAAATTGCTCGATAGATACTCACGCCCCTGGGTCCTTAGAGCCTTAATGCTCTTATCTAATTGATTCTCAACCTCATTAACATATCGTCTAAAGCAGTCCAATGCTTCTGACTTGTGAGAAATCAAATAGACATGACCAAAACACATGCAATCATCTATAAATATGATGAAATAAGGGGCTCCATGCCTTGCCCTCACATTCATTGGTCCACATATATCAGAATGAATAAGTTGCAATGGGATAGATGCCCTTATGGCTTTTCCAAATGGTTTCCTTGTTGCCTTTCCAGCAAGACAGTGCTCACAAGTAGGCAAAGTGACTCTAGCGAGTGGGCCTAAAAGACCTTCTCTAGCCAATCTAGTCATCTTGTCTTGCCCTATGTGGCCTAATCTAGCATGCCATCTCATAGAATCATTATCACAAAAAGATGCAATATTAGAAACAGAGCCATTGGCATTTTTATTAAGACTAGAATCATCCACATCTAAAACTAAAAAACCATCTGAAAGATAACCAAAACCATAAAAAATAGTTCCCAAATAAATGCTAACACCATTATTCTCAAAACAAAAACTAAAACCAAGGCTCGTTATGCTAATAACTGAAACTAAGTTTCGCCGAATATCCGGAGCATAAAGAACATCATGAAGATACAAGGTGCGCCCTCGTCGCATTTCTAGCTTGAATGTGCCAATGCCAAGCACCTTCACACCGACTCGTTCCATGTAAACTTTTTCGCTCCCAGTACTTTCGGCGATACTCAACGAACCCTACTCTGTCCCTCGCGATGTGGTCATTGCTCGAGTCTACAACCCAAAAATGAGGAGAATGAGCAATTAATGCTTGACTAGACACAAAGCATTGAATGCGAGAAATTAAGTAATGAGTACCTTCTTCGCTCGGGGCAATCCCGAGCGAAGTGTCCTTCTTTGTTACGCTAAAGCATGTCAACTTAGCCTTTGCCTTCTTACCACCTCTCTTGCCCCACGCTTGAAATTTCTAGCGCCATTAGGCTTAAGCGCATTGCTTGCTTCTTAGGGGCACCTTTTGCTTTTCCACATTTGAACCGAGAAGTCCCTCGTGAGCTTGACTCAACACCATAGCGTAACCATCGACTTAGCCTCAAGGCGCCAAATTTCTAGCTCCAAATGACGCAATATGTCTTGAATGTTTTCACACTCTCATTATGCATCATGTTCTCGCTTCATCCGCTTCCAAGAATTTGGCGAAGAGCGTATCACGCCTTGTACTTGCTTCTTGAGTCAAATTGTGCCCAAGCATAGCTCACGTATCATGGTGACATGACTCTCAAATCTTTGCTTCATCGAAAGTGATGCGCCTTTTACGATATGAGTCAAACTTCATAGTCATTAATGAAGCTTTGCCAAAGAGGTAATACCAAACTTTTGCTTGAAAGCTTCCCACATCTCAAATGCAATGGCAATGCTCAAACTCACTAATCAAGTCGTTGCATGCCTTCAACATAGTAAAGCGCCAACACCGATCTTTGTTACGCCAAGTCTCGAAGGCTTCAAGATCACGACGATGTTGAGTCAGATTGCCCTGCTCTGGCTCAACCATCACTTGTTCAAGTGTGGTCAACACTTCTTGCTCATTGAGGAGGTATTAGATCTTACGGCGCCATATATCATAATTGTCGCCATCCAATTTCTCTCCCTTAGTTAAGTCTGCCACCACTATCTTAGCAGCCATTTCTACATACAGAGTAAACAAATGCGCAGGGGATATTAATTATAGCAACACAAAACAAAATATTTTGCAGCAAAAAAGAATCTAAATTAAATAATGATAATTTTACACATGTCTCAAGATCGAAAATTTGCTATGCTCGTAATAATCTCTTGCGCCTCTAGTGATAATTATCAAAATTTAATTTAATTCCATGCGCAAAAACAATCAAACAATCTCCCACTACTTATGGCATATACAAAGCATGATAAAATCCATACAATAGCATCTCATTGTAAATTTACAAACAACTCATGCTATATTTATTTAATAATGGAATTTAAATAAATAACTAATCATGCTTCTCTAATTACAACATATTACAAACCCAAAAAATATGTTGTATTCAATAATCAGATTATGCCATAATTAAAGTATACATCATTTTGGAATTTTTTGAAATTTTAAATAACTAATAAACACACATAAAATTAGAAATAAAAAATTCAGAAACTGATAAACTGAAACAATATTCAGATTATGCCATAATTAAAAATGTACATCATTCTGAAATTTTTTGAAATTTTTCTGAAATATTCTGGAATTTTAAATAACTAATAAACACACATAAAATTAGAAATAAAAAATCCAGAAACTAATAAACAGAAACAATATTACCAGTAGATAGTAAAACATTTCAAAAGTCCACAATAAAAAATTCAACCCCAGAAAATTATTTATGCAATACCAGAATCATTTTAAAGCATAAAAAATGAATTATTAATACAGAAAAAATATTTTTTATTTTCGTAAAATTTTCAAAATTTTACAGAACATAGAAAAATTTATTCTGAGTCTAACAGTACAAACCACGCATAAAACAAATAAGTAATGAATTAATTATGACCATTTAACGCAATACAGAATTAAAAAACAGAACAAACAGTGCCTTAGGCATCAGCAGCCAAGCCCAAGCCGGAAAAAGCAGCGCGCCTCACCACGCTGCTTGAGTGGTCGGCCTCGGCGCTCAACGCAGCTCGGACGGCTCGGCCTTCAGCTCCAACACCTTGGCTGCGTCTGGCGCCAGATAAGCGTGAGTAGCGATACAGCGTCGGTCGAGCGTCGGTCGAACGTCTGGCGCGTGCGAGCGGTTCACTGCGTCGGGTGGCGCGTGCATACCACGCGCCGCCTTCCAGGGTGTTTTTTTTTTTTTGTCCGATTTT
This sequence comes from Camellia lanceoleosa, assembly GCA_025200525.1. Classification (NCBI taxonomy): domain Eukaryota; kingdom Viridiplantae; phylum Streptophyta; class Magnoliopsida; order Ericales; family Theaceae; genus Camellia; species Camellia lanceoleosa. Next base: position 85,749,552 of record CM045761.1, read on the forward strand.
TGTACTGCCGGACTCCTTTTTTCAAAATAAAACCATTTATGGTATTTAAAAAGGCATTAATGAACATAAAAAAAATATTTATGCTCTTAATCTAATAAAATAGATTTTTTTTTCTCCTTTACTAACATTTATGTATATAATGTATACATATACATATAAAAATATACACATGATTAATAGAAACACGAAAATATCCATTAGATGCTCTGATATTAATGTAAACAAAGTATGACGTAGAGGAATAAAAAATTAATAAGGTCATACCTTTCTGATATAATCTGAACTCTGAAGGATCTCGTGGGTAAATCACGTGCTTCCTGAATCTGGTCAATCAACCCAGCAGTGGGGTGATATTACAATGGTGAATATCACCCACACAAACCACAGTGCAAATGGCTTTTGATCGTTGTTTTTGGGAGAGAGTCAGTATATGGGAGAAACTGTATATGGGAAAAACTCAGATGATACGTTGTTTTTTCTCTTAATCACCCATAACCCATATATCAGATATATAACATGTTATTGTTATCTATCCATATCAGTCAAGGAGATAATATCTGTATCTTGAGTGGTTATCCTAAATAGGTTTGAATTCAAATTCAAAACCCATTTGGATAAGGTTCAAATTCAAATGTTAAATGGTCATGCCACATGGGTGCCCATTTCTAACAGTTCACAAATCATTCATCTACATAAAACACCATATAACAAGTGTACTAAGTTAATGTGAATTGAAACTTATTACGTGAGTATTCAGTTAAATTATTTAGTATATCTAACACGATTTTTGAACCATTTTGGAAATTGTTCTCGTTGTACCTGAGTTATGTCACGTCCTTGTAGATTACGTACAATATTCTTGTGCTCCCTACCCAAAGAAATGTGATACACGTAATTAATTTAGAGAGTTCAAAACAAAATGGAATAATTGTGCTTAAACATAATTAAATTGAAATACATACTTAATATATGGCTCCTCCTCAAAGCAATTGTACAACACAAACCAGTGAGTTATTTCTCGTTCATTCTGCAAAAGGTCAAGAGCCCTTGTGATAGGTGAGAATAGACGAACATTTTGGGTGAAGACCTCTATCTCGGGACCACGTTCACAACTATCATCATTTTGTTCGGGGTTTACCAATCCCTTTTAAGTACATTGAACAAAATGTAAGACACTTTTTGACAATGTAAGCCTCAGCGATAGAACCTTTTGGACGTGTTCTATTACTGACATACCCTTTCAAAGTCCCGAGAAGCCTTCAATCAAAATTGACAATGAAAATTATGCTTGTTGATGCAAGAAAATTACTCCTTTGCACAATAATCTTTTATGGGTGGATTTTTGCACAATAGTTTACTTATAAAAAATTAATAAATAACCATATATTTATAATGATTACCTTTTGATCAGGTACATCCATCGATATCCACCGGTCTAGCAAACATGGCCTCACGGGGCAAGTGAACAACCAAATGGACCATCATTCCAAAGAAAGTTTGAGGAAAAATTTTCTCCAACTTGCAAAGTATGGGCACAATTTGTTCCTCTATTTTTTTTAAATCAGACTGCCTTAATGTTTTTTAGCATAGTTCTTGGAAGAAGTTGCCCAACTTAAATAGTGTTCTATAGATCTCCTTGTTTACAAAACCATGCATGCCAATTAGAAGAAGTCGCTGAAGCAAGACATGACAATCGTAGCTTTTCATGCCCGATAATCTTCCATTTTTAGAAGTCACACATTTTGAGATGTTTGCTGCATAGCCATCTGGATAACTAATAGACTTCAAGAATTCACAAAAATCATCTATTTGTTGAGAATCCAATTTATAGGCTGCCCGAGGCTTCACAACAGATCCCGTTAGCTTTTCTCTGTAGATATAATTCTTGCCTTATGCCTATTTCTTGCAAATCATCATGTACTTTGTACATGTCCTTGTTTTTTTCCATCTATGGCCAACATCGTCCCATAAAAGTTTTCACAAATATTCTTCTCAATGTGCATGAGATCAAGATTGTGTTGGAGCTTTAGTTTCTTCCAATATGGTAGCTCTCACATTATGCTTTTCTTTGTCCAATTAAATTCTTCAAACTCTCGTGGTCTTTTCTTGTTGGTAGGATCCTTTCCAAACTTGACTTCCCACAATTGATCCAATTAAGCCATTACTTTTTCCACTGGTAAATCCAAGGATTTCATCATAAGCTCAGTTAAACCATCAAACTTCTTGTCATTTCTCCAACAGTGGTTATCAGGCAATAAGTAAGCTCGATGACTTACCCACCTGATCTTACTGATCAACCCACGTGATAACGGATTATCATTACAAGGAGGGCAAGCCAAATAACCTTTAGTTCTCCATTCGAATAAGTCACCATATGCAAGGAAGTCATTTATGGTCCACATTACAATTGTATGCATCTGGAAGGTTTGTTCAGTGGAGGCATCATAAGTCATTATGCCATTCTCGCACAACTCCTTCAGCTCATCAATCAATGGCCTTGGGTAGACATCAATATTAGTCCCTGGTTGATTACGTCCAGGAATAAGTAAGGACATTACGAAAAATGGGGCCTTCATACATCTCCAAGGTGGGACGTTATAGGGCATGAGTATAACAGGCCACATGCTATAAGAAGTGCTCAATTTCACAAAAGAGTTAAACCCATCAGTGACTAGGCTCAACCTAACATTGTGAGTCTATCGGGCAAACTCTGGATAATTTAAATCAAATTCCTTCCATTTTTTACAATCAGCCAAATGCCTCTTTACACCATCATCAACACGCTTATCACTATGCCATCTCATGTCTTTAGTCGTCTTCCTAGACATGTACAATCTTCTCAACCTAGGTGTCAATGGAAAGTAATGCAATATCTTGTGAGGGATCTTCTTACCCTTACTATCATTCACTCTGTACCTAGATGCTTGACATGCAGGACATTTTTCCAAGTGAGCATTCTCCTTCCAGAATAGTACACAATCATGTTTACATGTATCAATGAGCTTGTATCCCAAGCCCAAGTCACGTAGTAACTTCTTGCACTCATAAATTGACCCTGGCACTACATGGCCTTCTGATAGAAATCGCCTTTGTATTTCCAAAACCTTGTCAAAAGACTTATTACTCCACCTATTTTCTACATTCACATGTAGCATCTGAATAAAGAATGATAATAAAGTATCTGAGTTTTTGCAACCTGGGTACAAGCGACATTGGGAAGCATCTAACAATTTATCAAAGTTTCATACATCCTTTCTTTCTAGAGTATACAATTCCCCCTCTGATAGTCCTCTATTAGTTCATCATATTCATCTTGATCCTCATCATACTCACTATTGCTTTCATCAAGGTTATTGTATTCTAAAAGTTCACCGTGTTCTAACCAAGTAGTGTATGATACTATTATCCTACTTATGAGCAAATGAGCCTTTACAATATCATACTCCTGCTTATAAAAGTTACAACAATTGATACATGGGCACTTAATCTCCCTAGCCTCACTCAAATGAGTCTTTGCAAATTCAATAAATGAGTTCTCCTTATCTATATATGGCTGACTGAATCTGTTAGAAATTAACATCCAACTCCTGTCCATAACTGATCATGAGGTAGTAGTTAATACCAATGGGGTACAACCTTTATTAGTAATAGACAATGAATGAGTCACTTCAGATGTCCTATAAATTTTCAATTATCAAAAACACCACTAAAATAATATCATATGATTTTCAAACTACCTAATAATTTTACATTTCAAATTGCATAACAATTTTAAAAAAATGTTAATAAGAATGTACATGTTTGACCATCCAGATCTCAATTTCTCCTTTTAGTAAAAAATATATATATATATATATAAAACAGTGAAAGCATATACATTTAGATAAAATTCAGCAATATTCAATTTTTTTTTTTCAAACAGTCCCTGTCCACTCACGAGAAAATAAATTTGTTCACATACTTTGTGATTATGTGAACAAAACACAAAATTTTATTGATCTAAAACTGCGAATCCCACATTCAAAAAATATATTAACACCACTTAAAATTATAGATTTATTGATTTACCCTTTTGTTTTATTTACACACTTCAATAGTGTGTGAACAAAATCAAACTCTACTTATGAACACAAAAGCAAGGCACAAAATCCACATGAATTGAAAGATGGACATCACACTTTGTCTTCTTCTTAAGTTACCCATTGTCAACTAAACTAGATGAACAACTACGTTAATATTGTTTGGGAATCATAGATTTTAGTCAAAAAGTCATTATAAATTGTCACATCATTTTCTCTCATTTTTTGTATATTTTTCATAAAAAATCAAAAAGACAACTAAAATAGTCAATTCCCAAATGAGAAATATCTTTTTCTTCTCCTTCTCATTTTTCTTCTTCACCAAACTATCATTATCTGATTAATCATCACTTGGTGCCAAACAATAAGGTTAACAAAGTGATTTTTATTGCTTTTTTGGTAGGATACATCTTAGTTTTTTACCTTTAGCATCTTCTTTGCCTTCTCAATTTCAAGATGATCAGGATGACTTGTAACAAAACCCCCTTCCATATTTCTTCTTTTGGGATGGTGACTTTCAACTTCACCATCAATATGTTAATCAGTTATAACTGAATATTTGTTCTAGTAATAATCTTTTGTTTCTTCACTTTATTTATTTGTTTTTAATTTTCCTATAATTTTCTATCAACACCTTTCTAAACTTATATATATATACACACACATATTTTAGGGGGAAACTGCAATATTTCATGATTTTAAAAAATCACGGATTTTCAAAAGAAGAAGTACTAAATAATATATTTAGAAATGCTTTAAAAATGATCACAAAGTAAGAGACAAAGACATTTCAGGGAATGTTCACTTACTGAGTACATCAGATCAAAATACAAAATGAGGGCATTGATATATAGATTCTATTCTAAACCTAATTGAATCAAATAACTATAAAACTTACTTTGATTTCATATCAGTAGTTAAATCACTTCATATAGCTTATCAACAGCTTATCGACAGTCTCATTTCAAACAGCAAAATCACATGGATATCAAAGACAGATCGAAGAAAACCAGATTAATAATAAAAAAATAGACAAACATTTACAGAACGCATAAATAGAGACAGAGTAGAAGAAGCGAAAATAGACAAACATAGATTCAGTTAAGAATTGAGAGTGTAACGCCCTGAAATAAATGACAATAACCCACAGAATACATTAGTTAAATAAAAACACATGATGAAATAATTATTTTTCATTAATCCCAATTACTTGTACAAAAGGGTAACATATGTAGGTATACATTTACAAGTCTAACCCTGAATCTATGTTACATGATAAGGAAATAGAATGAAAGTTGAACAAATAAGGAATGCCCTAAAGGCTTATAGCCTTCCAAGACACTACTTGGTTACAACAAAATGAATTTAAATCCAATACAGTTAAAGCCCTAGACTTGTACAAAATAAATACAATAAAACAACTACAATGAAGCTCTTGCTTCTAAGTCCTCCCAAGCTATTGCTTTGGCGGAGGCACATCATCAACACCTGAAAATAGTTTTCCCACATGGGGTGAGCCAAAACCCAAGAGAAATAATCCTACATAGTATATGAATCTTAACAAAGATATAAGGTGGATACATATGCAATGCTTGTACCAAAATATTTTATATCTTTTCCAAATTCATGAAATGGCAGGCTAATATCAGAATTCATAAACCACTTCTTTTACAATAGAAAACAGGGTAGTGAATCACACCTTGGGAATCTGAAAACAAATCCAACATTTCACGGAAATTTCGTCTGTGGGAAACCGTAAACCGACACCTATATAAATATAAACTCTACAAGCACTACTATTGCCATTTCATAGAAATTTCATTCGTGAGATTGACACCTATGTATACACGCGATTTTTAGGAATTTCACCATGGACACTTAGGGAAACTTATTTCAACGAGACAATACATACTTCCTAGATTCACCCATTTTCTCAAAACGATAAACATTTCCAATGTATAAATATGAAATAATGCTTAATGTAAATGGATGAGATAATAGTTTCAATTCTCCTACTTCTCATGCAATTTCTACAACAATCGTTGCTATCCTCCACCGATAGCCCAAAACAGATATTTCTAAACAGATAAATAATTTTCAATAAAGATAAACTTTTCAAATTTCAAGATGTGAGTGATAATACATATCCAACTCCACCATCCTCATCAATATCAACCCAATTCCACATTTCCAACATTAATTTCATTTATCCTTTCAAAATCAACATTTGATATATTCAAGGTAAAACCCCCATTTCTTTATAAACCAATTTCAAAGGTAAAAATCTACTAATTCATCATAACTCAACGATAAATACATTCTCTTAATTATTTCCAACAAATCATTTGAAAACCCCTATTTTAAAATCAAGTCAAACCTTAGGTTTGTCCACAACTCCTCCAAATCACAATGTTATTTTATAATGACAAATATCTAAGTTAAAAATCATAAGAAAGTGCAAAGAATCCCTATCTCAAGCTTAGAAGATGAGAGAAAAAGTGAAGAAACTTTTATAACACCCAACCCCAACTTCGGTCGGATCAAAAGAAAGCCCACGATGTGCTTTACATTTTTAACAAAGGGACACAGGTGAAGAAATCGACGGATCTAGATATATTTGTAGAGAAAACTAGAGCTTTAGATAGAGAGAGAGTGTGTGTATAGATCTAGGGCTTTTAGAATGTTTAGAGAGAGAGAGAGAGATATGAAAAGGTGATCTAAAAAGTAACTTTTACGGACTAATGTACGTGCAGACCGCTTGAGCTAAAGCAGTGTCACTCTAGTGACTAGACACAATAAGTGTGACTGCTCGAACACAAGAAGTGACTGCTCAAGTGAAGAATACAAACTTTTAGAAGTTTTACAAACAGACAACCATTGCTCGAGTTCAAGAAAGATCACTCGAGCCAACACCGCTTGAGCGTAAGAATGACTGCTTGAGCAAAGAATGCCAACTCCCAGTAGTTTTGCAGGCCTGCAAAAGTACTGAGAGTTCTTAAAGACCGCTTGAGTGCAAGATCGCTCCAGTGAAGAAGCAAAATTTTGGACAACAATAATTTGAAAAACAAGCTAACAACTTATTCCAAACCAACACATTCGAATAGTCAAACTCAAAGAGTAATAAGGGGAAACAAGACATGAACAACTATATAAGATAATGAAACCCGGATCTAAAACATCAAATTGGTCGGATCTAAACCAAAATTGCTATAATCTTCCCCCCTTAAGAAATTTCATCCTCGAATTTTTAAATCAAACAACAAACCTATAGGGGCAGACTGAAGCACCAATGGTCTTGCACAGCAGCAACAAATGGTGGAACCCGACGATTAACAAACATCTATGCGGGTGTGCAATTGTGAGGGAGAGAGAACTATGAATTGTGAGAGAAGGCTGTGCAAGAGTGAAAATCAGAGAGAGTGATGGAGGGGATTTACCTATCTTGGAAAAAAAAAAAGGAAATTTTGAGAGGGAACATTCCGCTGCCTTAACAATTTTTAGAGGCAGATCACCAAAAAAAAAAAAAAAAACAATAAAAATAATTTTTAGATTTTTTTTTTGAAAAAATTAAAACTAATTTGAGAACAATAAAAATCAAAAATATATTTTAAAAATTATTTATGACCTCCTAAAAGATAAAATTATACAAAAATAATAAGTATTTTTTTTATTTTTTCACCATTTTTTTTTTTAGTTTTTTAGAAAAAAAAAATTCTAAAACAAGTTTCTAAAAATAGAACTAAACATATTGAAATTGATAATCTAACCACATTATTTGGAAAAGTTTAGATTATCTCAAATTAGACATCTCAACTTAAGAGTGTATTTGGGCTTGATGGGTTTATTTTGTGATCTAATTCGATGATCACTCTAATTTTATAATTCAATAACTAGAATATTTAAAACTCTTTTCAAAGTTACAATAAAAACACAACTCACTAAATCACCTCGTTTCACTAGCAAAACTTTTACCGACGAATAGTGTTATCATCGCTAAATATTTAACTCTTTGCCCATGCCAACTTGTCGTTGCCAAAAGTAAGCACACTAATAGCAACGCTTATTGTGTTGCTAAAAATTAAGTCTCGTAACTAAAAATTTTGAAATTTTGGCACTAACTAATAATTTTGGCGCTCAGTGAATGTTATTACATCTATAAAGGTTTACTTTTTCCAACGAAATTCGTTACTATGTCGCCAAAAATATACTTTTGGCTATGAAAAATTGACATCGTTGCAAAAAGTAGTTGCCAAAAATGCAATTTCTTGTAGTGATACTACAACCTATTACCAACATATACTAGCTTCATCATTTTTAGGTGATTAGAGAAGTGGGAGCATTCCACACTTATACACTGAAATTATACAAGAATTAGAAAAACAAAATACAGAAGTTTATATTTTGACAAGTAATTGAAAAGCCAACACTAATATTCTACATCAAACCTGTAAAAAACTATTAGCACTTAGTAGTTCCAATGTCCCAAGTATAAAAATTTCACAAAGTTATTTGCATACATTTTATTTTGTGCAACTATCATTCATAGATAATTAGATCTCTATTTTAACATGAAATAAACCACAATTATTGTAACAAAATAATATGTGGGTCTTAGTGGTTATGCTAATCTCTGTGTGTGTGTATCATTTTGTCTGTTTAGGTTGTTCTGTAATCTAGTTTTTATCATTTTCAATAAGGAAAAATTGATCACAAATCCAGAAATCAACCTCAAAAAGGACTTATTAAAGAAATACAAGAACAATTTTCCTCACTTGAAATCTTTAGAAATCTGATAGCTTGCTTCAAAAAATTCTGGGTTTGAAGCAAGCAAAAATTTCTGGGCAGGGTTAAAGAATAGAGAAGAAACCTTAAAATCTAGTAATAAAAAAAAAAAGAAATAAATTGATAACTTGATTCAAAAAAATGTTTTAGCTTGCTTCAAACCCAAAAAAAAGAAAAAAGAAACCCATTCACAAATCACAAACCATAGAAAAACAAGAAGAAAATTGAGGTAAAGAAACTCAGATCAGAACCCATTCATAAAAACAAAAAAAAAAAAAAAACCAAATAAATTGATAGCTTGCTTTAAAAAAAATGTATTACCGATGCTCAGCTGAGAGTCATTTATGGAGCTTCTCTTCTTGCCTTTGCATCTACTTCAAAAAATGTGGAAGTGAAAGTGATAAAAGCTAGGGCAACAACATAACAGGGTAAAATAGTAAATCTCCCCCTGGCACCAACGGACTATTTTTTTAATGCCATGTAGGCAGACTATGAATCCCAACACTGAAGGCTCATCAAAATCCCAAGGTGATATGAATCCCCTCCCTAAATTTGAAAACAAACATAATATTAATGAGTCTCACCTCCATCTTAATCCAGTCCCTTCCTCTATTCCCCAAACAAATGGGTCCTATAAGTATTAATAAATAATTACAAAAACATAACTTTAATAGAGTAAAATTAAACAATAATTTTAACAGAGTAAAATTTTGCTGTTAATTTAAAACAAAGTATTAGCAAATAAATCACATATTACATATTATTATAGCGAATCAGAGTAAAATTTTATTGTTATTTAAAAGAGTATCAACAAATAAAACACTTTGACATATATTATCAAAACAATCAAAGTAAAATTAATCTAATAAATGACAGTTCAATCACTATTTGATTGTTGATTACATATTAGTAACAATCAAATAGTGATTGAACGTATCTCCAACTCTAACACGAACACTAATTGAATGAAGTGATCGAGTGAAACTTAATTTGAACAATGATTGAAATATATATCTATAAGAACTTGAACCCAAGCTTTGAGTCGGCATGCTACACAAGAACTGCAAACCCTTCACATCCATTAATTATCAGTAGGAAGTCAACCTCCTACTCATTAGTGTCTTCGTGAAGAAGCAAACCAATGAAAAAACACTATTTAAAATGGAATATATTTGAACCTACCTAAAAATCGATCACAAAATGCAAAAATTTCAAAAGAATCATTGTCAAACAAAGAAAGAATTCGCCATCTTGAAGATTTCTCTATTACTTCTCACAAATCATTTTCGATTATTGAATAATTATCTAGAGTTTCACACGAGCTGTAATATATAAAAATATTAGTGTATATCCGTACCTGAAGGTACGATGTAAATAAAAATAAGTGAATAAAAATGAGAAAATAAAAATAAATAAATAAATAAATAAACAAATATAGAAAAAATAATGGAAGAAAATAAAAAAAAATAAAAAGAAAAGAGGGAGGAAGGTGGGATCATAGGATCTTGGAAGGATGAGTGAGAAAAGGGAAAAGTAAGAGAGAAAAGTGAGAAAGTAGAAAATGTACATTTAAGACATTTTTTAAAAATATATCTCAGCCATTGTTTTATAATTTAAACAGATCTAAGCCATCTAAATGTCCTAATACGACCAAAATAAGTTGAAAATTAAAAAATCATCCTACTTTATTATATAAATATGTATACAAAAATATATAAGTGACTGCCAATAGAGGCAGGGTAAAATAGCCCATAAAATTATGAATAATGCTTGGGACCCTCTTTTGGGGGTCACCCCCTCACCCCCCTTTGCCACGTGGCGGGGGGTGATTGGAGGAGCAGGAAAAAAAAGAAAAAGAAAAAGAAAAAGAAAAAGTAACCAATGAGAGAGAGAGGGGGTCAAAGGGGGTGGGGGGAAAAGGGGGGATGAATCATTGTTGTAAAATTATAGTCTTATAACAATATGGACTTTATGTATTAAAGACCTTGACATGAGAAACTTATCACACTAAAATATTTTAAGTTGGACTTTTCCAAGAATGCAAGCTATTTGAGAGAATTTTGGCCAAACTTCCCTCAAAAACCTATCCTTAAACCTCATTACAAGAATAAAATTAAAGGAGACGCTTTTCTCCAGTTCATAAATTAAGGTAGAGACTTCTCTATTGGGTTTATGGGGTCCATTATAGTCCCGTTTCAATGATCAAAACTATTTAATGTGTATAGCTCGTCACGTACTTTAAGCTTACAAAAAATCACGTTGATTGGATTTCGGAAGCCCATTGATTGGAAAATATTTTTGTCAATGATAAATATAATTTTAAAGATAAATTATTAACAAAAATGTATTCCGATCAAGCAGTTACTGATATCCAATCAACGTGATTTTTTACAAACATGAAGTACTTGATGAGGTTTACATATTCAACAGTTTAAATTATCAAAACGAGATCTATAATAAGGGGTTGTTTGGGTATTCTAAATAAGTGCACTTTTTGACTTTTTATGAAATATGGATTGAGTTTGAAGTGATGTGGTAAAGAGGTGATGTGACTTAAATAGGATAGTGACTTTTTGACTTTTTAACTTTTTTTAAAGATGCCAAACTTAGCCTAAATCTCGCGAATCTAACAATACCATCTAATCCACACAATTGATTGGAGAAAAGTCTCCCTAAAATTAAAGACTATTAGAAAATTTTCAAACAAAAAATAAAAAAAATAAAAAACAAAAACGACCGTGCTAGGGAGCTTGAAAACGAGCTCCCCCGAATCCCCCTAATTTTTTTTTTTTTTTTTTTTAGCAGAAGGAAGAAGAAGACGGAGGAGGAAGAGGAGGAGGATGATGGCTGAGAATTAAAATGACGATCTGCTTCTCTCTCTCTTTCTCTCCCTCTCTTTCCATTTTGAATTGAAGAAGAAAAAAATAAAAAAATTAAATTACTAAAACGACTTCGTTTCAACAATTCGGGAGATTCAGAAAACACCAATTCGAGCACCCAAGCTTAATTCAACCAAAAAAAAAAAAAAAAACAAAAGAGTTAAAAACATATATCCCCCTTGTCTAACTACTTGACTTGGTCAAGTGGGGTCATTCCCCAAATCAAACGTCGGATTTCGTCCGCTTCTATAATCTCAGGGTCTGTAAACACTGTGATGTGACGCCAACTATAAAATACACACAGCTCCAAAGCCTCTGATTTCGCTGTTCGCAGTTACGTCTCATCTCCTCTGTCTATCTCTCTCTCTTCCTTTCTCTCTCTCTCTCCATCTACGCCGTCGCCGTCGCCACCGGCGGCGATATCACTCCAACCTCCGTCGGATCTCCGACCAATCTACCCTATCTATCCCCTTCCCTCTCTCTCTCTCTCTCTCTCTCAATCCAAAAAAACAAAAACAAAAACAAAAACAAAAAAAAAACTTCAATTTCTAGGGTTTGATTTGGTTTCCTTTTTGTCTAATTTTGTTTTTGCTATGTCCTTTTTGCTTTCTAGGGTTTGTTTTATATAAATAAAAGAGAGGAGAGGGAAGATAGGGAAAAAAAAAACAAGAAAAAAAATTGAAAAATTCTGAAAAAGAAAATTCTTTTGTATTTGGGATTGGGTTGATATGGCACAGGTTCAAGTTCAACCTCAGGCACCGAATGCTGCTGGAAACCAGTTCGTGACGACGTCGCTGTATGTCGGTGACCTCGAGGTGAATGTGACCGATTCACAGCTCTATGACCTGTTTAACCAGCTGGGTCAGGTGGTCTCTGTTCGAGTATGTAGGGACTTGACTACTCGGCGATCACTCGGTTACGGCTATGTTAATTATGCCAACCCACAAGATGGTTAGTTCTTTGTTTGAATATTGAATGTGTTTACTTAAATTAAAATGTGATGCTTGGTGTTTCAACTGGTACATTGCTATGATGACTAATTGATTGTATTTATTTAATGTCCAGTTTCATAAAGCATGCTACTTTATTGTTGGATTGTTTGTGTTGTAGCCTTAGAAGTACTTAAATATTGCATTGAAGTTTGAAACTTTTATGGAGGTGCAAGTTGGAGCATGCCACAGCTTTTAACTTTTGCACCGGACACAAGCTCACTGGGCGTTCATGAAAGTGCAATTATTTTGTGTTGTTTCCTTTTAAATGCACTTCTCCTTAAAAGTATTCCAGTGCCTTTTACTGCATTACTTTGAGAAAACTAATCAATTTCAACTCTTACCCTATTTACATGCTTGTTTCTTTAATAGTCGACTTTGGTCACCTTAAGACTTATTGCCAATGATTTTAGTAAATGTAGTGGACCATACTGCAGTTTGAATTCAAATTGATTGGTGAAAAATATGGAATAGTTGTAGCCCCCTCTTGGAGCTTTCTTAATCTATAATTACTAATATCATGAAAAGGGGAGATGCATTTTCTTAAAGCCAATCCAAAAGGAAGAGGACCAAAAAGGGACTAATGAATTAATCATACTTTTTTGGCATTTGATTTACTTCTCATGTGAATTCCTGATCTTTGTTTAATTAATTAATTAATTTATTTATTTTTAAACCTCTTGATACTTACCCTCAAAAGGAAGGAAATAAATTTCTCAGCAGTGCAAGTGGTAAATGCTTCTTTTATGGTATTGCTAGGGCTGTAAACGAACCGAGCTGAGCCGAGCTTTACTGAGCTCGAGCTTGGCTCGTTTACTTATCAAGCTCGTTTATTGAGCTCGAGCTTGGCTTGATAAGGAACCAGGCTCAAGCTCTGCTCGGCTCGTTAATTTTAATGAAACTCAAGCTTGGCTCGATAATTTTTTTTAATATTATTTATATTATTTGAATATAAATATTTAAATAAAAAATATTATTTATATTATTTAATATATAAAAATTGTATTTATATTATTATTTATAAATAATGTATTCACATATATTTATATATTATTTAATATATAAATAATATATTTATTATATAATTTAAATAAAGATAAACGAGCTGAGCTCATGCGAGCTCGAGCGCGCCGAGCCGAGCCGAGCTGAGTTTGTTCATGAACAGTTCGATTCATTTGCAACCGTAGGTATTGCCTATAAAAGATTGTTAGGTTACATTTACGTTGAGATCCTTACTTTCAGAACCAAGACAAAGTCTAGACTGCTTAAAGTTTAAAGAATGATAGGATTATAGAAGTATCCGAACAATGAAAATAGGAGAGGGAACCTAACCAATCAGGCTTGGGTTCTTATGTACTCACACTAACTTGTAGGATAGAAACTAAGGTAGTGTTTGGTTCGTTGGAATGAAACAGAATGGAATGATCATTTCATCAAAATGTTTATTCCCATGTTTGGTTGACTTAAAAAAATAATGACAAAATGCATTACAAATAGAATCACTATTCACCATTTCAAGGGAATGGTCATTTCATATGAGAGCCTAAAGAATGATCATTCTATTCCAACTCATTCCAATGAACCAAATAGAGCATAAGGGAACAATGTAGAGGGCCAAGTAATCTCGGCGATCAATGCCAAGACCTTGAAAATTCCTTGGACCCAATACTTATGACATGGAGCATATCTTTTGTCTTTCCTACTGCTTGAAGTGATTGTTACAACCTAAGCATGCACACTTTTAAGAAGGTGGACGTTCGTGTCAAACTCGTGTCAAGCTACGACATTCACCAGACACTCCCCAGTGTGTGTTAGACATGCATCCAAGCTCATTATGTTTATTTTTTATTTTGATTTGAAACTAGACACGCTTCAAACACTTTGAGTGACACACGCGTCCATCATTTAGACACACATCTAATCCATTGCAAGTTTGAAGAATGATAACTTAGGATCCAATGATAAAATAAAAAGAGAAATGTTTTTTAGCACTAAAAATTTTAGCACTAATGCCCCTAAATTTCCAATTTTAGTAATTCTGTTTTTTTTTTTTTTCTTTGCCTTGTGTTTTTTTTTTTTTTTACCTTTTTTGGATTTTCGGGGCATTAGTGCCCCTTTTTTCGAGCCACTGATCAAAACGCAAATAAAAATAATGTGGATTTATTACTTTTAATTCATTTGTTAGAATTTTTAATTTTAAGCATTTTAAAAGCCCTAAGTTTTCAAATTTATGTATCGATAGATTTCTAAAATAGATATTTGGAGTTTTTATTTACACGTCTTTTCCAATTTGTAGAATGTGGAAAGTATTTTTTTTACTATTTTGATATGGTAAAATAAAAGTGTATTTTACTTTTTATTCATATTTTTTTAAAATATATAGAATACCAAACCAAACCAAACTAAACTAAGCCTTAAGTCCTATCAAATGAGGTTGGTTGCATAGAATATGGAAAATTATTTCTAATTATTCTTGTCACTATTGTGGCGTGTCGTGCTTTTGTTTGAAAAATGTAGTGTTTGCTTGCTCGTATTTGTGTCTCGTGCCCATATTCGTGGTTCTTAGGTTACCAATAAGCTTGGCTTGGGCTGATTTCTTGAACGGGACAGGATTGATTAGTCTACATTACTAATTCAAAATAAGTTCCTAGGAAGGCACTTTTTAAATAGACAATTGATGTTTTTCGTTTTTCTTTCCTGACTTTTATCCCATCCTTTTATGTGGTTTTTTAAAATCAATACATTCTATATTATTAAATTCATTTCCATCCCATTCATTTGAATAATTGAATTCTTTTCTTCATATATTTTCCTTTTCAACTTGACTCTTTTCTTGGGATGCATGGGTTGGGCATGCAAGGCACTTAAGGGAACCATATTGAAAGAATGTGATACTATCCTATTAAACTCTCATTTGAAGTCCTAGGAGATTGGTTTTTGGTTTTGCTGGCATGGAGGATGAATTCTTTCCTTTGCGTGAACCATGTGAGTACTACGTGAATATTGCATATTTGTTTCCATCTAAAAATCTAAGAATGTCTGCACCCATAAGAAATGGTAGTCTGCCTCAAAGTAGAATAACGGTGGAGGATTTTAGTGTGGATTAGGTTTGACTACCTTAGCAAACCTTGTGATTATTCAAAACAAACAAAGCATGTCGGAGCCTCAAAATGCTTTTGTCGGTCGAAGGCAAATCCTTGATGCAGCATTAGTGGCCAATGAATGTGTGGGTTCCAAGGTCAAAAACAAGGTTTCAAGTATCATTTGTAAATTGGATATTGAAAAACCTTATGATCACATGTGTTGGGACTTGTTGCTTTATTTATTGGAGATGATGTGTTTTGGAGAGAGGTGCATTAGAGCAATTTAGTTTTTTGTTATTGTGAATCACTAGAGACTTCTTTGACAACTTGAGGGGTCCAAGGCAGGATGGTCTTATCTTGCTTTTTTTTTGTATTATTGTCATGGGTGTACTCGAGGGATGATTAGGAAGATGGTAGGAGATGTTCTCTTATAAGGCTTTTATGTTGGTGATAGGGGAGGGAAGATGGTGACAACTGAGCATTTGTTGTTTGTGGATAATACCATCAATTTTGGTGTGGTAGATGAGAATGAGTTGAGACATTTGAGAGGGGTTTTAGGTTTGAGGATTAATCTTGTGAAGAGTGAGATCATACCCATAACTGTGGGGGAGGTTGCAAGCATGGAGTTGTTGGCGGCCGACTTGGGGTGTAGGGTGGGTGTTTTACCAACAAAATACTTGGGTTTGCCATTGGGCATATCCTTCAAAAAGAAAGTTGTGTGGGATCCAATTGTGAAGAGGTTTGAGAAGAGATTGGCTGCTTAGAGGAGGCTATATTCTTTCTAAATGAGGAAGGCTTACTTTGAGTAAAAGCATGTTGTATAGTTTGGTGACCAATTTCCTCTCTATCTTCATTATTCCTACATCAGTGGCTGGAAGATTGGAACAACTGATAAAGGGATAGGGAAAGAGTAACCACTTGGTGTTTGTTTGAGAGAGAAAAAAACTTAGAGAATAATTAGACAATTGCCCTTTTATATTGATAATAGGTAGCTTACAATGGAAGCCTTGGAGGCACAAATAAGGAAATAACAAAATAAGGAAATACCAGCTAATAGAATAATTAATACACAATAACCAAAGATATTATTCTACCACTCCCCCTCAAGCTGGTGCGAATATGTCTCTCATGCCCAGCTTACCAAGCACATCATGGAATGATTTGCTTCGAGTTCCCTTTGTGGGAATGTTTGCCAGTTGTTTAGCTGACTTCACAAAAAGAGTACATATAGTGCCACTGGTGAGTTTCTCCTTAATGAAGTAGTGATCAATCTCCACATGTTTCGTTCGGTCATGCTGAACTGGATTGTGAGTTATGTTAATAGCAGCCTTATTATCACAGTACAGTCGCATGGAATCAATATAACTAATCCCCAAATCACTTAGTAGCAACTTGATCCATAAGAGTTCACATACACCTTGTGCCATGGCTCTAAACTCGGCTTTTGCACTAGACCCGATGACTACATTTTGTTTCTTGCTCCTTCAAGTAACCAAATTACCTCAAACAAAGGTACAATAATCAGATGTGGACCTTCTATCAGTTACTGATCCTGCCCAATCAGTATATGTGTAAGCTTCCACTCGAAGATGATCATCTTTGGAAAAATAGAGACCCTTTCCTGGAGAAGATTTTAAGTATCTAAGGATGTGCATTACTGTAGCCAAGTGTGTCTCACGAGGAGTATGCATGAACTGGCTAATTACACTAACTGCCATGGCAATATCAAGATGAGAATGGAATAAGTAAATGAGTTTATCCACTAGTTTTTGATAACTTCCCCTGTCAACAATAGTTCCCCCTCTATCATCACTCTTTCTGGTTTAGCTCCAGTCGTGTATCACAAGCTGTACTCCCAAGCATCTTGGTTTCTTTCAATAGGTCAAGAGCATATTTCCTCTAACAGATGAAAATTTTATCCTTGGACCGGGCAACCTCAATACCTAGGAAATATTTTAGATTTTCCAAGTATTTTATTTCAAACTCGCTTGCCAAATATTTCTTTAATCGCGGTATTTCCTCACTATCATTTCTTGTAAGCATTATGTCATCCACATAATCAATGAGAGTTGTAGTCTTACTATGTGAGGAATGCTTCACAAACAAAGTATGATTAGCCTGACTCTATTTGAAACCATATCGGAGCATAGCTTGAGTGAATCTCTCAAACCAAGCTCTTGGAGACTGTTTGAGACCATATAATGACTTCCGAAACCTGCATACTTTACCTTTTGTCTGATGGTTCCTCAAAGCTAGGAGGGATGCCCATATACACCTCTTTTTCTAGATCACCATGTAAGAAAGCATTTTTTACAGCAAACTAATGAAGTGGCCAATCCAGATTAGCTACAAGAGAGAGAAGTACTTTGACTGAATTCATCTTAGCCACTGGTGCAAAGGTCTCCTGATAGTCTACTCTGTAAGTCTGAGTAAAGTCCTGTGCTACTAGTCGAGCCTTGTAGCGCTCAATTGAACCATCCGCTTTATGTTTCATAGTATACACCCATTTGTATCCCACAAGTCTTTTGTCTTTAGGTAATTCAATTAATTCCTAAGTGCCATTCTTATGAAGTGCTTTCATTCCTTCTATCATGGCATGTTTCCACTTAGGGGTAGCAAGAGCGTCTTGAAAATGATTAGGTATACTAACAGACGAAACTTTGGACACAAAGGCTCTATAAGAAGGAGACAAATTAGAGTATGATACAAAATTAGAAATGGGATGTTTAGTACAAGACGTCACACCCTTTTGTTGGGCAATAGGAATATCAAGATCAGTATACTTAGGAGAAATGGGGGTTTTAGAGTTACTTGGACTCTCATTAGAAGAAGAAGATAGCAGTGGATGATCAGAAGTAGTCTCTTGTATCTAAGTAACTTTCTGTTTGTCTTTGTCCCTGACATAGACGTTTTCTTCCAATTCACTAGATTTTGTATTACCACCACTAGTAGTTAGTTCACCTTTTGTGTTCTCAACCACTGGTGATGAGCCAGGAACTGATACAGACCCAGGAATCCCTTCACACCAAGGCTCCCCCTGAAGGAAGGATGGGGACCTCGAGGAGGACTGTGACACAAAGAATGTTACATCTATGGAGACCACTTATGAGATGGAGGATGGTAACACTTATAACCCTTTTCAGTAGGAGAGTAACCTAGAAAGACACACTTCAGAGAGCGGGGATCAAATTTACCACAAGAAGCAGCATGATTATGGACAAAATAGACACAACCAAAGACTTTGGGGGGAATAGAGAACACAGACTTAGAACCTAAGAAAACCTGGAGAGGAGATTTTTTGTGCAACACTTGGGTTGGGAGACGGTTGATAAGGTAGGCAACAGTGAGAACTGTGTCCCTCCAGTAAGACCTAGGGACATGCATAGAAAGAGACATGCAACGAGCTATATCAAGAAGATGACGATTCTTTTGTTCCGCAACCCCATTTTGTTGAGGAGTGTTGGTGCAAGAAGTTTGATGAATAATGGCCCTGTTTGGTAGGGCTTATTTCTCGCTTATTTCAGCTTTTAGCTTAATTTAAGCTATTTTGATGTGTTTGGTTCAGCTTAACAATACAGTTTATAGCTTTTTATAAGTCAAAAATCAACTTATTCTTTAAGTGGAGGAGGAGAAGCTTAATTTATAAGTAAAAAATCAGTTTATGTTCACAGCTATAAGTTATAATCTGTTAGGTTATAAGTTCTAATCACTTTTCTACAGCTCTACCAAACGGAGCCAATGCCATGGATGGAAAAATAGCTTGCTAGACCAGAATCAATATACTCACTCTCATTATTAGAACGCAATATTTTAACAATCATCCCAAATTGAGTACATATCATTTTATGGAAATTACGAAACACAGAAAAGACCTCACTTTTGTCTTTCATAAGATACACCTAAGTAGTATAAGAAAAATCATCAATGAAAGTAATAAAGTTTCTATGACCTTTTAAAGACACAACACAAGATGGACCCCAAACATTAGAGTGAATTAAGGAAAAAAAGTACTAAACTTTTATCAAAGCTTGGAGCAAAAGAAGCTCTATTGTTTTCCTAGTTGACAAGACTCATAATGAAACTCGGAGACATTATTGTTTGTAAAAACAGAAGGAAATAAATGCTTAAGTAATGGAAATGATGGGTGCCCAAGATGTTGATGCCACAGCTGTAGGTCTTCCTTGGTGGTTGGAAACTTGATGGAATGAAGTGCCAGCTTGTCCGCCTGATCCAAGATATAGAGACTGTGTTCTACTCTACCACTACCAATCGTCTTCCTCGTGATAAGGTCTTGAAACAGACAATGATTAGGAAATAAAGTCACACTACAATTCAGGTCATGAGTAAGACGACTCAATGATAAAAGATTAACAGAGAAATTGAAAACATGCAAAACAAAAGATAATGGTAGATAAGGAGTGGCATAGATTAAACCTTTCTTAGAAACAAAAGAAATTGTACCATCAACAATCCTAAAATTTTGTCCGGACTTAAAGAAGGCTTGTATTCTGAGAATAGATCAGCAGACCCAGACATATGCTCTGAGGCACTAGAATCAATAATCCAAGGTGACTTATGAGATAGAAAAGCATTTGGAGAAGCGGCTAAGTTACTTGAGTGGGCAAAAGACGAGGAGGATGTACTGGATAGAGTAGTAGAAGAGCAACGATCCAATAGGTAGCGCAAAGCTTCCCCTAACTTAGAAAAAGACATTCCAAATATATCACCACTAGGAGGAGCAACTGAAAAGGCGTCAGGAGTATCCACTGCATTGGTATGATGTGCACGTGGATTAAACCCGTGTCCTAGAGATCGTCCAGAACGATCCCCATGACTTCCAAAATGGTCACCATGATCACCAGAAGGAACTCCATGAAGCTTCCAACAAGTCTTACGAGTATGTCTCGGCCGGTGGCAATAATCACAGAACAGTGTATCCTTCTCTGAAGGACTAGGGAAAGTAAGAGGCAAACCAGTACCATCCCTAGGAGAGGCAGAAAGTAAGGTTGAGCGCTCTGTAGAGGTAGGTGGCAGCATAGCAGAACGACAGCTCTCCTTAATCTATACATAAGCAAAGGCCTCCTAAAGGGAGAGAAGAACATCCATACCAAGGATACGACTCATAATAGGATCAAACTCTAAGTTGATACCTTTTAAAAATTTAAAACTGTCTCTTGTTCAATAAACTTTTGGTAACCCACTGAATCAGTTGTGCAAACAGGCTTATAATCCTGTAAATGATCAAGACTTTTCCAGCCATTGTTAAGAAAAGTGAAGCACTGAAGGGCGGTAATCTCTCCCTGTACTGAGCGCTCAATAGAACGACGGAACTCAAAAGTCTCTAAGAAATTCCCCTTCCGGGAATAGGTAGTGGCCATAGCATCCCAAATATTCTGGGTGGTATCCATAGACAAGTAGGCTTCCCCTATATCAGGTACTATGGAATGAATGAGCCATTTCATAATTAAAGAATTGGTAATCTACCATTGGTCATAACCAGGATCAGTAATGCCTGGTGCCATGATCCTTCCATCAACGTAACCTATTTTCCCTCTACTCTTCAAGAAAAGTGTCAAACATTGTGACCAAGCAAGATAGTTTTGACCATTAAACAAAAAGGTGGTGATTTTTAGGCTAGGGTCTAGGTTTTCGGATGTAGTAGTCATATTGGTACTCAGGTGTATGAGAAATAGTGGTGGATTCACTAGTAAGGTCAGCCATTTATACTCTACAAACCGAATAACAACCTGCAGTAATCACAAATACTTGAAGAGGGAATAAAATCAGCTCGACCAAGCAATATCAATTATAGACCATTATAGGAGCATAGCAATCAGTCAAAGTTTAGTAATGGGGCCATATAATGACCCAAAAAATAAATAAACTAAATAGAAAAAGAACCTGCAATCAAAACAAGGGCTAAGCTATTCTCAAATAAGGCAAAAACTTGCTAGACTTGAGGAACAGTTGTGGAGATGAACCAATCAAAACATGCAGCGGGTCAAAGAAGCCTCAGAGTAGCTGTCGGCTGAAGCTGAAATAGGCTGGGAGCTTTGGGCTTGGGCCGAAACAGGCTAAGGAGCTTTCGGCTTGAGCCGAACAACAAACAGGGACTGTTGGCTGGTCCTGGGTGCTCACCAGTGAGTATCACAGGCCCTGGACAGATCTGAAAGGATCGAAACATAGAGGGCAGCAGTTAGGTGGTGATGGGTGAAGGTGGAGAATGAGATGGTAACCCTAAAGCTCCGATACAATGTTTGTTTGAGAGAAAAAAAAAAACTTAGGGAATAATTAGACAATTATCCCCTTTTATATTGATAATTGGTAGCTTACAATGGAAGCCTTGGAGACACAAATAAGGAAATAATAGAATAAGGAAATAACAGCTAATAGAATAATCAATACACCATAACCAAAAATATTATTCTAACAAGATATTATTCTAACACTTGGTGGACTGGAAGGCGATGTGCCTGTCTCGGTTTAAGGGTGGCTTGGGTATTAGAAAGCTGGAGTTATTGAACAAGACTTTGTTGGGTAAATGGTTGTGGCACTTTGCTTGGGAAAGGGAGAGTCTGTGGAGAAAGGTGGTTGATGTTAAATACATAATTAGGGATTAGTCTACAACTCGAATTAGGGGTTCTCAGGGATTGGGGATGGGGGAAGAACATAATGAGGGTCAAGAATGACTTGTTCCCTCTTGCTTGTTGTAGGTGGTGGGAACAGAGTTTAGTTTTGGCATGATTCTTAGTGTGGGCGGGGGCCTTTGTGGGAGATTTTCCTAGGTCTTCATATTTTGGCTACCAACTAAGAGGTTTGGATGATTGGGAAGTGGAGTTTGTTGAGGCTTTCTTCAAAATCCTACGGGATAATCAAGTTTGAGTTTGGGTAGAGGATGAGCTAGTTTGGAATGGTTCTAGGAATGTGTTATTCTCGGTTTCTTTGTTTTATGAGCTGTTAATAGGTGGACGTGATGTCCATTTCTTTTTAAAGGGGATATGGAGGTCAAAGGCTATTCCCGAGGTGGCATTTTTTGCTTGGACAGCTGCATGAGAAGCTCTTTTGAGTCTTTGACAATTGGTAAGTTGAGTGGGGGCAAATGTGTGATGAAAAGGTGCTTCATTTGCAAAAGTGAGGGGGAGAATGTTAATCAGCTATGAAGCACAGACACTTCTCCGGAGGCAATGTATGGGTGTTCGACATGTGTCGGACACAGACATGCAACGGACACGCGATGGACACATGTCGGACACTTTGTCTAACATGTCCAGAATTTTTATTTTTTATTTTTTCCCAGTCGAACACTTTACGAACACGCTCAAACACTTAAGGGACATTGCGTGGGGAGAGAGAGAGACTTGTAAACCGTAGACAAAGCTGTCGAAGCTTTTGAAGGTCCTTATTGAAGCAATCGCAGATTCAGATTCGTAGGCAGGTTTCTCTCTCTCTCTCTCTCAGTTTCTCTTTTTCTCATCCTCTTCGTTCTTCTCTTCATTTTCTTCTTCTTTTCTTTTTTTTTCCTCTTCGACTCTGTTTTTGTGTGTGTGTGTGTGTCTCTCGTTTCTCTTTAATTATATATTTTTTGAATTATATTTTTTTCCCCTTTTATGAGGTCATCCATTGGATATGTGAACAAAAATTTGCAAATCCTCTATTTTTTAATACTCATCTTTGGCTCTCTTTTCCTAAACATGCATGGAGCAAATTAATTTTATTTGAAGAAAAAATAAATTTCTTGAAATTGCTAAATTTATTTATTTGGTAAAGTGTTGAAATTGATAAATAGATGATGATGGCATTGGCTGGCTGTATATATATTTTAAATTATTTGTTAATGTTATTTTGAATTTTTTACTACTTCTGAATTATTTTGAATTTTTTTATGACATATAATAAATAAATAAAATTATATATTTTGAGCGTGTCCCCAGCGTGTCGTGTCTCCGATTTTTTGAAAATTTGCGTGTCCGCGTGTTTGTGTTGTGTCACGTGTCCATGTCCATGCTTCTTAGTTAATTAGCTTCTTTATTTGGAGTCTTTGACAATTGATAAGTTGAAGCGTAGAGGCAAATGTGTGTTGAAGTGGTGCTTCATACATAAAAGTGAAAGGGGAGAGTGTTAATCATCTTCTTCTTTATTGCTTACTTGCTAGGGAGGTGTGGAACATGTGTTTTCGATCTTTGGAGTGTAGTGGGTGATGCTTTACACAGTCCAAGATTGATTGTTTCTTGGAGCAGAGGCT
Source organism: Camellia lanceoleosa (assembly GCA_025200525.1). Lineage (NCBI taxonomy): Eukaryota > Viridiplantae > Streptophyta > Magnoliopsida > Ericales > Theaceae > Camellia > Camellia lanceoleosa. Next base: position 85,773,606 of record CM045761.1, read on the forward strand.
TCCAAGAGTTAGATTTTGGAGGGCGTGGGAGCCTATTGTTGCTTTATGCCTTATGTAGAGCCTATGGAATAAGAGAAATAGGAGGTGTTTTGATAGCTATGAGAAGTCTATTTTGTATTTGAAAGGTATTGTTTTTGTCTCCCTATTTTTTTGTTGAAGGAGAACCTCCTTTTTCTTGATTTTGTCGACTTTTTGGAGATGTATGTCCCTTTAGATGCATGTTTCAGATTTTTTTTTTAATTCTTTTATTTTTGTCTTTTGCATTTTGTATATGCCGTGAACTGTTTTGTGCCCTTTTGTAGCATTTGATTAATGAATTTTACTTGATAATTTTTTTTGGTCTATGCCTGTAAGAATAGAAGCCTGTCTCAAACTAGAATAACACTGTACATTAGGGATAATGCAAGACTGCTTGAGTAAACTGACCTAACTAGCTTGACTTCTTTTGAATAAATTATTCATTCCAAAACAATTAAGAGGTCAAGGTGCACAAAATTTGAAACCTTCAAAAACTTCTAATGTACTTTGGTAAGAAAATTCTACAATATTGTGCAACGATGAGCTGGTTTTGAAGAGTACTTCAACCATTTTGGCCCATCTAATCAGGATTATGAACTAGAATGTTCTTAACTGTGCAAACAGCTAATTCTAATACCTCTTTATAGGACAGAACTCCATAAATCACAAAAGCAAAACAACAACGAAGGTGAAAATCAACAGTGGTTCCCTTTGCGTATACACTATATCTGAGATCATAAAATAGTTTGTCAGAATAAGACATGTCTTTCTTTTTTCTACTTGAATGTCACTTGTGATCTTAAGCATGTGGGGACCATGTTGCTTTTTTCTTGTCGAAAGTGAAAAAGGAAATATTTTTCTTTTGAACTGTGCACTTAGAACATTTTTGCCTTTCTGTCTTTCTTTCTTTCTTCTGCCTTACATCTTTGGCCTTTGTTGATGACAGCTTTGAGGGCAATGGATACGCTGAACTTCACTCCTCTAAATGGAAAGCCCATTAGGATAATGTATTCTCATCGTGACCCTAGTACGCGTAAAAGTGGGGCTGGAAATATTTTTATTAAGGTATTGATATAATTTTTCCCTTTCCTTCTTTTGGTCGTTACTTATTGGGTAAATTACATTGACCTCCCCTGAGGTTTATGACAATTACATAAACTTACCCTCAGGTTTTTGAAATTACACTTACCTCCCTTGTCAGTTATTTCTGTCAAACTAAGCTAACAGAAAGTATGGTTTTACCTTTTTACCCTCATTTGTTTATTCATATGAAAATAAAAAAAGGTCGGCACGCTAAAAAAATACTAAACTAAATTGGTAAACTTTATAACACCCAATCACGGTGGCCTTTCTTCTTCCTCCACTGTTTACACTTTTTCAATTTGTTTCACATACAACAAATTATTATTATCATTTTAACACATGCATAAATCCTACACTACATAAATGCATTTCTTACTTATTTGATTTTTTTTTTTTATAACCTTTTGATTTATTGAACTGAAACCAAAATATATATATATATATATATTCAAATGAACTGACTTGTATGCCTTAGCAAATAAGACCGCCATAACCACCCCCCCCCCAAAATATATATATTCAAATGAACTGACTTGTATGCCTTAGCAAATAAGACCGCCATAATCCATATAATTTGCATATTGTTATATCTCTTCGATCAACTTTAAAGTAGTGTTTGATCCCAAAAAAAAAAAAAACCTTTAAAGTAGTGTTTGGTTCACCGGAATGAAAAGAATAGAATTAAATGGAATAAAATGGTCATTTTTTAACCTGTATAACTATTCCCTTACAATAGTGAATGGTGATTCTATTTTTAATACACTTTTTATCAACAATAATTTTTGTTTTTGGGAGTGAACCAAACCAAACATCCCACTCCAATAAACCAAACACAACATAAATTACTTTTTCTTCCAAATATTACTCTAACTAACATAACAATATAAGAACTAGTTGTAAAAATGGGTTTGCATCATTTAATTAACCCTTGAAATCTATTGCCCGTATTAGAAAAACACATTAGTTAAACACCTATTCAGAATTTTATTACAAAAGTCAATGTATTATCTAAATTCAATTCTTACATAGTAGGATCTATACTTAAAATGGACTTAGACCACATATTAAATTTTCTTGAATAAATTTCTAAATAAATTTTTTAAATATGTTACATTATTGATAGAAAAAATGTTTGAATCATTTAGTCATGTCAAAACCATTGCCAATTGTTGTGTGCTTTTTTTTTTAAAATATATATATATGTTGTTCACTTTTCAGCAAAAGAATTGAAGATGTGACACAAAAGTAAGTGTGGAAGTGCATATAGATTTTTTTTAAAATGTATATTTAAATAGTGTATTTTACCAACAACTCAAAATATTATGAAGTGTTAAAATATTAATTTGACTTTTAAAGGGTAAATGTGACATTTTAGAAAAATAAACTGATGAGTTCAGCAAGTTCAGTTAATGCTAGTAATGGACAGAGAGTATGGCTGGAGTGAACCAGAGGGGAGGTAAGTGTAATTTCAGAAACCTGGGCGGAGGTTTTTGTAACTGTCATAAACCTCAGGGGAGGTCAGTGTAATTTACCCTTATTAGATGTTGGAAGCCTTTTTGGTCTCTTTTTTGTGTGCTGACAAAGTTTTCATGTGTTTTGGTGTTGGCAGAATTTGGACAAGGCAATTGACCACAAAGGACTGCATGATACATTTTCTTCATTTGGGAATATTCTCTCTTGCAAGGTGGCTACTGACTCATCTGGTCAGTCGAAAGGCTATGGGTTTGTGCAATATGATAGTGAGGATGCTGCCCAAAAAGCAATTGAGCAGCTTAATGGTATGCTGTTGAATGATAAGCAAGTGTACGTGGGACCCTTCCTACGGAAACAGGAAAGAGATATGGCTGCAGACAAGACAAAATTCACAAACGTCTTTGTAAAGAATCTGTCAGAGTCAACGACAGAAGAAGATCTGAAGAAAATATTTGGTGAATTTGGAACAATCACCAGCGTTGTGGTGATGAGGGATGCTGATGGAAACTCTAGGTGCTTTGGTTTTATCAACTTTGAGAATGCAGATGATGCTGCTCAATCTGTTGAGTCTCTTAATGGACACAAATTTGATAATAAGGACTGGTATGTTGGGAAAGCCCAAAAAAAATCTGAGAGGGAACTTGAATTAAAACTTCAATTTGAGCAGGCTGTGAAGGAGGCAGCGGACAAATCTCAAGGGTTAAACCTGTACATAAAAAATTTAGATGATAGCATTGGTGATGATAAACTTAAGGAATTGTTCTCTCCATTTGGTACCATAAGTTCATGCAAGGTTTGTGGCATCTATATATTTACTGATAGAGTTGGTTCTGCTAGTATATTGTTTAAGAGTTTACTGAAAATTTATTGTTTTGATATACAAACAGGTTATGCGAGACCCTAATGGGATGAGTAGGGGATCGGGATTTGTTGCATTTTCTACTCCCGAAGAGGCATCTAGAGCTGTGGGTTGATATGTCTTCAACAATTACATAAACTTCATCATAGAATAACTACTACTACTACTACTACTGCTGTTGTTGTTATCATCATTATCATTGAATCTTTACTGCATTTATGAAATCATTACTTGTTGTGGAATAACAGTTGGTCTTTTGTTTTTAATGCTTTTTGTGATAGCTCTTGGAGATGAATGGCAAAATGGTTGTCAGTAAACCTCTTTATGTTGCACATGCACAGCGTAAAGAAGATAGAAGAGCAAGGTTGCAGGTATGTAGACAAGGTGTTTTCAGCTTCCAACCAACTGTAGAGGAACTCCAAAGCAACATTAAAAGGGGGAAACAAACAAACAAACAAACAGAAAGGGCTAGATTTTAGTGGTTATGAGATGTCAACACATAACTGTCTTCTGCTTCCTTCATTTGAGTTTGCCACTTTGTGAAGAAAAAAATATAATGCATTTTCTTCCTAGTTTGACTCAAAAGAAGATGCAGCTCAGATGAATGAAACATGAATTGATGGTTCAGTTGTGGATCTATTTGCTCCGAATTTGATTCTCTTAGGGTTATCACGGATATGTGTATGTGTGGAAAAATGTGGTTGGTTACATGAAAATGGTAATTCTATTGCTTGTGCAGGCTCAATTTTCTCAAATGCGTCCAGTTGCAATGGCACCTTCAGTTACTCCTCGTATGCCAATGTACCCTCCTGGTGGTCCTGGTATCGGACAACAAATATTCTATGGACAGGCTCCTCCTGCTATCATGCCTCCCCAAGTAATCTCATTGTTCTTGATTGTAATTACCCATTCTTTCATAGGTTAGACGTTCAATGCTGCCGCCAAATGAATGGCATCCTTATATCGAATGAGTAAAACATCTATAATCCTTTGCCTCAGAGAATTTAGCCATTCTAAACTTGAGATAGCAATGGGCATTTTAGTTATGAAGACTTCATATTCTTTCTTTTAGCTTGGAGCTTTAGAAAAGGAACAGAACTGAAAGGCAAGCAATATGGTTCTCTTTCTCAAAGATCTGAGAAATACATGCAACTGCTCTGTTATGGGCTTCTCCTCTGGACCAAAGATAAAAAAGGATGAAAAGAATGATTTGGCTTACCTATGAATGAGGTAGAGACCATGTATATATAATAGATTCATGATACAATTTAGGAAACGATATAAACTAGGAAACAATATAAATAAGACACTAAATTAGTGATTGACACAATCACAGATTATATACATAATACTAAAAATAAAAAGATTTTATGTATTCTATATTCAACACTTTCCCTCAAGTTGGTATGAAGATATTCAACAGTCCGCAGCTTGCCAATGGATGATTGGAGTAATGTTGGTCTTATGGACTTTGTGAACATATCTGCTAATTGCTGAGAGGAAGAGACAAAGGATGGACTCACAATACTAGTCCGAATCTTTTCTCGAATGAAATGAATATCAACCTCTATATGCTTAGTATGCTCATGAAGGACAAAATCAGAGGATAGTATAACAGCAGGCTTGTTGTCACAAAATAAGGAGGCAGGACCAGTCTTCTCAACACCTAACTCTGCTAGGATAGAACGAAGCCATAGAATCTTACATGTTCTCTGTGCCATTGCTCGATACTCAGCTTCTGCAGAAGATCTAGAAACAATTGCCTGCTTCTTACTCTTCCATGATATAAGATGATCGCCATAGAAAGTATAGACGCCAGAAGTAGAACGCCGATCAGTTCTAGATCCTGCATAATTAGCATCAGTGAAACAAGAGAGCCCAGATTGAGGAGCGGCTGTAAAGAATAATCCCAAGCTAGGAGAGGTCATTAAATATCTCAAAATGTGATGAATTGCATCAAGATGTTCTATACGACGTGCATGCATGAATTGACTAACAACACTGATTGCAAGTGTCAAGTCAGGTCTAGTATTGGTCAAATAAATTAGACGTCTAGCAAGACGTTGATACATGCCTAGGTCCTCTAACAACTCGCCAGACTCTGATGTGAGCTTGACATTGGGATCCATAGGAGTAGAAGCAGGTTTATGCCCTAACATACTAGTATCTTGAAGTCAAGAGTGTACTTTCTCTGAGATAAAGAAATTTCCCACCGTGAGTGAGCCACCTCAATCCCAAGAAAATACTCGAGACTCTCCAAATCATTAATATCAAAGGTGTGTCCCAAATCCCTTTTTACTTGATCAATGCATATAGAATTATCACCTGTGAGAATAATATCATCCACATAAATCAGCAAGACTATACACTGACTAGTTGAATTACGACGAATGAAGTAAATATGGTCAGAGTGGCACTAAGCAAACCCCATGGAGATGATGAGAGAACTGAAACAACCAAACCAAATTCGTGGAGATTGTTTCAAGCCATACAATGACTTGCGCAATCGACACACTTTCCCCGAATACTCCCCTTCAGCCCGAAAACCAAGAGGAGGTGCCATATTAATCGTCTCAAGAAGATCCCCATGAAGAAAGGCATTCTTAACATCATAAAGAGGCCAAGAGTGGGATGCTACAAGAGAGATGAGAAGACGAATTGAGGTAAGCTTGGCAACAGGTGCAAAACTGGCTCCAAAATCCTTGCTTGGAACTTGAGTGAAGCCCTTGGCCACTAAGCGGGCTTTGTAACTATCAACGGAGCCATCAGCTAGATACTTAATAGTGAATACCCATTTGCAACCCACAGTACTCTCGCCAGAAGGTAAAGGAACTAGATTCCAAGTATGATTTTGTTCTAAAGTTGTTTTCTCAACTTGCATAGCCTCTACCCATTTTGGATTTTGAAGGGCTTCTGACACGGAACGAGTAATGGCATTGGATTTAAGCTTGCCAAGAAAAGAGCGATAGGTAGGGGAGACCCTATCATATGAAAGATACTGGGAAATGGAATGATTAGTTCTCTACTCAAATAACCCCAACAGTTTAGAGGATGTTGATCTCGAAAGGGATTACAACGAGGAGGTGGAGGGGATGTATGTAAAGGAGAAGAAGTACCTGACCCAAAGACCAGAGAGGAGGCAGAGGGGAGTTGAGAGTAGGCGACGAGAGTATACCTGCAATGAGGGGGGGGTGAAGGAGGTGAAGGTGGAGAATGAGGACAACCTAATCCGTAACCTCGTCCAAAATAGGAGTAGGGCGAACACTAGAAGGAACGCGAGTGGAAGCTTGCAAAGGAGGGTTAGTACCAAAAAAAGAGAGATCCTCACAAAAAGTAACATCTATAGTGTGGTAAAAGTGACGAGACACATGATTAAAACACCTATACCCTTTTAACATAGAAGAATATCCCAGAAAGACGACGAATAGACGTGTTATCTAACTTGGTATGAGCGGGACTCCAATCCTGAACAAAACAGGTACACCCAAAGACACGGGGTAGGAGAGGAAATAGAGTAGTGTGGAGCATAAGAATATGAAATGGAGTAAGACTTGCAACACACGACTAGGGGCCCTATTAATAAGATAGACAGCGATAAGGCAATCAATATGCCAATTAGGACTTAGGGACATTCATACCACGAATGAGACACCGCAAAACAAACAAATATGACGATTTTTACGTTCAGCTACACTATTTTGCTCAGGAGTCTGTGGACATGTAAGTTGAAGAATACCAATCTGATTAAGATGGGAGCGAAAAGCATTGGAACCATTATTAGAACGGATATTCCTAACGACTGTACGAAACTGAGCCGTAACCATTTGCAAAAACTGAACAAAAATAGAAAACACGTCAGACTTACGACGGAGCAAATATACTCAAGTGCATCTAGTGTGGTCAAGGTTTTGAAAAGCGGTTGCGGTCGCCATAACGGTGGCGGTGGCGCGGTTGCAATTGCGGGTGCGGGGTGTAAAGGTTGTAGCGTAACGGTTGCGGTAATTGAAACCGTGAATGTTTTTATTTCTTGCACAATTTGAAAAAAAAAATTACCGATATGCATATTTTTTTTTCCAAAATCTTATTTATTGGGTTTTAAAATAAATTTTAATCAATTTTTTTTTTTAATTTTAAGTATGATCCAATATATTTTATATTTTTAAATCACTATAAAATGAGTTTTTACATTTTATTTCAATAATTAATGACTTTATATGTTATAAATTCATATTATACTTGTGGCATAATTTTCTAAATAAAATAAACTAATCAATAAAAACTGACATGTATAAAATATATATTAATATATAATTGTAGGTATTATGTTTTTTTAGATATTTAAAAAAAAAACAATTACTAACTATTATAAGATAAATAGTCACAAAAATAAAAGAATAAATATACTTAAAATAAAAGCTTATATATATATATATATTTTTTTTAATCAAGAGCTACCAAATAGATAGTGATCACACAATAATAATCAGTGTATTTGGTTCAATTTTCTGAATTCAATTTTATGGAAATTGAATTTTTTATTTTTCGGTTTTTAGTGAATATTTTTAAAATTTTAAGCAATTCTTTTTACTTTTTTAGATGCATCTTACTTAGATGTATCTAAATAGTAAAATATTTGTAAAAATTAATAAATACATAAAAATACAAAAAATATATTGAATTTTCATATATATATATATATATATTTTATATTTTTGATATTTAGTGAATTTTAAATTTTTTTTATTTTTTATAAATATTATATTTTTTAAATGTATTTATGTTAGGTGTGTCAAAAAATTAAAAAAAATGCTTAAAATATTAAGAAAAATTAATGAAAACAAAAAAATACGAAAATTGAAAATATAAAATTTTTATAAAAATGAATTTTGAAAATAGAAACCAACCACAGTGAATAATTTGTTTTTTGTTTTGTTTTGTTTTTTTTTTTTTTTTTTACAAACAATAGCTGGCACACAAACAATATAATAATAAAAAAATGATTTGAAGAGGCAGCCAAATAGAGTGAAACAATAATAATATATATATTTTTTTGGTTGCAAACAACAGTTGGCTTACACAACCAAAACAATAATAAAAAATTGATTTGAAGAAGCAATTGTATTTGCTTAGAAGTGTCTCGAACTCCAACATTCATCATCATCAACAACCTAGACTAAAATAAAAAAATAAAAAAAAAAACCATTTTTTGATTTCTCAGTAAATTTGCAAGATGCATCGACGGTTCTTCATCCTCAACAACAGCATCGGTTCTTCAACTTCAACAACATCGGTTCATCATCTTCAACAACATCAGTTCTTCATCTTCCCTCTTCCCTCTCTCTTTCTCACTCCTCCATCTTTCCTTTTCATCTTCAACAACATCGGTTATTCCTTCTTCCCTCTTCACTCTTTACTCTTATTTGTTGAACTTAACTATCTTGCAAAGTAGACCAATCAACCATAAAGGTATGTACAAAATCTATATAATATATATATTTTTTCAACTTTTTGTTTTTTTTTTCGACAAGTGTTCAACACATTGTGTAACGTTGCATAACGGGCTGTTACGGCCACTACGGCAGCCACTACGGCCGACACACCTGTGAATCTCAATCACACCGTAAAAACGGGGGTAACGCGTGGTGCCTACCGCCGCAACTGTTACATAACGGCTACAACCGTTATGTAACGCCACATTTTGAAACCTTGAGTGTGGTCATCAATAAAGGTGACATAATATCGATGGCTAGAAAAAGCAGGAATAGGAGACAGGTCCCAAACATCGGAATGTATAAGGTCAAAAACAGTAGGAGCACGAGTCATATGAGGTATGTAACTGGTACGAGTATGTTTAGATAATTCGTGAACCACACAATGAAATTTAGAATATTTGCAAGTTTTATTTAATAAAGGAAAAAGTTGACATAAGTATTAAACATTGACATGGCCTATACGTGCATGTCACAATTCTAAAGTTTGAATATTAAAAACACAAGTTATAGAAGCAGGCAAAATAAATGCTTGAAAACTAGTTAAAGTATAAGGAGGTTAGTCTGGTGGATCCCCAAAGTAGTAAAATCCATCGCACTCATATCCCCTGTCAAAAATTCTCTTTGAACTCAGGTCTTAAAACAGGCATGAAAAAGGTAAGAAAATAACAGCATAATTGAAGGACTTGGCAAGCTGACTAACGGATAGTAGATTATATGTAAAATTAGGAATATGCAAAACAGAGGATAGAGTAATATCAGGAGACACTTGACCCTTATGATGAACTAAGGAGAAAGAACCATCAGCAAGACAAGCAGATTGGTCTATAGTAGTAGGAACTGGAGATGAAAGAAGAGAAAACTCACCTGTCATATGATCATTAGCCCCAGAATCCAAAACCCATAAGGAACCAGCAGACTGAACATGAAAAGCAATAGAAGTACCTGTAGCGAGAGTAGCAGTAATAGAGGAGGATGGGCCAGAAGAACTAGTAGTCAAAGTTCCAAGTTGAGTCTGAAGCTGGCCAATTTAAGTCTGTAACTGCTGTAAAATAAGAATACTCGGAGACCCAGAAGTATAAGAGGCCTCCACTAAAGTAGTAGTGTGAGGTGTACCAGAACCAGGAGGGCGAGAAGATCGTTGCCTTGACTTAGGATGAAGTTTGAAGTAGAGTGCCTTGACATGACCAGGAGCCCCACAATGATGATAGGTAACTGAACTAGTAGAATCTCGGGAACCAGAGTTTGCAGCAAGGGCCATTTGGTCAGATAAGACAGGAGTCACTAGAGTAGTGGTGTGTAGAATCAGCGACGACGCTCATCACTGTCAATGGTGGCAAAGGCCTTATAGAGGGATGGCATGGGCGATGTGTCTAAAATCTGAGTTCGAAGAGATTCAAATTCAGAGTTTAAACCTATCAAAAACTGATAAGTGTGCTGGCGGGCAAGGCAGCTAGACATAAGAGCGGCGGCGTCTGCTGGTAACTTAGTCAAGGGCTCATATTGAGCCAATTCCTCCCAACGAGCCTGAAAGTATCCAAAGAACTCTGACACAGAGAGACCCAAAGCAGACTGGGAGGCATGAGCAATGTCTTGATAGAGCTCAAAGATGCGAGCATCATTATGAGCATGGGCATACATCTGAGACAAGGCACGCCAAGGACTTTAAAGTGTTGCAATAAAGAAACATGTGATAAATATGGTCCTCTATGGAGTTGGACATCTATCCTAGAATAGTTTAATTATCCATATCCCACTAGGCATGTGTAGAATCAATCGCTGTAGGCTAAATAGAAGATGAGAGCTAATGAGCCTTTCCCTTTCCCTCTAATAGAGTTTAAGAGAGCAGCTCCAAGCAACAAAATTTTTCCCATTCAACACCACACTCATAATGCGATGAATAGAAGAGTGATGAGAAAGAGAAAAATCAAAAGTCACTCGTGCAAATTTGGTGGGCATATTGGAATCAACATGGGATGAGTCAGTCATGGTGGATTAATAAGGGTTAGAAAATACAAAATCATAGCAACATAGTTCAGAAAAATACAAGAAGCTGGAAAAAATGCAATGGCTATGCCAAATAAATGCTACCGAACAAATTTCGTAGTCCATTAAATAAAAAAAAGCCAAAAAGTGGTTAAAACGTCAGCACCACACCTTAGAAAGGGAAAAAAAAGAGACTGTACTGCCCTAAAAGAGCTGCCGAAGCATCTATGGCCAGGAAACACCTTGGTTGGCGGCCAACAAGACCCTCGACAATACTAGGGCAACCTGCCGAGGCGTGTAGAGGGTTGGATAGGTGGTTTCGGGGGGTCTTGGCTGGAATAAAGGGCTGGAAGGGGACTATCAGCACTCAAGGAGGAAGGAAGAAGATGAAACATTGGTTAGGCAGTGGGACAGAGGTGTCGACAGTGGCTAGGCAGAGAACTAGGGTTTCTATGCTTTGGCTCTGATACCAAAAAGGATGAAAAGAATGATTTGGCTTGCTCATGAATGAGGTAGAGGCCATGTATATATGATAGATTCATGATACAATTTAGGAAACGATATAAACAAGGAAACAATATAAATAAGATACTAAATCAGTGATTGACACAATCACAGATTATATAAATAATACTAAAAATAAAAAGATTTTATGTACTCAAATTTCTACATTCAACAGATAACACTTTGGTTATATTGATTGTATGAATAACATATTTACTTTCTGTACTAATGGATATTTTCTTGGAAAGCTTGAATTTATGGTTCTTTGGTTGTTTGAAAAAGAGTGCATTGGTTATTTAATAATTTTTTTGGGAGGAATATAAGGGAAATGGAATAGAATGAGTAAGAAAAGATCTTTAGGAGGTTACCTTTGGCTTTCTAATGCAGCTTGATTTGCAAGGAGATACTACACATGCTTGGCGTGTATGCCTTGCTAACAAGACAACTTGGTACAACATCTTGTATTTTTTTTAATTAAGTTTGAGCAGTAGGTATTTGAATTCCTTAGCTATTCTCCAAAAAGACATTCACTTCTTTGTCTAGTTGCATTGAAATAATCTAGACAATAGGTGGAACTAAAAATTGATGCAGGGAGGGTGCCAATAACCAAAGTTGCAAGGGGAATAGAAAGAAGAAGAAACTTATTGGTAAATTCAAGACAAAGGAAGAAATAGTTTTGTCCAGTCATTCCATCTATTTGCAATTACTCTCTATTCCATTTTGATAATCCCTTTTGAGAAATTTTAATTTTTTAACAAGACACGTACACAATCATTACCCTTGAATTCAAATTTTAAAACATTAATTTCAAAAATACTTTTCTATTCCTATTTTTAAGGATGCTTGAGTCATTATGCAGAGCCGTTCATAAAGCAGACTTTTTGACACCTATGTAGAATCTTTAGATATATTTTCATATGACTCTACATGAAGTTACAAGTTCAATCTTCTCTGTTTAGTACTTGAAATGACTGGAATGTAGGATATAAGCAGTGGCTTACAACTATAGCGTTTTGGTAACTAATTTTGTTTGCTTCGGTTTATACTTTGTCAGCCTGGTTTTGGGTATCAGCAACAACTTGTTCCAGGCATGAGGCCTGGTGGGGCTCCCATGCCAAATTTCTTCATGCCTATGGTTCAGCAGGGTCAGCGCCCTGGTGGCAGACGTGCAGGAGCTGTTCCAGTGCAGCAGAACCAACAGCCAGTTCCATTTATGCAGCAGCAGGTGTCATTGCTTTTTGCTTCAATTTTTTGAATTTCATACTTGTGTTTGTCGTACTTTCTCTGATGGTTTGTTTGAATGATAGATGCATCCTAGGGGGAGGGTGTACCGTTATCCCCCAGGGCGTGGCCTGCCTGATGTTTCCATGCCAGGTGTTGGTGGAGGCATGTTTTCTGTGCCTTATGATATGGGTGGTATGTCTTTGCGTGATGGAGGAATGTCTCAACCAATTCCAATTGGAGCTTTGGCATCTGCCCTTGCAAATGCTTCTCCTACAGACCAGAGGACGGTAGGCATTTTGTTTGTATTACTTTATTTGTTTGCTTTTGGGGTGAGGGAAGTAGGGGAGCTTTACACTATATTTGGTAACTTGGGAGAGAAGAAAGTTTATAAGAGAAGAAAAGAAAAGATTGTGATTTTTTTCCCTTTTGTTTGGATAGATAAGAGAGAAAAGAAAAGAAATGATATTGATTTCTATCCTATCTTGTTTGGTTAAGCTATATAAAAGAAAAGAAAACAAATGAAATGATGTAATGTTATATTACCAAATTAACCTTTTTATAGGTGTTAGTCTTTTTATTTGTTCTATATCTAAAAAGGTAGCTTTGGTATTATTACAAAATAATATTTAGTGGTTTCATTTCTCTCCACTTTTGGAGAGATTGAAAATAGGGGTTATGAGAGAAATGTGCTTCTCTCCATTTCTTCCTATTTCTCTCATATTTGGTAATCCAAACAAACAAGGGATTGAAATACATTTTTCTCTATTTCTTTTATTTTCTCTTCAAATCACTCAAACCAAACAAAGTGTTATGCTCTAATATGTTTCAGTACCATGTTACATGGACTCTTCAAAATAAATCAAGTACTCGTGTTGGACACCTGACATGTGGATAAGGGTGTGAAATGTGTCCAATATTTGTATTTAACACGATCATTATATACACTAATCTATACTAATAATATTAAGGGAGAACAACAATTGGTGTTGCTCTCACAAACTGAAGTTGTGCATTTTATTTTCTCCCAAAAACCTATACTATTAGCATTTTGATATATTTTTTTCCTTTTTAGGGTTGGTTTGGGAATAGGCTATTTTTGTAACTTTTTGGCTTTTTGGCTAAAATATGAGATAAAAAAACTAATATGTTTGGGATGATTTTTGACTTTTTACGAAAAAATGTACAAAAAAGTAGAGAGGAAAGGGAATCTTGGAATTTTTTGTATTGGCTTTTTGGTATTTTTAGTAACTTTTTTGGCCTTTTAGCTATTATAGGGAGTTCCCAAACTTACCCTTAAATCAAAGGGTAAACATGTAAATATAAATCTACTAATTCAATTACTTCAGAACTCAAATCCTAATTCCATTTAAAAACTTCCCAGCCAGGTGAGTCAGGATAAGTATTAACCCATCTTCTAAAATTTCAGTTACTTAGAAATGTCTTTCTTTGTAATGGCAAAGTAAACAAAATGGAAATCAACAGATTGGATGACACCATGAGAGAGAAGAAGAGGGTTGTTGGGTATTAAATTCATGAAAAGTGGTCTGGTTGCAACATGATTAATGAAGAAAAAGAGGGAAGAAGGAAGAAAGAAAAAATAGAAGGGACGAAGGAAAGGAAAAGTGACGGAATGAAGGGGAAAAAGAAAAAACGAATGACATAGAGGGGGGTGTTGTGCTACGGAAAGAGATGTATCATTTTTTTCACATAACTACATTTAGGCACATCATTTTTTTCTTCAGTTTTTCACATAACTACATTTTGTTTAGGCACATCATTATTTTAGTGTATATTTGTTTATATGTCTATCATTTGAGGATTGTTCATTAATTTCTTATCATTTTTGTTTTTAGTGGCCTCTCTTATAGTTTAAGAGCAATTTAGAAATATTTAAAGTGAGCTAAATATTGTTTTATTAATTTCATATATTGCTTTACTACTATTATAAATAAATTCAAATCAATTTAATAAATTCTGCATACGCATTGCGTGTGCACAACTTTTGGTATGTATATTTTGTTCTATGTATGTTACATATAAATATTATTTTATCTCACATGATAGATTAAAAATATTACCTTTTTGCCAAGTTTGTACCCTTAATTTTGAGGTTTGATGGGTCCGATCTCTAGATTGCCGATCAAGGTTATTAATGTAGATGGTCTGCCAAACAGTTGCCAGATCTAGTAACTGGTGGATAAGTTTACTATCTTGATTGCTCTCCGTAATCAAACTCAAACAAATTAACAAAAATTTTAAAGATACTAATTTGATTTTTTCAGAGGTAGTGTTTGAAATGCTATCCATTAGGAAGATAACATTAACATATAACAGCTGCATTTTATAATCATCTTACAACATATTATATTTCTAGTGCGCATTCTGATCTGAAAATGCAATCTGCTGTTGTAATGTATTTAACTCGAGTTTTCTGTGTTTGTTGGCCAACTTTAGATGTTGGGCGAAAATCTGTATCCGCTTGTGGAACAGCTGGAGCCTGAGATGGCGGCTAAAGTAACTGGCATGCTTCTGGAGATGGATCAGACTGAGGTTTTGCACTTACTGGAGTCGCCAGAAGCTCTGAAAGCCAAGGTAGCAGAGGCTATGGAAGTCCTGAGGAACGTTCAGCAGCAGCAGCAGGCCGGCAACCCGGCTGATCAACTGGCCACATTGTCGTTGAATGATGGCCTCGTTTCTTGATTGTGTCGGAACCCAAATTGTGAGTTTGGTTGACGAACTTGTTTCCTGATTGTGCAGACATCATCAAATTGGGAGTTTGGTTTGATTTCAAAAACAGTTTTTTAGGTGTGGTTTTGTTAATTGTTCCGAGGGAAGACTCATAGTAGGGAATGCACTTTGTTTTTGTACCATTGGCATTATTCTTTTCGAGTGTTCTGAATATTGCGACATTTCTGTTTTGTTTTGTTTCGACAGTTTTTTGTGTTGTGGGTTTGAGCACACTAAAAATGGTCAGGATTAGTAGCAGCAGTTCCGTCCAAGGCTTAGGTGTTTTATGAGATTTTAGATTTGTTTCTGGCTCTAGTTGGATTTATTTCGCATGGGAATTGAAAGTGTGAATATGAATCCTAAATAACAAGGTGAGAGCCCCAGAATGCTGCTTTGACAGACTGTTTCGGGTAATTATGGGACGTTTGGACACAAGTACAATTGATGTTAGTTAGGGTAGGGACTACTTAGTGGCCCGGATTAGCCTGTTTGTTATGCCCACCCGAACTTATCTGAATGGGGCTTTTACGTTTATATGCTTTGCAGAATCAAGATTTGCAGTGCTGTTGTGAGTTTCTATTACCAGTTGTGGGAACATCCATGTAAATGGTTACTGGTATGGTGTACCTGTGTCGTAACACGTTGACTGCAATAGTGTGTGAATGTAATCAAAGTGATGTCTGACTGCAATAGTGTGTGAATGTAACCAAAATGATGTCGTTTTAGACAGTATAAAATGCCGTTTAACTTAAAAAGTTGACTGGCGATGTGCTTTAATTTCAGCCTATGAATGAAGAGTTTGTTGCACATTACTGTTGACGTTTAATTTTAGCCTATGAATGAATATTGGATATAAAGGTTAGATATGAGTGTGAGACTGGATATAATATAAGGTGGGTTTTACATATTTTTTTGTCTTCTTATATTCTGTGTTTAGTTGCTCTGGATAGCATATGATGCAAAAAGGGATATGCAATATTGTATCTCTCTATTGTTGGACATAGCTCATTTTTCATCCAAAGGTCAAACAAAAATAATTATTTTCTTCTTATCCCAACTTATA
Organism: Camellia lanceoleosa; assembly: GCA_025200525.1. Taxonomy (NCBI): domain Eukaryota; kingdom Viridiplantae; phylum Streptophyta; class Magnoliopsida; order Ericales; family Theaceae; genus Camellia; species Camellia lanceoleosa. The sequence goes on from CM045761.1 coordinate 85,790,032, forward strand.
TTCTATTTTGACCAAACATAGTATAAGTGATCTCATAGTATATATAATCCATCTCACGTCTTATAATATATTATATCACATCCTTATCGTTAGATATTACATATTTTTCTCAAATTTTTATATCAAATCTAAACAATCAAACAGGACCTAAGAAGATGTTGAGTGAGGATGGCAGAATCCATAACAAAAAAGAGAACTTCCATGTTTTTTATTGAACCCATGTTAAATAAATGCAATTTAAATTGACTTTTAAATTTTTTTAAGAATAATGCTAGAGATTCTAAAATTCAATTAAAAGTTCTATCTAATGTTTCACATGGGTGTAAGATCCACACAATGAAAGTTCCATGTAGGTCTCACTCACACTCATACGAGACATTTAATAGAATTTTTAAAATCTCTAACAATCTTGAATTTTTGAAATCCATTGAAAACATGACTTCAAAATATAATTTAGGCTTAAAAAACATTTCAAAACAATTCGTATTTAAAAAGTTTATCTCAAAATGGCATGAGTTGTAAATAACTCCATTTATCCCACAGCCACTTGTTTCCATTAATACATTATATAATTTTTTTCTTTTACACTGGACAAGTAAACAAGGTTAATACTTCAGTTCCAGTGCAAAGTTGCATTTTAAAAGCCAAAAAACAAAAAATGAAGAACAATGGGGTGCTTTTAAATACACCAATTAAAATTTCCTTGGCATCCACCTTCCTCTCTTACATGCATTGGGAATTGAACTCAAACACCTTAGATGGGTGTAGAGGGAATTAATGTGTATTTAGCAGCAACAGATATTAATGTAACAACAATCCAAATGCCATTACCTACTGCCCCCTCATCTTAAAGATAACAGTAACCTTTTTTAGAAATTACAACAATAAGACACTTGTAAAAGTTACTTTTATATGAACAAAACAATTTTCCATCTTGTCTCTACGTTCTTTGCGACAAAAGATTTCACAAACTATATTCACAACCCTAACAACGCCCCTCTTAAAAGGGTACACTGTTAGTTAACCTATTGTCAACAATGTATATACCCTCTGTTAACACACCAAATGGGGCACAAACTAGCTCTGATCCCGTCTCATATCAGCCATCTTGCTGATTAGCACGCCTCAGCCTTAACCCTATATCCAGGTCATGGTCATACTGGATTAAATCAAAGCTTTGTGTATCATTATTTTGAGTTTCTGAGGAATTCCCTGCCTGGTTTTGCCTCTCCCCTGAATCCTCTCCAAAGTTATGAAGCCTACGACCCACCAAATAGCGGTCATCACGTATAGAATTGTGGAGGTTGGTGAACCAGACATGGAACCTCTTGGCGCAAAAGCATAACAGGCTGAATCCGAGGCATCCCAACCAGGCAAACCGATAAACAGCTGAGTTTACTACCAATGGGTATCCAAATATCGGAAAAATTCCTCGGGCTAAAACATAGGGTACACACAACGCGGTAAGCAGTTTCATAATGATTGGCAATACAATCTCGCGCAGCACCCAAAAGCCCTGCAGTCTCGAGAAACCATGTAATCTCACTCTCTCAAACTTTCTTCGCCAACTATCATCGATCAGAGGCACAATATGATCCAGCATAACCTGATCAGTACAAAAATAAGTGCCAAACACAGAATGTCAGTTTGGAAACAGAACATCATACATCTAATATAATTCTCTTTATAAAGTGATTGCAAAACAATCAAGATCTAAAACAGGATTAAACTCAAATCCCACAACTATTTATCGAAGTGTAAGAAATTATGGGAGAATAAATTGAATTTCAAAAGTTAAAAATTTCCAGATAATGTAAATAGAATTGGAATATTCGTGTCATAAGAAAATCATAAATGTACCATGTATAATAGTATCAAATTTTAAAATTAGAATTATTTGGCACTGGAGATTGCTACAAACCCTATAATTGAAAGGAAAAAATATGGCAAGTTGAAAGAAATCGATGGGAAAAATAAAGGAGTTAATAAGTTAAAAATCAGTTATTCAGTGACGTTTCCTCAAATCAAAATTGCCATCCGTGATTGGCTAGAAATTGTTCAATTTCATCCTGGCAGGCTGCCACACATTTCAAAATATAAATGCCTTCGTGAAAGTAAGAAGTTCAAAGCTCACCAATCTAGTCCAGATCTTAAGAAAGATGAGTCCCAAAGCCCAGTCCTGATACAATAGGAAAAGTGGGCTTTCATCCACAGGCACCCGCATTGGCACAATTACCAGGAGTTCAAAGAGCAGTCCAATTAACACCGGGATGACAAAAATCTGGAACACAATGGCAATGTAAGAGTCGAAAGCATTGAAAAGCTGATTAGCAAAAAAGATGATTGGGATGGCATTTTCTTACCCATATTGACAACAGTGCAGAACTCTTCAAAACAATGCCACCCCATTTCCAAATTTGGCTTAACAGAACCTTTGCTCTCCTTCTTTTAATGTATTCAATGGAATACCTGGCTCCAGCCACGGCACTCCAAATCACATAGCTTCCAATGACAAAAGCATATAAATCTAAAGAAATAGAAGCAATTAGTTAATGTTATCGTTCTAAAATTAAGAAAATAGAGTGACTGAGAATAAATTATATTCAATCATATTACCATTGCACTTGATGCCATGAGTTATTGGGAGACGAGGGATAGCATTGAAAAGAGCTCGTCCGAGTGAAACAGGTACAATTATTATGGCAGAGTTAACAATAAGTAGAGTCATCCAAGCTATCACCAACAGTAGCACAATACGAAGCACAAACCCGTACCTGCTAAAATACATAATCGAAAAATATTAGATCGTAACAAGAAGGATGTGGAAAAGGCGTTGGATATAAGGGTAAATCATGACATTTGATGTAGGGTGAGTACAGTGTAGACTTTCCACTAGAAATAGGGGAGTAAGTCGGGTGGGTTGGGCTACGCCGGCTCAAGACTTGTCCAGGCCTAGTCCAAGTAGTGCTCAACACTACACAGACCCGACTTGCAGGCCCAAGATATTTAGCCCAAGCCCAACCCAAGCTCAATAAATTTAGCTCAGGTTGCCCACAAAAGATTGGGCTGGGCAATTATTGAGATTAATTTTTTTGGACCTTTGTTGGATTAGAAGTCTAAAAGTAATTTATTTAGGCTGATTAAAATTTATTCTAACTTGTTTATAACATGTTCATAAATTCACAATCTAAAAAAAATATCACAACAAAATCACATAAAAGAAAATATTGCTTATAAACATTCCATTAACTGAGTCTTTCTCTTCATAAAAAAACTTGTTCACAAGTTGTTCGTTAGAATCAAAACATCAAACCACCACAATTCAGCTAATATATTGTGTTGGATTTAATCCAACAGTTAGGGTGAAATCTCATAGATCCAATGGTCAGAATAGGTCATATTTATATAATATAATATAATATAATATGGAATTATACATGGAACACGACCTCAAGTTTCCCAAGTCCTCTGCCCAAGCCCAGCCTGATCTTGTGTTTCAATATACATCGCCCATGCCCTAAAATTTTACGGGTTGGGCTCAAGTTAGATTCACCCATATTGCACCCTATCTAATAGCAAGCCCAAAATTAATAAGATGCAGCAATAAAAGTCCCTAGTTTTAGGGCTAAATTTACTAGTTAATGTGGCCAAAAGCTTGGAAAATTATGTAGAATTTTAGAATTTAAACATGTAAAAAAAGGGGTAAAGTTCTGGGAATGAAAAGAAAGGGCTATTTAGGGAAAGCTGAAGAGAGCCGTAAACAGTACCCAAGAATAAACACTTTGCTAGTTTTTGTGATCTTTTGTGATCTAGAGTGCTAAGGTTGAGGAATTATGATGCTTGAGAGTTGAATATGGCGGGTCTAATACAAAATTGGCTCTGTGGTTTGGAGGCTAAAAGTGCATAAAAATGGAGAAGAGGAAATCATAACTAGGGCTATAATTGCATCACGAAATTCCAAAAAATAGAATAAAACACTCTAAAAGCTTTGGTAATTCTTCAAAAATTGATCTCTATTGAATTAGAAGTATTACATGTCTTTTTATATACTTTAAGAGAACTTGTACAAATAGGATATTGACTTCCTAGTTTCTATTTAGGGGTGAGCGCACAATTCTAGAGTGCGACTAGCAACTGACTACAAGGCCGTAGCAGTTAGGGACACTTGGTCAGGCTGCTCAGCTAGACCGACAGGACTTTGAGCATGTTGACCACGAAGGAGAGACAATGTGCTCAAGCAGAGTATCCTTAGCCGAGCAGAGGGGCATTGCGAGCCATCTAAGGGCATCACAAGCCTAAAGTTAGGGCACTGTGTATGCTAGCCTAGGCCAATATGGGTCGACCCCGGAGGGGTGCTTATGTAGTTGCCTCACTGGCCTGCATGCCATCTCATAAGGCTAACACGTAGCACTATGTTTGCAAGAGACCCATATGGAGAGGTCATGGCAATGCCCCGTGGTGGTATAAAAATAGTCAAAGATGAATTCTAAAAATATTTGAAGTGAGCATGTAAATAAGACAAACTATAACAAACTGAGAAAGACAAATGCTAGGATCATTGCCCAGAGAATATATATTTTATTTTTTTCATTTTTTTGAAGTCTTTGCAAACTAGAATAAAACATCCATATGGCTAACATCAACAATCTATAAGTTATTATCATCATAGTGTACAAAGTGAACCTTCAAAAAGAAACATAAATAAATAACAATGACAACTTCAAAATTACTATGATAAATAAGCATGGCCAGTGATTAATTACCAACCAAAAAACTTGGTAGCACTCTAGATAATTCTGGTTTGTTCTAATAAAATAAATTGGAAAAAACATCACATAAACCAAATCAAACCCTTGTGTACCAATCAAGTGTGGTCAACTAAATGAATCTTTTTGCCATTCTGCTCTGTCAAAGGGCTATATGCTTCAGCTTAATTAAGCCTTGGTTTGGTTTTTGAGTTGGGACTAAATAAGCACACAAGGACAAAAAAAAAACCCAAAAAATCACAAAATGACAAAACACTTAACTTTTGATGCAAAATTACTAAATGACCCATATACAAACAAAAAGTCAAAAAAGCATCATTTCAAGTGGAGGGCAATTTTGTCATTCCAATGCAAAAAAGTCAAAAAAGCCAAACAAGAAAATCAAATGAACAAAAAAGTCCCAGGCTAAAAAAGTCAAAAAAGCCAAAAAGCCAAGTCTACCAAACGACACCTAAATAAATTAATTTTCTTACTACCGCATCCCATGTCAATTTAGGTCTTCCCCTCCCTATAACATTTCCATTTATGGTGATCATATCACTCTTTCTTATCGTTGCATCTATATGTCTCCATTGTACATGATCAAACCATCTTTGCTTGTTCTCTCTAAACTTATCTTCAATTAATGCTACTCCTACCATTTCACCCAACCCCCAACATATTTGCCCCAAGAAAAGAAACACACACAAAGAGGCACAAAAAACAAGACAAAACTTGTCTAAGCACACATTGATTAAGCAGCAAACAGCTGACAAATTTGACACCAAATTGTAAATTTGAGATTTAAAATAACAACCAATGGAAACAAATTCAGGGACTGAAAAAAGTACAGAACAGGATTCATAATAAACAAACATAACCATAATGGGCAAGAATTTTGATTGATAGTTTTCCTGCAATGATGTAATTCACATGCACATTTCAAGTATAGACTAAAATCATTGTAATTTGTCATACAACTTACTCTAAGTTGGATTGTTCATCACCATCATGCTCTTCTGCAAGATTGGTGTTTGCCGACACATCCCTGCCTCCGTTCAAATCATCAGGGACGACAAATCCTCGCAAGGGCTGATTTTGCTCACCCAGTTGTACATGTAATCTATCATGCCTTGCTGGCTCCTCATTTCCATTTTCCTGACCACTACTGTCCTCAGGTCCAGGAAGTAAGAAATCTGTTAAACTAAGTGCCCAGCCAACAACGGTAAACCAATAGTGGAGACCAAACTTGATTGTTGCGCGCAACTTAAAATGCTCAAGAGCAAATGGAATACAGATTTGAAAGATAAGCATGTCAGCAGGGATTTCAGTAAATGGATCAGATACACTGCAATCACAGGTGTGAACATTTAAGTCAAAGTCAGTGGGAATACGTAAAACTGGAAAATAAACGCATGACCCAGTGCACAAGTTTCCCGCTGTAGCGGTGCACAGCTTTATCCCCATTTCTGGAGAGGCTGTTTCTGTGACTCAAACCCACGCTATGGAAAATCCAATATAAAAAATAAATGCCCCTAAAACATGGAGAGGAATCTTACGAGATATCGAGTGGAAAAATGGAGGGTGCCATTCGTATGGCAAGTTTAACCGGTAAAAATACCAGCATCACTATTAAACTCCCATAAACAGCAACAGACAACAGAACCCTACGAGCATGTTTGTGCACAGGATCATCAATCAGATCACGGAATGGGTTGTAGTTTGGATCAGCTGGATCTCGAAGAAAGTACAGAACCCCATTACGTAAAACCTATCAAAGCATGCAGAGATTAAATAAAACATGTAAGAATTGATAGTTAGATCTTTACCCAATCTCCCCCACAAAGGCCCCCATCCAATGGGGTCTAAAGTGGCGTACTTTTTAAAAAAGAATACGTGTGATAATTAGAAAATGAAATATGAAAAAATAAAATTAAAATGCAAGCAAAACATATACCCCTCGAAGAAGGCTGACAAAGATACTTATTTGTAGCATATACACAATTCCTACAACCCAATGAACCAACAAGCTTGCTAATGGAGAGACTGAGAAGAACTCAACTCTTTGAGCAATTGACTTCCCAAACATTCTTATGGTACAAATATCCAGCCACCATCCGCACATCAGAGGGAAAACACCAAGTTCAATGACCAGAAGGAAAGAAACCTTAATCATAGTCATTAAATGCCTCATCGCTGCCACGAACTGCCTGACAAGTGATGGTATTGTCTCTGCGATTGAAGCAATACCATAGAATCTCCCCATATTCAAAGGCTCACCTTTAGTGTACCGAATCAATGCAGCAAATCCAAGGTAGAGAAAGACTAAAGAGAATATAAACATGTAGCCAACAGCGAGAGTTGTAACATCAGAAAGCCTTGACGTTCCAACAGATGCCCCTTCCATAAAATCAGCTGAAAATGAGGTGCTAAGATTGTTCAATACTTCATGTGGTCCTGTAGCATTTTCTTTCAATGTTTCTGCAACCTGTTCAAGCAAACTGTTTTCTAGGTTATCGGATGTTGAATTCGCAACAGCAGTTAATGCATTCTTCAATGTGATATTTGCCAATGAAAAGGCTGACTCTGTAAGCGGCATCGCTGTTGACAGCACTGGACTAGTAGTAGAGGACAAAGCCCAAGATGCATAATGAAGTATAATCCGTCCTAGTGAAAAGGGCACAAAGATTACAACACCAAGGAATATTGTATTGCTTGCAAGAACCTGCAGAAAAATTGGTGTATCAATGAACCAAATCCAAAGTAAACACTAAAATAAACTTACAAGGGGCAGCTTGAATTGTTAGACCCCAGAATTTTATCCAAGAGGTCTAAGGTTTGGCTCCCCTCCCATTTGCCTGGTTCATAAGGTTAGAAGGTGACTTTTGAACCCAAGTTTACACACCTGGGGTGGGTCAAAAGTACATTCTAGGCCCGAGTTCTCGGTCATCAATCCAAAAAAAAAAAAAAACAAGAAGCTCAAGCCTGTGAATTTGGAAAAACCTAAACAAGAAAGGAGAACAAAATACATTCCTCATGCAAAGTCCATGCAGAATTCTAGTTTTTGAATCAAGCTGCCGCAATGACGATTAAATTTAAAGATGAATCAAGCCGAAACTATAAAAATTAAAGAAGATATTAAATCCATATACACTCTACAACCACGTCAGCACCACCGTTACTGTTACGCTGACTACCACCATAACTTAAAACCATGGTCTTGGGACAAGCATTAATATAATGGCCACAGTGGCCACCCCAAAAATTTTCCATTGTTAGCATACCCACATATACTGTTACGATGTATAACAAGTAATACAAGATTTAATGATACTGAAACTTCTATCACGGGGAAAGTAAATGATTTACATGGTGATGATAAGCCACATTCCTGAATCCTGACCATCTAATTGCCATAGACATGGCACAGATTGTGTACCTGATGAAATCCAAAACCCTTACCCACACTTGAATATCAATGCAGAATTCATAAACCTCTACTACAGACAATGTTTAATTTCAGAACTGTTAGTGCAGCATATAAATCAAAATATGATGGTATAACACATTTGAATTAACAATTTAACTGATATGACCCAGGTATAACAAAGATGCTAGCCCATGTCCAATAATTATAAAGATCCAATTTTAAATTAAATGAAGCAACACAAAAATGGAAAGCGCGAAAATTGTTAGGTCATAGATGAGAAAACAAAGATAGACTTACAGTGAATGCATTTTCCACCAAATGAAAAACAGGCCCCTGCATCCCAACTAACTCATCAAAGGGTACATCCTCCGCACCATCAGCGTCGTCCAAACCATCAAACATTTGTTCAACTTGAGCCTCAAGACGAGCTGCCTGCATCTCCCACCGTGCAGCAACATTTTCTGCATTCCTTCTAATTATTTGGCCAGCTCCAGCTATTCCATTTGCTCCATCAGCATCTTCTCCATTTCCTTCCCCAGCAAAATTCCTGTTAGCTTGTCCAGGAGGTCTTCTTGCAGCATTAGCACCATTTCTGTCTGCTTCATCTTCTCTGTCAGCACCCTGTGCTCCAATTTCTCGTAAATGCCTGAAGTAATCCCTCAACGAAGTGGCTCCAAGAAAAATAAACACAATGCTTGCAGAAAGTAGGAAGCCATGCAGACAATCAGTAAGCAAAATTGTTCCAGATCTATGAGTAAAGAATAGTCTTTGTGCTTCACCGAAACTCCTCACAAATGACAATTGCCATATCCAAAATGTAATGAAGGGTATGATGAGGAGCCAAACAGAAAGTACAAAACTAAGGCGCAAAAAGAATTGCAAAACATGGCACGCTTTCATGGCCATCCCAACTAAAAACTCCTGAAAAGGAAGCCTCGCCGGAGCATTCTCAGCATAAACAGGGGAGAACGAAAATGCATGTTTGCAGACCTGGAATTACATATCAAGTGAATTAATTGAGAAAAACACCTATAAGATAAATGAAAAACGACTGCCAATAGAGACAATAGAATCCAACTCAATGAGTTGTCTTCTGTAGCACAACATTTTTTATTTATATAGTCCCGCCATTCAAATTGCTATGCCACAAGGCATGATCGGCAGATTTTCCATAACTGGTATGCAGCCAGTATCAACCTTCTTTTTCTTTTTATCTGCTAGTATCGACCTTTTTTTTATATATATCTGCCAGTATCAACCTAAGAAGCACAAACACTTCTAAGAAGGTAACGTATCCGTGTCGTGTCCATATTGGACACCGACACTCTTCGGACACTTTACCGACACGTGTTCGACACTCTTCAAAATGTGTCCTATTTTTTAAAGACCCGCACATTCTTTGAACACTTAAATGACACGTGTATCTTTTAAACACACATGTCTATCGATTAGACATATGTGAAACTAACTATAAACTTGAACAAAACAACTTAAGATACAATAATAAAACAAAAATTATATAAATTTATAGGGATTACTGTCATATTACATTTTTTATTATCTTTGAATGATATATATAACATATAATAAATATATAAAATTATATATTTTATGCGTGTCCCCTACATGTCGTGTCCTGCATTTTTTGAAAATTAACGTGTCGGCGTGTCTGTGTCGTATCTGTGTCGTGTCACGTGTCTATATCCATGCTTCTTAGGTATCAACCTAATGTACCATAATAGGCATCAAATATGGTTATGACAATCCTACATAAATCAATAGTGGAGTTTTCCTTGTATTATGAAGAAAGCACAATATAGGCTTGCTGTACGAATTTAGAAGATACTAAAAGAGATTCATAAATGTAAAACTTTGCATCCCTAATATATAGGTTTCACATTAGATTACTTGTAAGAGAGAATTATGACCACTTTTTTTTTTTTTTTTTGGGAAAAAAAATTACATAAAATTTACATAATTTTTTGTATTTTTCCAGAGATCTAAACTTTTCTTCAAGCTTATTCTTATCAATAAAATTCTTTTACTTAAAAAGGAAGAAAGAAAGAAATTTACGCAAAAAGAGAACTAAACTTCTTCTTGGTTTTATTAAGGGGTGGCTTGGAGGACATGGAAAGGAATTAGAAATAAAAATTTAGGTCTCAATGAGGGGTCGCTGTTCATGTGGTTAAAGCATCCACGACTTGCAGCCATAAAAAAACAAACAGCAAGCTGGAAGACTGAAGCAATGTGTGTGTGTTATGATGATTTCTCCCTCCTCTCTTCTTTCTCTCAAACCCCTGGTTGTTTGAGCCCATACACGAAGAGATGTTTTTTTACCCCCTTTTCTTTATTTCTTTAAGTGAAATGAAGAATGAAAAGCTTCTATTCAGAGAAACAGAAAAAATATTTTAAAAAAAAAAATTGAGATAGAGGGAGAATTAAGAGAGTTTCCGATTGAAGAAGTAGAGACACAATGAAACGGGGTACGGGATTTCTCTGGAGGGGAAGAGTATTTGAGATATATGGATGCATATATGTTTTTTAACCAAACAAGCGTATAAATTCAGTTGTGGCGCCTACTTTGGCTTTAGGTCTCCACTTCCTGCTTTATAATATGAAAAGAACAAAGTTTTGTACATCTAAATGAAGCTTTATAATTTCATTTTTGAAAATTACTTTGCAGGCTTTTTGGCTTTGGGACTATGCAACATTCAGTTACTTCAGTGCTCATATCACAATTTTGGACATGCAATTTGTGGTTTTACTTATCGTGTATGCTTTGCATCCAAATCCCATACTTAAATGATTAGTAAATTTATAAATTTATATAGCTCTATGCTTTTATCCTAATTTTTTTATTAGTACTTATATCACAACTTAGGGATTTCATGGCTTTGTTTAACGTTTAGCGTTTCAATTTCTAACCTTACAAGTAATCTGGGTATCTTTTTCTCTAAATCTATTTTTTGTCATATCCATGAACCCATACCAAATTTTTGGATACTATTTAGCCAAGTCCATGTATACTTCATTTAGAGATTTGATGGGCCTAACATCTGGCAGAGTTCATGTAACTTAGCCGTTGCCCATGGAAATTAAAATTTTCAATAACTGCAATTTGAGCTTGGAAAGTGTAGTTCTGCAATAACATGATCATCTTAGTTCCAACAAGACAAACTTCTTGTTGCCCATGAATAATTGCTATTGGAGCTAGGAAAGTGTGGTTCTGCAATAACATGATCATCTCAGTCCAAGAGGACAAACTTGATAAATTACTTATCCACTCGCTCACAAGCGTGCGCTTATACCAGTCTAAACTTAAGAAGACCATTGTATTTATAGTCTAGTGCAAGACACTCTAACAAAAGATTGTTCTAGTTCTGAAAATGCCTCCTCATAGGTCACATGAATATAGAATTACTAAACAAATTGGATTCCAAAATAAAGCGTCCCTACATTGTTGGCACAAGTAAAATCCATGGACCTCCATTTTTATTTTACTTCTACACGTATTTACTAGATGCAGAATATATCTGCTATAACTTTATTGTCAGAATATACATATTTCCAAGCAGCCTTCACTATAAAGGAGTGCAAAATAAACTTATCATACTAGACTCTTTTTTTCTTTTTTTGTCAGAAGATTAATTATAAATATAAGAAGAATTACATGGGACAATTAGAGTTCAGTAATACATAGCAAGAAACCCAACAGCTACCAAGCCCAACAACCACCACAAGAAATAACCCAAACTAGGGAAGAAAAAAAAAAACCAAGCCCAACAAATAGACAACATACAGCCCCCATGATGAGGGAGAAATAATCATCTTTGCCAAGCCGTTGGCAAGAATTGACACCTTGAACTCCTAGATAGGATTACACTTAGGATTATACAGGAGTGGCCAAAAATAATCAATCCCAGGACCCGGATACTGTTTAGCCAAACCCAGATCTAATTTGTCATTACTTAATATCTGTAAAAATAAAAAATAAAGAAAAGAAACCCATAGAACCCAAAAAAAGAAAGAAAAGAAGAAGAAGAAGAGGGAAGGAAGAGAACTAAATATTTCACAAGAGAGAAAACAAAAACAAAATAAAAAGAGATCGTTTTCTTTCAATTCTATTGTTTAATTCTTTCTTTCTTCTAATCATTTATAGCATCTTATTGTCCTGCCTCTCGGTCTTACTAAAAACTCAAGACCTAAAACCTTTACATGCAAACATATACTAAGATTGCAATGTGAAAATTCTTTAATAAAAGCTATATTTACGTAACAAATATAAAATCAAATACCTCAAATTCAATATTTATTTGAGGGAGTTGAGTAGATAAGCACAAGAACATATTAAAAAACCTAAAACCCTATTCAACTACCAAACAAAAAACCCAATCAATATGTATTTGATCCTTAATTTAGTCTCTGAAACAGAAGCAAATAAAGAATGAAGGCAAAGCAGTAATTGATAGATGAAAAGAAGAATTGAAACAGACCTCGCATTGGCGAGCGTTGCTGTGATTGAGCCACTGAAGGAGACAGTCTTGGTGAACAAACTTGATGCTTCCACTGCAAGCGCAGGGGTACTGAAGAGGGTTCTCTGCGTCCCCCGGATTCCGACAGATCCGACACACGTCTTCCTCTTCCTCCTCTTCAAACTTTCTCGGAAAATCCGTCGAACCACCACTTGGTGCGATCTCCATTAGGTCTGATGAGAGATCACCAATTTCTTGACTAAAAGGAAGGTCTTCGATGGAGAAGAACAAGGGTTACGTTACGGGAAGAAAAAAGACGAGTTGACGTTGGAGCGGTCGATGGATGAATCCCGATTGGGTTGGATTGGATTATTATAGGGTTTTCTAATTGTCGGTTTTTGACTTTGTTCGGCTACTCGTCGGAGCATGGTCCGAATTAAATTGAATTGAGATAAAATTAAGATCAATTTGTTATTTATGATTTTTAAAAAATTAGAATTAATTCAATTCATTTCAATTATGGAATTAATCCGAATTAATCTATTTAAATACGGATTGAATCGGTTCAGGATTACGAATTCACATAATTAAATAATAAAAATATATATATATATATAACACTTTAATTTTATAAAAATATAAGTATAGCACTATATTAGTTTCACAATAGTAACATGTTTTTTTTTTTTTATAGTAGCAGCATACTGTTTTAGAATTTAAACAACCATAAGAAAATTAGTTTCACCATAAGTATTTAGACCATTACAAATTAAAATTAAAAACTAACAAATAAAAGAATATATTATACGGGTTTAGATTTGAGTTTAGGTTTTATGTAGAATAAGAGAATATATTATAGGGGAGAATGTATAATAAAAATATAGATTATTTGTATACGGTCCGGATCGGTTCTAATCCGGAACCGTAGAGTTTAATCTGGAACCAATTCATGAATTACGGATTTTTAATTCTTCAATCTGAAACCGAACTACGGATTCAAAAAATTAATCAAAACCTATCAGATTAAACTAAACTGGATCAAATTACAAATTTCACGAATTCCTTACTTCGCCTTACTACCCGTGCGGGTGCGGCTTCAGAGACAGTCCGAAATGCACATGGATCTGCCCGACTCCGACTTCCAGCCTGACTTTTGTTTTAACTTTTTGGGATTTCTACTGTCCAGATCCATTAATTGAATTTATTTAAATACCTATAAGCAAGGAAGAATGTAATCGATTTGGTACGTACGGTGGTATTTAGATAAAAAAAAATTATTAAATTAGTAATGTCAATTTTATTATTTCAAATATTGATACAAATTATTTTTCTTATCAAATTGATACAAATTGTTTTTCTTATCAAATTGGAGTATATCGAATTATACCAATTGAAGCGGTTCAGTTTAGTACAGTTTAATCAATTTAGGCCAAGTTTGGGGACTTTGAAATAATCTAAAAAGTCAAAAAGTTACTCAAAAAGTTAAAAAGTTAACACTATTCACCAAAAAAAATTTAAAATTAAATTGCCTGACTAATTCAAATTTTCTCTAAAAAAAAAAAATTTTTTTTTTTTTTTTTTTTTTTTTTTTTAAAAAAAAAAAAAAAAGTTTAACACAAACATTTTTTTTTTCAACCTTTTTTTTTTAAAAAAAAAAAAAAAAAAAGTAATTTAAACAAAAACAAAAACAAGTATCTTTTAAATTTAAGTCATTTTTCAGTATAGTCACTCATTTATGTAAAAATATTAAATTAATTATTTGTCAATCATTTTAAACATATCATATCCATCCATTTAATAAAAGGCACTCAGTTCGTAAGTCCAAATCCCAATGTTATTTGGCTACAAGTACAAGTAATAAAATACTTTGTCCAAAAAGACAAATTTAGACAAAATAGCCAAAATACCCCTATATATATCATATACATTATACCAACATCACACTGACATAGACGTAAATTCACTTTATCCTCGGAGCAAATCTAGGGCTGTGTTTGGTTTAGGGGTGGAATCATAATTACACCATCCTATTTCAATGCTATGTTTGGATATAGTTTTCAAAAATTGATTCAATACCCATGTTTGAAAATTCTTTCAGAACATGTTTGGTAGAGTGAGTTTTTGATTTTTGAATTTTGAAATTGGGTCTACCCGGTTGTTCGCTCGGACATCCAGCCAATTGACCAGAATAGTTTTTTTTTTTTTCAATTGCCACCTGTTATTTGAAAAAAAAATTATATTTGTTTTTGATATGTTTAAAATATAGAAATTATTTTTTTTAGATCAAAATGACAAATTATTTGGCCATTTATTTAAAATTAACCAAAAAAAAAGTAAACTAAAAATTAATTTATCACGGTAATTTTTAAAAAATTAAAAAAAAATTAAGCAAAATAATTAAAAAAATTCAATCAAATATACAATTAAAAGTAATTTTAAAGCACTAGCTAGATATTTTTTTAACAAAAAATAATATATATTTTTTAATATTTTTAATAAAAATATATTTTTTGAATTTTTTAAATAAAAATTTTATTTTTTTCAATAATTATTTTTTTGAATTGAATTTTAAAAAGAATTTGGTAATGAGCTTTGAATAGAATTTTCAATAGAGTTTTAAGTTGTGTGTTTGCTTATGAGTTATATGTTTTTGAATTAAATTTTAAAAAACTCTTTTCAAAACTCATAACCAAACAACTTTTCTTTTTTCAAAACTCATTTCAAAAATTTAAAACTTAATTCAAAATTCAATTCAAAACTATTTTTAAAACTTATAACCAAACAAATTTTCTCTTCTCAAATCATGATTCAACAACTCACAAACTCAAAATACAACTCCATTCTCAAATCATGATTCTAAAGCTAAACCAAACGCTACCTAGGGTTCTAAAGCCACACTGTCGTCCTCTACTTTATCGTCGCTTCCTCGTTGGAATCCCTACTCTGCGTCGCTGCCACATCCACCGATCTCTCTCTTTTTCTCTTATTAGATCTCTCTCTCTCTTTTGTTTGGCTTCGTTGTTGGTCCTCGGTTGTGCTCCGGCTAACGAGAGTATGAGTAATGAGATGAACACAATCGTGTGTTGAACGGTGTAAGTAGAAGTGGGTAGGATGATGATCATTAGAATGGATAGTATTGCAGAGATCTAGTTAAAGTTCGCCGCAACAGCCGACGACCTCATTGACTTGCATCGGCTTGTGGATCTCGTCACCCGTGGCGAAGAGCTAGGCTGGTCTAATATATATCATCTCTCTTTCTCTCTCTCTCTATATATATATATAGCTCATGAATATACATACATATATACATTTTTATCAATACACATACACACATACATTTCTATATGTGTGTGTGTACTTAGATCATTCAAGATCTGAGTTTCACAAGAACAAAATCGGTTTTTTTTTAAAATTTTTTTTGATGTTGTTGTTAATGATGATGAACAGATAGGGTTTCAACAGATTCTTTTTTTTATTCTTGTTGTTGAATAGATATAAATTTTTTTGTACCAATAAATTTTGTTTGTTTGTTGTTATTGTTGATGAATTTGAACAGATAAATTTGGATAGATAGAATTTTTTTGTTTGTTGTTTTAAACAAATCTGTTATAGTTGATTTTCAACAGATAAGATAACAGATTTGTTCAAATAGGGTGGGAAATTAAACAGATAGACAAAAAAATTAGATATATAGATAAAAAATTGGATAGGTAGAATTTTATTTGGACAAATATTTAAACAAATAAGAGAAATTTGAATTGAAAATGTTAAAAAATTAAACATATAGGGTAAAAAATTGGAACATATAGGGAAATTTTTTGAACAGATAGTCAATGAAAAGGCAAACAGATAAAAAAAAGTCTAGGGGTAAAATTGAAAACAAAATGTCCCATGGAACTTTTTACCAAACTATTTCAGAAAGCATAAATATTTCGCCAACAAAAAATATTCATTGGATTTAATGTCTTAGACACTTTTTAAATTAGATTTATCACCAATTTTCTATTTAATAAATATTTTACAAAATTATAATTAACAAAAATACAAACAAAAACTAATAATAAATACTAAGATTTCAAGAATAGTGAGTTAGAATGAAAATTATATATAATAAGGGTCTATTAACTTAAGTTATAGGGATAACAGTGCTAATGAATTAAGATTAATAATTTATTATACTTATTAATATTATTATATTATTAAATTATACGTATATATTATAAATACAATATATGTTGAAATGATCGTTTTGATTTAGTTCGGTGCATAAAGTGTTAAAATCGAGATTGTCACGCACCGCTTTTTATTACTCGGATTCTATTACCAAACAATTATTATAGATTCAATTTCAAAGATAACATGCGGAAACTCTTTACATTAATAAGAACATATGAATAAAGATTCTCTTATTCGAATATAATATGAATGCAACAGGAGTTATAATTAAATAAATTGTCCGTAGGCTTACATCTTTTAAATTAAAAGAAAGGGTTTGACCATTTTACATCAATGGCATTTCGCCCATAAATAAAAGGCCCGTGGCCAACAACTAAGGATGATCCTAGATCTTGAACACTTCTTAGTATCACCTGAAAAGAATTAACAACGTGGGATGAACATAAATTCCAGTAAGGATCCCAATATGACCCTAAACAATAACAACATACTATGATCATGAAAAGTTTTATATCATATCATATACATAATGTGACAGTTTATATTGAAATATACTTATGTAGTACTTTTTCCAAAATCATTCAATTTACCCAACAACACAAACAATTCACTTTTCTTTCTCATTTTCCATTTATAAATAAAGCATCACAACTGGTTGTTCTAAAATGCTTTCACAAAACCTAATTACTTCTCATCATTTGCACCTAATACAAAACATACATTCACTTCTGATACTTTCATCACATTCCCTTGGCCTTAAATCCATGGTCAAGAAACACTTTCAACAACTCGTTCAATACGCCTATGTATATACATACATTTCCTAACATAAATACAAAATCAATACATGTATAGTGATTACTACACTATCACATAAAACAACCTAGCTTCACCCAACCATAACCATCACTTACTCATGATATATAAGGATACACCGAGACAAAATGAGAAATGAAACAATGCACTACCTGCCTTAAGCACGGTAAGCCAAGGATAAATCTTTCCATAACAAAATGCCAATTTACTAGACACAATTTGGAAGGTAATAGTACCTCTGTCAATTTACTAGACATCAGGTAGAAGGTGATGGTACCTCTGCCAAGTTCTCCAGGCGCTAATTTGAAGGTACTGGTACCTCTCATTCTAAGTGCGACCAATTCTCTAGTTGCTAGTTGGAAGGTAATGATACCTTTCATTCTCAGTGCGTGAACATTTCTAACCATCTCAACATACTAGAATGCATAATAACACAAGTGTACTACATACACGATATTATTCAACAAAACAATGCCATCTTCCACTGATGACCAAAGACAAAACCTGTAAGTATATGTATTATAACACGTAAGACGACAATCCAATTCTCATGAGACCTCAAGTCCAATAACTATAATAATATGTAAAGATTTCAAAATCCGACCTCAAGTTCATTATTAATTTATGAAGGGCTATGATTTCATTTTCTTTCCAAAAATCAATTTTCCTTATTTTCCAATCCACACTACTCTAATCATTTTTTAAAAATTCATTCTCTTCATTTAATTAAAAACATAGCATTTCAGAAAACAATCATTTCATATCATCAAAAAATAATTAAAGTCAAACATAATTTTACAGAATTATTACTCACAGATGGCTCTGATAGCAAAATAGAGAAAACGGGCGATTCGAATAGTCTATGGTTCATGACCTATACAAACACATAGCAGATACATATTGAAACACACGCTTAAAATATACTTAACTCATTACGTTTTGTTCTTAGTGTGTTTCTAAGTGTTATCCTCATTATTATGTCTTAATCTTGGCCTAGGAATAGATATGGCAATTTGAACCCGGCCTGACGGGGACCCGATCCCCCGACCCCGATTTAAGCGGTTTTTCCCCGAAAAATATCCCCAACGGGGTGGGGATGGTATTCAAAAATTAATCACTGACCAGTTTCGGACCGGGGATGGGGATAAGTGTCCCAGTCCCGTACCCGGCCCATCCCCATCCATATCCCCACCCCCGTCCCCGTTTGTCCCCGAAGTGAAATTACTAGTTTACCCCTCTATATATATATAAAAAACTCTCATTTCACTTGAGTATCAAACAGACTCTCATTTCACTTATGTGTCTCAAACTGAGTCTTTCTCTCTCTCTCTCTCTCTCTCTCATGGTTCACCTCACCATAGTCATCGCCTTTGAATTACACTACTATCGAGAAAGAGTTATTAGCCATGGTTTTTGCTTTAGATAAATTCCGGTCCTATCTCCTAGGTTCCAACATCATAGTCTTCACTGATCATGCCGCTTTGCGGCATTTACTACCAAAGAAAAAGACCAAACCTAGGTTGATTAGATGAATTTTGTTGTTTCAAGAATTTGACTTAAAGATCCGAGATAAGAAGGGATCTGAGAATGTGGTGGCGGATCACCTTTCTCGAGTCCTTGTTGAGTACATATCACGACCAAAACCCGCCCTTATAGGTTTAGCGTCGCAACCGACCCGTAATCCTAAATTACCTTTGGTCTCAAAGACAAAATTTTAGAATGTTTATAATCATATCGGGGCCTAAAGCGGAGGCAAAGCAAAAAAAATAAAAATGTTCATTGAGCTTATACCTACATAATACAATAATAATTTACATACATATACAAATCTTATATATCTCACACACATATACATTTAAGACTCAGCAAAATACAAAACTCTGACAAAGCTAAGGGGTTAATTTTCTTGGCTATACTCGAGCCTAACTTGCTCTATTCCAGAAGCTCTTCAAAAGGTTGACACGGGTAGACTCTGAGGCTTTCTCTATCCTTGTTGCTCAGTTTTCTCACCTATATATACATATAAATAGTGAGCTAAAGCCCAACGAGGAATAACAGAATAAAGAGGTTAAATGAATGAAGTTCGATGATAATACAAAAAACCTGTCTTACAATTTCAAAACGAATCTTAAATCATTTTTAAAATAAGGCATTTGCCATATTATATCAAATTTATAACAAAATATTTTCCATATCAAATCCCTTATCACAACATATATTTCATTTCCCGAAACAATCCATTTCAATAGGCAAATCAATTCGATTAGCCATTATATCAATCCTTTGCAATAATAAAAACCATTGTTCGATAGCATTTTCAATGCAATTCCGATTTCGATTCAATTCTCAATGATCCATGTTATCCCAATAGCAATACTCATTCAATGACAATTTACGCGGTACATCCAATAGAATAACATTATTTCAATAACAATGGACCATAACAGTCATGCAATGGACCACGATGGGTCAATCCAATGGACCACAATGGATCAATCAATAATCTAATGGACCACGATGGGTCAATCCAATGGACTACAATGGGTCAATCCAATGGACCACAATGGGTCCATCAATAATCTAATGGACCATGATGGGTCAATCCAATGGACCATGATGGGTCAATCCAATGGACCACGATGGGTCAATCAATAATCCAACGGATCACTATGGGTCTAACACTAGAGATCTCTGTGTTTCAATCAATCCAATAGCCTCAATATTGTTTTCCCTAGGCGAAGGTCTCACTAAAGAATGCCACGAATACATTTTCAAAAGTGAACTTCGTTCATCATTACAAAATAACTTTTAAATAAGCCATTCAATAAATCACATAACGATTTCGAAAATAGTAACCATTTCGAAAATAAATATAATTTGAATATATCTTTATAAAGTTACTACTCACAGTGGGTTAAGTCGATATAAGGCCTCGTACGTCCACCTATACAAATCACATAACAAAAAGACAATAGAAGCACCATTCCATATTCATTTCATTTTAATTCAACTCTCTTTATGTGTTTCTACCTTATTCCATGACTATATGAGTCCACTTGGTGCCTAAGAATTCTTAGAATGTCATGAGGATGTAAATAGACACTTAGACGAGTTAGTCAAAAATTGCTGAAAACAGGGTCTTCACTTGAGGGCATCTTTAGTCGCTCGAGTGGTCTGCAAAGCTTTGTAAAAATACTAGATGGCCTCAATGTTCGCTCGAGCGGTGACTTTACCACTCAAGCGATCTGCAAATTTTCTTTGTTTTTTGAAAACCAACAAAAATAATTTCCAAACACATTTTCAAAACTTAGACTCTTGCATGAACCAATTTAAACATGTAATTTTATTAATAAAGATGAACTGATGACTAATTTTCTAATTTCTAATACAAAAATCTCTATGGTCATTAAGATTAAAACCAATAATTTCATGAATATAATAATTCCAACATTTTTCTTTCTTTGTTTTATAAAACATAAATTAAAGCTATAAAGCTCTTTCAAAAATATTTACATGTAAGAAATTTAAATCAAAATCAAACTAACTTTTGATTCTCAAATATAAATTATAATTTATTTCCAAATTTGTCCAAATTTAGATTTAATTCATTTTCTTCATATAAAGCCCAATTTCAAACTCATAAATTTTAAAACATAAATTAAGCTTTTTGAAACCCAATTTCATGTTCAAAACTCATGCAAAATTTCATCAAAACATGAACATAATTATGAGCCATGATCAATCTTCAATAAATCTTTGTTGCAAGTAATTTATGGAGCTTAATTTAACAATAGCTTTTCAAATTAAACCCAAAATAATTAATTTTTAATTTAACTTCTTGAACATAGCTCCAATTCTTCATTTTCTTTTTTTAATTACATAAAATTGACTTCAAACTGTTTTCTATTTTTCTTCAAAACGTGAAATTAAAGTTATAAACTTCTTAGAAAATCATTTGCATGTGTGAAACATTTATCAAAATCCAACCCATTCTATATTATTAAGCTCAAACCATAATTAAAATCTTGAATTGCTCTAATTTAGATTTTTATTAATTTTCCTCATATCAAATCCAAATTCAAACTCATAAAATATGAATTAAAATCTCAAAGCCTTGAAATTTCATAATGTATGTCAAGATAGAATTCAAACTACATGGAAGAGTGAAGAAATTAAACCCAAATAATGAAATTCTTAAGTTATTTATTTGATTCTTCAACTAAATGTAATTTTTTCATTCTTTTCTTAATTTCTTTCTATTTATATGACATTGAACCCAATTGCTTCTTGATTTTGGTTATTAGGTAATGAATCTACAAGAATCAAGCTTAAAATCCTTATCTATAATCTTCAAATTGGTGAATTCCTCTTCAATCCTTCACTTTCCTAGCTTTTCTTTCCTTAGCTCTCTACCTTATCCTCAATTGTTAGCACAAAGTGGGTCTCTCTCTCTCTCTCTCTACACTCTCGAGCTCTCCAACTCACATTCTCTGGCTTCCTCTCTTTTCCCTTTTGTGTTTCTCTTGAGCTTCTTCAAAAGTTCCCAGCAAATTGAATTCTTCAACAAAGAATTGAGCTCTCAACTCTCTCACTCTCTCTCTCTCGGTTTCCTTCTCTTTCTTTGTTTTCTCTTTGTATTTTTTTTTTTTTTTTTTGAGCTTCTTTTCCACCCAAAATGAGTACAATGACTTGAACTCCATTAGGTTATACTTACACACACACACAGTTCTTGTCATTAACATAGCAGACGTGTATACACTCTCACAAAAAGCTCCAGCACAACATCCTCCTACACATACATACACAAATTTCTCTGCACACACAGAATTTCTGTGCACACCCACACCCACATCTACACACACTCTCTACAATTTGATTTATAATTAAGATTAATTTAATTTAGCAACAGTTAGTCTTAATAAATTTTGATTAATACATAATTAAATTAATCATAGCTAATCACAAATCTCACTTAATTTAATTAGTCTAATTTGACTTCCTTTAGAGTCCAATTAATTATATTTAATTTTGTCATTCTGAATCAGATTTTTAATCAAACTCTCAAAAGGCTCCAAATATCAAATTAAACTTATTTTCATCATCAATTTTACTTTCTCAAATCATTTACGCCTTCAATTTGTGAATAGACTCAAAATTTCCGTCAATAAATTTACATATTCAATTGAACACCTTATAAATAAATTTAATTCGTAATAATCTTAATTCCCAATCTTCATAACTTAATCAACTCCAATTCAGACCCAATTAACAAAATCTTAATTTTACTAAACTGAATCGGATATTTAATTAAACTCTTATATGGTTTGATACTTGAAATTAAGCTGAATCAACTCATCAATTTTACCTTCTTAAGCCACTTAAGGTTTTAATTTCTAATTCCAAAATAGCTCTTTTATAAAATTATATATGAATCAACACCAATATTGTCCATCAATTCTACAATTAAATCAAAATAATAATTAATTAAAATTCAAATCACTTTAATTACTTAAATGTAAACTATTATATGTGGCGGGGTTGTCACAGTACACTAGTGACCCTTTACCTTTGCATGATTCGTTCCGGACGAATAACTTCTTGTGGTGTCACGAGTGAGCCGTGGTTTGCTTATATTGTGAAGTACTTGGACATTGGACAAATTCCTAAAAATTGGTCTAAGCAAAACAAAGACCGATTCTTTTCATAGGACAAGAATTATTTTTGAAGGATCCGGAGTTGTTTAAATATTGTTCCGACCAATTTATCCGATAGTGTGTGCGGAGAGTGAGGTGCATAGCATTCTTACATTTTGTCTGCAGGTGGTAGCCATTTTAGTGGGCATAAAACAGTCGCCAAGGTTTTACAAAGCGGGTTTTATTGGCCTGCCATTTTTAAAGATGCCCATCAATTTTGTAGAACTTATTTGCGCTGTCAACAAATGGGTTCAATATCTCGTCGTGATATGATGCCAATGTCTTCTATTCTTGTGGTAAAGATCTTTAATGTTTGAGGGATTGATTTTATGGGCCCTTTTCCATCATCATTCGGGTTTGAGTATATTCTCTTGGCAGTGGATTATGTTTCTAAGTGGGTGAAGGCGATAGCTACCCGAACAAACGATCATAAAGTAGTAATTAAATTATTGCATGAAAAAATCTTTAGTCGTTTTGGGTTTCCTAGAGCCATAATAAGTGATCAGGGTACGCATTTTTGTAACCGATTTTTTGAGTCGGTAGTTAAGAAATACTCTATCACTTATAAAGTTGGCACTCCATACCACCCTCAAACTAGTAGCCAAGTAGAAGTCTCTAATAGGGAGATGAAACACATAATTGAGAAAACAGTGAAGCCAGATAGAAAAGATTGGTCAAAACGCTTGATTGATGCTTTATGGGCATACCACACAGATTATAAGACACCCATTGGAATGTCATCATATACGGTGGTGTATGGCAAAGCTTGCCACCTCTCAGTGGAACTTGAGCACTGAGCGTTGTGGGTCATAAAGAAGTTTAACTTCAATATGGCCGCAATTGGACTTATCTTCTTCAACTTCTCACTTCTCTAGATTAGCATTCTTATGTCTTGCATTTCAACCTCATCCCTTTCGGTTCTCATCAATGGTGGTTCCTCCTAACCCTTCACACCCTCTCGCGGTATCCATCATGGTGACCTACTCTCTCCTTACATCTTCATCCTCTGTCTTGAATACCTTTCCATCTGTATCACTACCTTTTGTCAAAATAACGGTTGGATTTCCCCCAAACTATTCAAAAACTCTCCATCCATCTTCTACATTTTCTTCACCGATGACCTTATTCTTTTTGGCCATGCTACTACCACAAACTATGATACCATCACCTACCTACATCAAGAATCTTGCGACCTCTTTGGCCAACAAATCAACTATCCCAAATCTGAAGTAATTTTTTCCTCCAACCTTTCCCTAGATTCACAACTAAACCTGTTACCACCTTAAGTGTCCCAAAATTTGATTCTCTTAGGTTTTACCTTGGTTGTCGTATCCACAACTCTAGGCCCACTAAAGCTTCATACCAATTCGTCATTGACAAAATTTCAAACCAATTGGTTGGTTGGAAAAAAAAAAAAAAAAATTTCTTTCACTTGTGGGTCGTATCACCTTCATCAAGTCTGTTAATCTTTCTATTCCTGCCCATCTCAATCATTGTTTCTCTCTTCCAAATTCCATCACTAACTCCCTTGATCATATTAATAGAGACTTCTTTGGGACTCTTCAATAGATCATAAAAAAATCCACCAATTGCTTAGAACAAGGTCACCAAACCCAAAGAGCATGGAAGCTTAGGCATCAAGGAAATGTGCTCTTATTATCAACAACATTTCCCTTACAAACCTCAATTGGTGCCTCTCTCCTAACAAAAATAGTTTATGGAGAAAAATCATTACATAAAAATATATTCACACCAGCCCCTCTCGTCCCTTACCTATCTTCTACAGTCTTTCCAGAGGCAAATAAATTTTTGACAAAGGAATTAAAGGTTTGGTGAACAATGGCAGAACCACTTCTTGGTAGTTTGATAATTAGTTATGCATTTGTTATATTCAAAACCTTATCCTTTTTTTTTTTTTGATCAGCAAAAAAGGAGCCTTTAAAAGAAAAAAAAAATACAAGATATGAGAGATTAAAAAAAAAAAAAAAAAAATTGGGAAGAACCAAAAAAAAAAAAAAAAAAAGAAGAAGAGAAAAGAAAAAAAACAACAAACAAACAACAAACAAACACAACAAACCAACCAACCAGTGACAGGCCCCTAAACTCCTCCTACACCTCTCTTAGCTGGTTTAATCCTTCTAATGATACTATCCACTGAAACTCAACCAATGGTTTTTTTCCCAGCAAACTAACCTATTCCTACTGCATCAACCATCCTTGATTCAACCTTTCTCTAACTGGTCTTGGATTTGGTCCATCCCACTACTCTTCCTATCCACTTCTTTATTTGGCTTGCCTCTTAACAATGAATCATGACCAAATCATTCATTCATCTCTGCTACTTATCACTTGATCCTCTTTGCTCAGACTGTAGAGCCCACCTTAAAGATACCATTCGTGTCCTACGTGACTGCTACTTGGAATGCAATCCTTGTCTCCATCCTTCCTCCTCTATCACTCTGAATGGTTGCGTACCAATTGCATTTCCTCTAACCTCCATCAATCTTCAATCCCCTGGCCCACTATCTTTTCCTTCACCTGTTGGTATATTTGGGAAAAAAAAAACTAAAAAATCTTCCAACCATCTTCACAACTCTTTCCTTTCAACCCACCTCTCCTCATCCCTTGGATAGTCAACCATGCAACCAACTAGCACTTTATCTCTAACCCTGTTACCCATATTTCGGCTAACCACACCACCAAACTTGTTGGCTGGGATAAATCTCCTCTGGGCCACTATAAACTTAACACTAACGAAGCATCAAAGAGCAACCTTGGTGTAGCCGCTGGAGGAGGTCTCATTCGCAATGATCTAGGTCAATGGATAGTAGGCTTCACTAAAATATTGGTGTCGCATCTTGCCTAGCAGCTGAGCTGTGGGTTCTCAGAGATGGCTTACAACTTGCCCACAATCTCTATTTTTTTTTTTGATAACTCAGGTATCCCCAACTTGCCCACAATCTCCATTTGACTCTCTTGCTTATTGAAATTGACTCTCGCTGTGTGTTGGACACTCTCACTAACAAAGACACTAGCCTCCATAATTATAATAACTTCATTTCTGATTGTAGGCACCTTTTAGACCAACTACACTCACCTCAGATTGAGCATATCTTTCGCAAAGCGAACAAATGTGCAGACATCATTGCCAACAAAGGTCTTCTTAGCGAAACAAACTTTGAGTTTTCTCTTCTCCCCCATAATATACCTCTTCATAACACTATGATGATGCTAGAGGGTTCTTCTACCCTAAACTTGTAAACGCTTAACTTTATTTATGCTATGCCATCTTTACCACAAAAATAAAATAAAATAAAATAAAAAATGACCATCCATATTGTATGTTGAAAATACAAATAATAATTTTCATAATTTTTGAAATTACACTAATCATCATTATTAGTATTTTGTTTAGTGGCAATGTTAATAGAGATCATTTTGTCTTTTAATATTTAATATTTTTTTTTTAATTATATTTACTACCCCATACACCTCCAATACTGGGTTAGTACAGGTACTTGTCAATATAATTTACTTTTAAAAATGGCATTTTAATTTCAACTCCTCCATTATAATTTTTACTAGTGCAAGGACACAAAAATAGTACTACTAGTATAAGTCTTTCTAAGAGTACGCTGTGTTTTGTTTGGATGAAATTACCCTTATTGAATCTCAACGCTTGAAAGAACTTACTAGAATATTATGTATTAAATAAAATCATACACGTGACATCAAATTCATTTATTTATTTTTTCAAAATATGAAAAAAAAAGAGATAAACAATTAAAAAAGACAAAATTTATTAATTTTTAGAGTCATGAAAAATAATATTATTGTGAATTCATATATTCTCAATACATTAAATTATTGAGGAATCTTATATTTATTAACGCTTGAAAGAACTTACTAGAATATTATATATCAAATAACATCATAAACAATGTGACATTAAATTCATCACTTTTGTTTATTTTTTCAAAATATGAAAAAGGGTAAACAATTCAAAAAGATAAAATTTATTAATTTTTAGAGTTACTATTGCAAATTCATATATTCTCAATACATTAGATGATTGAGGAATTTATACTTATAGTTTTGTTTATGAAATTTAATTTCAAAATTAAAAATATTTTTAATTATAAAAATCTAAATAAATTAAAATTATTTGTAAAATTGCCATTCATATTAAATAAGAATTGGAAAATTAGGGGGAAAAAATATACCATTACAAAGAATTGAACTTTTTAAAAATAATTTATAAAAAAAAAAGTTTGGCATGATTGAATAATAATTTTTTTAATGAAATAGGACACATGGATAATTTCTTGTTTTTTCTTTGGGTAAATTACACTAACTTCTCTTGAGGTTTAGAAAAATCCAATAAGTCTTATATTTTTAATATAATTATATTAATCTTGCTTTTAACATGATTAAAATGATCTAAACTAATGTCAATGGTAGATAGACACTAATATTAATCTCTCTCGATGCATGTCATTTTCTTGTACTTTTAATTTCATGCTGTTCAATGAAATTTTTCTTTGCTGATAAAAAAAAAAAAAAAATGGTAGATAGACACTAAGAGCATATCCAGGAAACTCTTTAAATCAGGTTTATTAGCTATTATAGCTAGTATCACCATATTTTAGTTATTCTAATGGGTTAGCTGTTATAATTGTTATTTTAACAAAATTCTTCAAATACACATTTGAAGAGTCTTGGGGACTCTTTAAATAGTTTGTATATATAAATAAATAAAATAAAAAGTATTATTAGAGTATATAGATTAAAAAAAAAAGAATTAGGCAAAATAAAAAATATATCATTTTTATAATTTAATTAATGAAAAATGAAGAGTATGATTGGAGTTTCTCTAAAATAAATAAAGATAAATATATATTTTAATAAGAAAGAGATGATAATATCATTTTTTTCATTTATATGACTAATAAATTACTAATTAAAAATAATTAAGTATTATGTAAATTAAAATTTTAAGAGAAGTTAATATAATTATGTAAAAAATGTAGACTAATAATATTCTCTTCAAATTAAAAAAGGTGATTGTAATTTACTTTTTATTTTTTATTTTTTATTTTTTATCGTGTACTTTCACTTATCACCGAAAGAAAGGGTCTAACTTGATAAAAAAATGTTATATTTTACAAAGGGTCCAACTTGCCTCTAGTTAGAGTTTAAAAATAGACTTTTTACTTGATGATGTAGGCTTATTTTTAGGTTTTGTTTTGATAATTCAAATAATTTACATTTTAAAATTCATTGATTACATCACTGATGTAAAAAATTAAGTTAATCGGATAATAAAAACTACTTGATCGACTTAATTTTTTGAATACTTAACGAATCGTAAAATATGAACAATTTAGTCAAAAGAGAACTTAGAAATGAGCTCACGTGGTTGATCTCTAACTAAAGAGCAGCACCCAATCAACTGTAAGACAAAGACGTTTCTTTTAATAATAAAGGAGTAACAATCTCTAAAGACAAAATTATTACACAATATTTGA
The DNA here is from genome assembly GCA_025200525.1 of Camellia lanceoleosa. Classification (NCBI taxonomy): domain Eukaryota; kingdom Viridiplantae; phylum Streptophyta; class Magnoliopsida; order Ericales; family Theaceae; genus Camellia; species Camellia lanceoleosa. Next base: position 85,818,892 of record CM045761.1, read on the forward strand.
TTCTCAACCATGCGGTCTCTAAAGAGACTCTCAAAAAGCACCCCTTAGCGCACGTGATGAGCACGTGTTTCTCTTTTGCCACAGAGCGTGCCTTTCACGAACTTTTCATTCGCATGGCTTCAGTTTTCATTTGTTGCCATACCTTAGATGAGGATGTTCTCTAAAAAAATTCGGTGATAAACAAGTTGAATTAATTTAAAGAGAAATGTTTTATAGTTCGAAAAAATTTTTCCCGAACGGCCCGAATTTATGAAACGACGTTGTTTTGATTTTGAATTTTTATTTTTTTTTCTTCTTTGCCTTCCACTTCTCATTTCTCTCTCAAAGTTTGAACCATCTCTCACTACTCAGTCTCTCCTCAGAGTCGACTCCATTCGAGCCCTTAATCTCTCTCCTCAGAGTCGACTTCATCCCAACCCTCAATCAATACCCTTCTCTCTTTATTTCTTCTTCTTCTTCTTCTACCTGTTTATCGTTTTTCGAGCTAGGTGATGATGGGTATCAGCAGCAGCAGATGTTCCCACACTTCTCACATCACCGAGATCATCATCACCAGCTTCTTTCGACACAAGCTCTAAAAAATACCCATTAATAAAATCATATATATACATACATATACAAAAACCCATTATCGGATTGAAAATCTGCACAATCTGATCTTCGTACCCATTATCTATGGTTGCTTGACCCAATCTGATCTTCATACTCATTATCTATGGCGGCTCGGAGGGTGGTCTACACCGCCTCTATCGGTGGTTCCAATTCCAATACTGTTTTGCTTCAAACCCCTAATTCTCTGTTCCTTTCTGGCTTTTCCTCTTATTTCCTCGATGATTTTCTATGTTTTTTCTCTTTCTTTTTTTTATTATTGATTTTTGTGATTCAATTGCTGTTCATATGTGTGAGTTTGATGGGAATTGGGAAGATCTGGTTTTAGTTTTGATTTTATTTGATGGGTTTTTGTTTGGATGTTGATTACTCAGTTTGTAGATTCATTTTTTATTAGTAGTTTTGTGAATTGTGATATTTATCATCTGATTTTGTTTTTTATATTGTTTTTAACTCTTGATAATTGATAGGGAAATGTTTTATAGCTTGAACTGAGCCAAACATTCAAAAATCACCTTTTTCAAATTCGGGCGATTCGGAAGGCTCATTTTCGAGCTACATAGCGGTTCTGTAATTTAAATTTGATTGAAAATTTTAATGAATTTTAAAATTTATGGGAGTTTAGTTTATTAAATTTTCGAGTCAATCTCAAACAAGTTTTTTGTCGAGCTAAACTCGAATGGTTTGATATTTTTATATAATTTTAGTCTTATCGAATCAAGTTGAACGAACAATTGACTATTCAAGTTTATTTTGAAAACTTAAACTAATGCTAATTGTGTTTAAGTTTAACTTATTTACTTCATAAATTAAACTTGAACAAACTTTTAATGAGACAAATACAAATCAAGCTCAAAATGTTTAGTTCCTTTATCACCCCTACATAGACCCTTTTAAGTTTCCCTTTTTTTTTTTTTTTTGGGAACAAGGAAAGTCTTACAAAGCCCCACAAAACAAAGACATGGCAGAATCAAAAAGCAAACTAAAGTTCTTGGAGCAGACTAACAAGAGCAAGAGAAGGGTTAGGAACCTAGTCAAGAGGAAGAAGGCCCCGAAGAGAGGCTTGGACAACCCAATGGGCTACATGGTTAGCTGTTCTTGGATCCCAACAGAAGGAAATGTTCCGTTGATTCGTTAAATACTTTATGTCAGTGAAGATAGCCCTATATTCCCACGGAGGGACAGCTTTGGAAACACATAAGTGAATCATTGTCTTGTTATCCCATTCAATCTCCACCAGGTTAAGGTTACAAGCTCTTGCTAGTAGACACGCATATCTATAGGCTAAATTTTGTCCTTGAATTGGGGATGAAATCCTACAATTGCTAGTATGGCCATCGATCAATCTCCTCCCAGAATCCCTTAATAACATAGCTATAGAAGCTACCTCCAAGCCCTTCTTGATTGCCACATTGCAATTAATTTTATAAGTCCCAAGATGAGGAGCTTGCTACCTGGTCCTCCCTTGAATATTCTCACTTCAAGTCTGAGAATGCACCTCCTCTTTTACCTCAGTTGCTGGCTCATACTCCAATTTGGCCACTCAAGCTCGATGTAAAGTTGAGGAGGGCTCAATTTTGATACGATTAAAGACGAAGTTGTTACGGTCCTTCTAAATAAACCATTCGATTCAAACTATAAGACTGAAAAAAGACTTCCATTCTTTGCCCGATTTGAAATAGCCCAACATATCACACATGCATTTGAAAACCGAGAACACAGGTCCTTCATTCCCATCAAGTTTTAAGTCACAACCAAACCAAACTACTCATACCCATACACATCCGAAAATAAAGTGTTCAACTGTTTCAGGATATCTCTGGCATAGAGGACACAAATTGGACACATCAAATCTTCTCTTGCACAGATTATTTTTTGTAGAAATCACATTTTTACACACTCCCCACCAAAAGTGTTTAAGTTTTGGAGGTAAATTTAAAGCCCAAATCATCTTCCACACCTGTTTTGGGGGCTGAAAGGAGGTAGATGAAAAGTAGGACAAAGAGTTGCATACCTTTTTCATTACAATATTGTGTTCCGATCTGATCGAATAGGTACCCTTCGATTCAAAATGCCATACAAGAGAATTTGGTGTTGTTTCCAGAGCAATGGGAATCGAACGAATGGCCTCAAAGCTCAACATTTAACCACTTCAAAATATTATCTTGTTACATTGTACGAATGGCCTCAAAACTCAACATTTAACCACTTCAAAATATTATCTTATTACATTTAACCAATTCTGTTAGGAATTTATACGAAGTCAAATGATACGTAAAGCATATGACATATTTATTGAATTTTTAGGGTAATAATGTTCTTATTTGGTGATTTCGTTTACACTTTGTTACTAAGATAAGGAAGACAAAATACAAATCAAATCACTGGATAAGGGTATTATTATCCTAAAAAATTATTAATGGCAGTTATTATCTTAAAAAAATCAATAAATGTGTCATGTATTTCATACATGACCTGATTCTATTTAAATCCTAGAAAAGAATTGTAAAACCCCGAAAATAATAATCATAACGCATCCCACGATATTAATTAAATAACAACACAGTTCTGAATATAATATCCATCCATTCATATAATCCCATTGTACAAAAGATAACACGTGCAATTATTATTCATAAGCCCTAATCCTGAATCTATAGTATGTGCCATAAGTTACTAGTATGAAATAAAAGTTAAACAGATGTATAAATGCCCTAATGTCTATAACTTTCCAAGACAATGCTTGGTCACACCACAAGTGAGTTTAAATTCAATACAAATAAAGGCCTAGACTTTTACAAAATAAATACAACCAAAAGCAAAACAAGAAGCTTTCGGCTCCAAGTCCTCCCAAGCTATGGTCTTGGCGAAAACATATCATCAGTATCTGAAAATGATTTTTCACATAGGGTGAGCCAAAGTCCAGTAGAGATACTCTAACATAGTGTATCAATCTTAACAAAGTTTTAACGTAAATGCATATACAATATTCGTGCCAAAACAGTTTATAACTCTTTCCAAAAACCATGCAATGCCAGATTATATCAAAATTCATGAAATCATCTCCTTTACAATAGAAAACAGGGTAGTAGATACAACACTGAAAATCTCTAAGTATGTGTCTGGCAGTAAGTTATATAAGCACTACCAATTGCCATTTTTACCAGTATTAACCGGAAGGCTCGATACCTAACCGCATAGGTTTCTGAACTTTCACCAGGGACACACAGGCCAACAATAATACCACAACCACACTCCCTACACAGATTCACCAAGGTATTCACGTATTTTTTATCAAAACAATATACATTTTCAACGTGTCAAGCATGCAACAATGCTTAATGCAAGTGGATGAGAAATTAGTTTCAATTCTCCTAATTCTCATGCAATTTCTACAATAATCATAACTATCCTCCACCGATAGCCCAAAACAGATATCTCTAAATAAATAGATAATTTTTAATAAATATAAACTTTTCAAAATTTCAAGATGGAAGTAATAATGCAAATCCAACTCCACTATCATCATCATCACCATTCCAACTTCATAAAACCCAACATCATTCTCATTTCCTCTTTACCAAATCAAATATTCATATTTTAGGGCAAAAATCTCATTTTCTTTATAATTCAATTCTAAGGATAAAATCTACCATTTTTATCACAATTCAACCACATTTACAAACCCACCATCATACTCAAGAAATCATTTGAAAACCCCTCTTTTGATTTTAAACTAGAACCCTGAATTTTGTTTAAAAATCCTCAAATTACAATATTGTTTTAGAAAAATCAAATAACCAAGTATAAAACTATACAAAAATGTAGAGAAATCCTTACCTTAAAGCTAGAAGACAAAGGAGAGAGTGAAGAAACTTTAACAAGGCCGAAATTCAACTTTACTCTGATCAAACGGAAGCTCTAGGTAAGCTCTACTATTTTCTCCAAAGGACAATGGTGTAGAAACTAATAGATTGAGAGTATGTGGAAGTTGAAGATGAGTTTTAGAGAAAGAAGGTCTAGATTTAGGGTTTTGAAATGTTTAAAGAGAGAGAGAAATATGAAAAAGTGATAAAAAAAAGTGACTTTCTTGGATTGAAATACGTGCAGACCTCTTGAGTGCAAGAATGGTTGCTCGAGTGACCAAACACAACGAAGACACTGCTCGAGCACAAGAATGGTTGCTTGAGCGCACAATGCACCCCTCTCAGTAGTTCAGACCTGTAAAAGTTTGCTCGAGCGCAAGAAACGTCGCTCGAGCGCAGATATCAAACTCTCAGTAGTTTTGAAGACTGTAAAAGACCGTTCGAGCGTAAGAAGCTTCGCTCGAGCGAAGCAGCAAAATTCTGGGCCAAGACTCCTTTGAAAAACAAACTCCTAACTTGTTTCAAACACAACTACAAGGCTTACACAACCCAATTCAACAAGGAATAAGATGAACAAGAACATGGACAACTATTAAGGACAAGGAAACTAGGATCCAAAACAATAAACGGATTGGGTCTAAAGCAGAATCGCTATAAGAATCCTAATGAAATGTGTTAAGTGTAACAAAATAACAAATTAAATTGGTTAACTATTGCATTTTGAAGTTTAGATGAACACAATTCAAATGAGTTAAAATTAAGAGAATTTAGTGTAATGTACCTGAAAAACTATTATTTAAAGGGTGTTTGAGACGTATATTTTTGATTTTTTTATGAAAAGATGTACAAAAAGTAAAGAAGTGATATGATCCAAAAAATAAAATAAAAAAATAAAAAGTAGGTTTATATAAGGAATGCGGGGTTGTTTGGAGTGTCATAAATAAGTGCACTTTTTATCTTTTTAGACTAAAAAGTTTAGGAAAAAAATATAGATATTTGGGTTTTTTTTTTTTTAAAAAAAAAAAAAAATAAAATTTGTTTAAATTAAATTAGTAAAAAAAAAAAAATTAAGATTAGAGTTGTGCAAACTTAATTTTTTTTTTTTTTTGAATATTTTAAATTTTTTTTTTTTTAACTTTTTTTTTTTTTTTTTTTTTCTTTTTCCTAAATAGTGTCTTAGTGACACGCATGCGGAATTGAGGTGGCCTCTTCACAATTCATTGAGTTCGGTTTTCTGTTTTAGAAAATGCTAAAATCAATTTTTAGAAGCTTTTAAAATTGTTGTTAATATTAAAAAAATATGTAAAATAATGTATAACAGTGTTGTGAAATGTGTAAAAGTATTTTGATTTCATTTACAGTATGAAATTTGTTGATTTTTGATATTTTTTATTTTTAAAAATTTGTAAAATTATTTGGTTTGCCATTTAGTTTTTTGATTTCTATAATGAAACTTGTTGATTTCTTGTATTTTTTTATATATTTAAATTATAGTTGTTGATTTCAGGAATTTCCAATAATTTTTGTTTGGATGATGAATAATATTTTTGAACAATTATGTTGACTTGACAGATTTTTAACTATAAAATTTGATGGTTTGTTTTTTGGTTGGTTTATTTTCACTTTTAGTAAAAACAAATATATATATATATATATAAATTCAAAAAAATCTTTGGCTTCTAAATTTTACTCGAGATGGACCGGAAAATTAATTTTTTAAATATTTTTAAAAAAAGTTTGGAAAAGACAAAAACAAACAAAAAATAATGGACTTTTCAACTTTTTTTTTAAAAAAAAAAATTCAAAAAAAAATTACTTTCTAGATTTGCCTATACAAAATGGATGAAATTTTTTTTTAAAAAAAAAAATTAACATAATTGTTAAAAAGTAGTCACTAAATACAAAAATTCGTTAAAAAAAAAAATAAAAAAATAAAAAAAACAGAGAGGTGTCTTATTTCTAACTTCTCAAATATCTAAGTTGCTTGGTAATTGGTTACAATGGCATTATATGCACCAATTAGTATATTAATTAATGTACTAATATATGTTATGACAATATTACTGACTCTATCCATTATACAAATTACAAATACCTAAAATTTCTAAAATAATATCACATCATCTGTTAGTATACTAATTGGTATATCAATTGGTGCATATAACATTATTCAATTGGTTATTCTAGGGGCTTTTGGCTTTTTTATAAAGGTCAAGTTATGGTACACACTCTTTAAAAAGTGTGTATCATGTGCATCTTGTTACAAATTTTTATGATAAATGTTATATTTTTTTAGTAAGAGTTACAATAATTTGTGATTCAGAAATTAAATTACGGATTTTGTAATAGTGTTATACATTTTATGGTAATATTAAGCATTTTATGATCCAAATTTTTCCTAACCATAAAATGTGTAAAAATATCACAATATACATAATATTATCATAAAAATATGTAATTTTATTTTTGAATCACAAATTTTTGTAATTATTATTAGAATAATATATAACATTTACAAAAAAATACAAAATATATATTATAAAAATATATAGTATACGCTATTAAAAAAGTGTGCGCTGTAAAATTTTCATTTTAGAAGATAAAAAAAAATATTTATATTTGAAATATTTTTTTTTTAATTTTATCAAAAATTGTGAATTATTGACATGACTGACTTTATTTAATAATTTTTTGATTTCCATCTTACGATCCAGCCTCCAGATCCTCAAGCATTCCACGAGCCCCTTGTCAACAGTTTCATTAGGTTCATTGTTTGGGCCTCTCTATATAGATCATTGAAAAATAGTTGAGACTCTTATTTTTGGTAATTCTCATAATCTCTAATTGTTTGATGATCATTCAATTTTTTTTCCTCCCTCTATCTCTCTCCTTCCTCTCTCTCACAAATGTTGTGGAGGAAAAATAATTGAGACTCTTATTTTTAATAATTCTTACAATCTCTAATTGATTGATGATCATTCAATTTTTTTTCCTCCCCTCTTTCTCTCTCTCTCTTTGTGTCTCTCTTGTTCCTCTCTCTCACAAATTTGTGGAGGTTTGGAGATCTCGAGCATTACTGTAGATCATTCATGTATGAAATAAGGCTGATTCGATAACTTTAATGACATGCTTTGCTATTATTTGACAATTGAGTTGGGTTTGGATTAGGATTAAAAAAATATAAAAAGATAAAATAGGAAAAAAAAAATTAATAAGATAAAATATCACATCCAAATTATAATCATTTTATTTATTTTTTAAAAATAAAAAAATAAAAAAATTCTTTCTAAACGGATCTAATTTAATAAGACTAAATTAACTAAAAAATTAAACTAAAAAAATTCTTCTCAAATGAACCCTATATTAATATTCATAAAATAGAGGATTTATTTTTAAAACTTATATTTGATGTCTATTCTCACAATACTTAAATTCTCTATATAAATGCTACATAATTTATTTTCATCTTTCAAAAATTACGAGTATGATAGATTCGCCAACAAAAGGATGGTGGCAGGTCATAATGATGAAAATCAAAATGTGAAGACAAAAAAAGATAATTGTCGGTTATTAAAATCAATATTATTTTTAACATAAATAATATAAAAGCGTAAGAAATAGGTGAAAGTGGGACACGTGACGGAACAACAGGTCGGATTGGACCACCAGTCGACGGGAGTGACCCAGTCAACGAAAAATAAAATTAAAATTGAATTTCTTTTATGTTGTGTTTGATTAAAAAATTTGATAAGAGATTTGAAAAATAAAAATAAAAAAATAAGTAAAATGTAAATAAAATATATCTATATTTCATCTAATTTTACATAATTTTTTCATTTTTTTTTTTGTAAATCTTTTCTCAAATCTTCTAACCAAATATAACATTAAAATTTAAATTTGAATATGAAAGAAATTAAGATGCTTGTGAGATCTATTATATGTAACATTTCGACAGGGTTGGCCTTGAGATTTATAGAGCCTTAGGCGGGGTTTGAAAGTGGGGCCTTCTTATATATATTTTTTTATAAAAAAAAAAAATTATAGATAAAATAAAAAGTTACCAATAATTTTTTTATTGTTTAGTAGGTACAAAAAGTTTCCTTACACATATAATCATTAAAATTTATTTTCACATATTAAGATATAAAAAAATCATTGCAAAGACTAAAAAAAAAAAAAAAAAGGTCTTGTTGTTTTATAGTTTAGCAATAATCAATACAAACAACATAATTCACTGATATCTGATTACGAAATGATTATGTTATTGTAATATGATATCTGATAACACAATCATAATCTATACAAAATCACATTCAATGAATTATTTGGAAAAAAAAAACACACAAAATATTGGAAAAAAATTTGGGAGAAAAAACTAAGGCAAAATTATTCAATTAAATTATAATAAAGAGAGAGAGAGAGGGAAAAAAAATTAGGGCAAACAAAATTAGGGTTAAATTATTCAATTAAAATATGATAAAGAGATATGGCAAAAAAATTAAGATAAAGTTATTTATTCTATCAAATTATTGACATTAGACTCTATTTGGATTCATTATATCATACATACTTATTTGCACTAATTATATACATTTTTAATTATATAATTTTTAATTGGGCCTAACAATGATAATATTTTTGTTTTAATTTAGCCCAACAGATTTTTTTGAGCTGCCATTTAAATTGGGTTTCAAAAAAAAAATAAAAATAAATAAATAAATTGGGCTTTAAACTTCTAATCTAATATACAACTAATAAATTGAGGTCTTATTTTGGGCCAAATTTTGGGGGCCTTAGTGGCCTTAGCCCAGGGTTGGCCTTACATTTCGATAATTGGAATAATTTATTTTATAAAGTCCTTAGTATATATTATCTATAAAAAAAATTAAGCCTTAGTTTGGCATTAGGCTATTAGACTAAAATAGTCACACACACGAGAGTTAAAAAATTAATAAGATAAAATATCACATTTAAATTTTAATCATTTAATTTTTTCTCTCTTACAAAAGTCAAAAATGTCAAAAAGCTCAACCCAAACGAGACTTTTTAGCCCTAAGCTAAAATAGCTAAAAACTAAAAAATAAAAAAGCCAATTCACTTCTTAAAAGAAGTCTAAGTCGATCTAATAATTGTAATATTTTTATTTTATCACGTTTATCTTCAAAAAAACAGATGATTTAAGAAGAAAAAAATCATTCAATTTTTCGTAAATTACAAATACACCCCTTAAGGTTTACTTAAAATACAAATTGTCTCTTGTATTTTGAAAAATTACAAATACCTCATTGTCAGAATTTTTTGTTTAACAGAATTAATTGAAAAAGTGAAATTTCTAACAGTTTACCTATACAATAATAAAATTATTTGAATTATTAATTGAAATAAAATTTTAACATTATTAAAAACTGTTAATTAACTTGATGATTTATTAACAAAAGGGCCTATTTGTTATGAAATTAGAAATCTTATGGGGTATAATGTAATTTCTAAAACTATATGGAGTAATTTATAATTTAAGTAAACCTCAGGAGTGTGTTTGTAATTTACCTTTCATTTTTTATACACAAATGTAATATAATAAAAATGTTACGATTGTTAGATTGAATTAATTTTTCTTATGAATGAAACTCGTTCATTTTTTTAGCCGATTATGACGTTTGTGATCTCCGGTTATGATCTGCTTTGGTTTTAGTTATGATTTGGTTATGACTTATGGTAATATTAGTTATAACATTATTTTTTGTTATAATCTAATTTTTTTTTAATTAGACCTCATGTGATATTTGATTATGATTTATTTTAGTTATGACTGAAAATAATTTAGGCTTTGTTTGGCACATGATGTTCGTTTACAAGTTTCAAAAATTAATTCCATACTCACTTTTGAAAACTCAGTCGAAGACGAAAAAATTTGGGCTAACTGATCGTCCCACCGATTAACCAGAACAGTGCAATTTTTATTTATTTATTTATTTATTTTACAATTGACACTTGTTAATTTTTATATATTCAACAAAAAAATATTTCCCAAATTTTTAAAAAAAATTTATGAGCTTTAATAGAATTTTGAGTTGTATGTTTGGTTATGAATTGTAAGTTTTTATATCAAATATCATATGTCACATCAAAAATTCTCCACTCTTTTCAAAACTCATTCACTAAATAAATTTTCCACACTCAAATCATAATTTCAAAACTCACAAATTTAAAATACAACTCCTATTCTCAAATCATATTTAGAAAACTCTACCAAACACTACCTTAGTTATGAAATTTGTAGTTTTTAACATTATAAATATCATAACTTAGGTAGTGTTTGATAATATAATTTAGTACTCAAAACTGAATGCATTAAATAATAATAAATTAAACTCATTTAATAATCACAATTGATATCATTTAAAAATTTAAGTGAGTCTGAAAATGTAAGTTAAAAGTTAAGCAAATTTTAAGTGATATAAAACTTATTTAATTTTGACTAAATTTATAAACACTAAACATAAGTATCAACATATATTATTATAAACACGTTACCACCACCATTACCACTCATTTTTATTTCTATATCACTATAACATTATTCATCTATCTCTATCACCATTGTCATTATAGTCATGACGAATGGTGGGCCTCCATCACCACCAAGTCACCCTTACAATATAAAATTTTAAAAATAATAAATTTCAAATTTAATATTATACATATTAAGCAAGTTATTTTAATTCAACACTTGAATTTTTATACAAAAATAAAAACTTAAAAAAGAAAAAATCAACATTTAACTTTTTGTATTTAATTTTTAATTTTATCAAGGGTTATTTTCGTAGAGATGTTTTAAACTATTAAAAAAATATTATTTTAACTCTTGAACTATAAAAATGTATAAATGAATCTCCTAAATTGTTCAGAAGTATCATTGTGTCCCATAAACTGTAAAATCATACAAATAACCCTTTAAACTATTGACATGTTTTACTTTGATATCTTTCATTAGATGGTTTAATTATTATATTTTTATAATTTTGAATCTATTTGTACGTTTTTATAATTTAAAGGATTAAAATAATACTTTTCAATAATTTAAAAAAATTATTTTATACTTTTGTAATTTAAAAAATTAGAATAATATGTTTCAATAATTTAATAAGTATGGATATAAATAACAACAATGATTTAGAGCTCTAAATAAGGAGCTCTAAATCCACCACTAGTGAGGTGCAAATTAAAAAAAAAAAGCACAACATATACTGTGGCAGTGGGTGAGACCCACTATTACATCATTAGTGGTGATTTTAATTAAAGTTCCCAAGTATTTTTCTATAAATAACCCTCTCATCATACACTCGACACATAGCATGACCAACTTTTTTATTAAATAATTATTTAATAATTTTAAAATATAAATATTATAATTGATAGGAAACGTAAATATATGAAATATTATATTAAATGATTAGAGAATATAAAAAAAATATTAAATAATAATTAATTAAAAAATACAGAGAGATACTACACCAAAAATATTGAATAATTTTTCTTTTTTATCACCGTTTTACTTTATGATTTTGGCCTTTACTTAACTTTATGACTTTGGCCTTCGCTCGCTCCATATCTGAATGTTCCTACACAGCTGTTTGTCGGTGGAGTCATCTTTCAGTACGTAGCTCTCTCTCTCTCTCTCTCTCTCTCCAACCTTTCAAGTCCTGTGGTTCTCTGCTTCTGTGTCTCTGTTAAACTGTTCTTTCACATTATACGTGTCAAGTCAAATCTTCGTTGCATTCAAGTCTTTCAACCTTGTCTTCTTCTCTCTCTCTCTCTCTCTGTCTTCTCTTTGTCAGCGATAATGGCGGGTGGCTCATGAACAGTACCATCAGCAGCTGCATGTTTTGCTTAACCAGGTGAGCCCTGTAACGGGTCAAACTCAAAGCCCACCTTCGATTTCGCAAAATACTCTCTGGGTTCTTTCTTGGTAGCTCAGATTCTTCTTCATCCACTTGTTTTTTGCTATTTTCTTTGTTGAATTTTACATGGTTATTTTTCAATCGGTTGGCATGCAATGTTTAATCTTCTTAACATGTCTTACTTTTTTAATCTAATTTGTTCAACCTTTTAGCTATGATAAGTGAGATTAGGTGACTGATTAGCTAACTGTGAGGACCACTTAAATGTTGGAGTTGGAATTTTACTTTTTAGTTATACATGCCAACTATTTTTAATTATAATTTTCTGATAAAATCAATTAAGTGAAGATAATTTTTGTGCAAATACCTAGTGTGTTTGGTTCACTTAGTAACCCTGGAACCATTTAATTATTTATTTCATACTGTGCTTTTCTAGTTTTATTATTTATCAGACAATCAAATTAAGGACTTAGCTTCGTTCAGATAGTCAAATTGAAGATATGGCCAAATTCATCCATTTCACAAATTCTATGGCCAAAATTCATGATGGTCTCCCTAAATACATCACAATGAGTGAACTTAGCAATTGTCTCTGTTCGGGGTGAAGTTCAAGTTCTTTGATATTCCAATTTAATGCAGACTCTCAACCTTAAAAGTTTACCATTAAAAGCTAGATTTTGAGGTGAGGGTGCCGCTATTGTACTCAAGCGATGTTGGACTCCGCTATATGCCCACCTTCATGAGTCGGGTGCTGACTTAGCAGCACCTGCCAGTGTAGGTTAGGGACGCACACCCTACCCATCCTTGGGTTAGTTGGGTACCCCAGCTTTGATACCATGCTACACGGTTTGGGTAGAACTCAACCTCAAAAACTGAGGGTGCCCCCTCACATTACTTTTGTACTCAAACAATGTGGGACTCTTGCTTCAAGACGTCTCGCCTTCACTGTGTTCCTATAGCGGTTAAAGGCAAACTATGTTCTTTGGTTCATGTTCACCCTATTTCTCTTTGGAAATTGAATAGATGTAGAATGGTTCTTCTAAAGTTCTTTTTGAATAATATTTTTTGTTTAATTTTTGGTACATTGGAGGCTGTGGCCTGTGTATAGCAAGGGTTTTGGCCAACTGGGATAGCCCCACTTGGTTAGTTCTTTTTTAATAATATATACATTTTATATTCATTTAGCTGGTTCTAAATTTTCTGTATTTTTATGCAACCAGAGTGAAACATGGACAACAAGACATGGCTTTGGAGGAAAAGATCATCAGAGAAGACAATTGTAGCAAATAATAAATCAGATTTTTCTTCACAAGGAATTGAAAAAGAGGTAATGGAATTACTTCTTTGTTGGATGTAATAGTGTGCTCTATGCTTGAAGTGTTCACTTTGAACGCAATAAACCTTTTTGTTTGGAAGTATTATAGTTAGACTTCAACCAGCAGGTCTTGATGTAAATAAAATGTAAAATTGCTCGAGTTTGATATATATGAGTTGCAGATCTAAGTTGGAGCATGACTAATGTTTCATTTTATTGACTTACACAAGGAGCAATATTTTATTCATCTAATACAGATACTTGCAACTGAGAAAGAAGCTAGTCTGGAGCGGTCATTGGAAAATTTAAATGAGAAGTTAGCATCAGTTATCTGTGAGGTTAACGCTAAAGATGAACTTCTTGCGAGACATGCAAAAATGGCAGAAGAAGCCATTGCAGGTAATTTACTGTTTTCTTTCTTCCCATAAACAATGCTTAACATGCGTTTTTGTGATTTATTATATATCATATTTTCTGACAAACCTTTTTTAGTTTGTTTTAATCAATGGTGTTTCGTGTCTGCTTGATAAAAATAAAATAAAATTACTTTTCACCATTGTAATTTGACTAAAATTTCACTTTAGTCCCCTTATTGTTCCAATTTGAACAATGTTAACCCTAGATAGAGTTCAGTTTTAGTTTGGTCCTTCCGTTGTGTACTCTCAAAATTGTGAGTTTAACGTCCAATTTAGATGGAATGACCAAATTAAAACCAGACTCGAAAGTGTACTCTCAAAATTGTGAGTTTTAATGTCCAATTTAGATGGAATGACTAAATTAAAACTAGACTCGAAATTTGGAGTTAACATTGTTCACATTGAAATAATAGGGGACTAAAGTGAAATTTGAGTCAAACTATAAGGGTGAAAAGTGCAATTTACCCTAAAAAGAGTACTCACATTTTACCCCCCATTGGATATCCATTAATATTCTCTTTCAGACCGGGAGAAGGCAGAGGCAGCAGCAGTGTCTCTTAAACAAGAACTCGACAAAGCTTTACAACAGAAAATATCTTCAAATGAAAGGTTAACTCAGTTAAATGCTGCGTTGAAGGAATCCACGGATCAATTAAGTTTGGTTCGAGAAGAGCAGGAACAAAGGATACGTGATGCTGTTATGAAGACATCAAAAGAATTTGAAAAAGCGCAGAAAAAATTAGAGGAAAAATTGACTGAGAAAAGTGAAATGCTTGCAAACTTGACTGTTGAGAACAGTCGTCTGAGTAAGGCCTTCCTAGTGAATGAGAAACAGATGGAAGATCTAAGCAAACACAAGTCTCAGGCAGAAGTGGAGTTCAATACACTGATGGCCAGACTAGATTCCATAGAAAAAGAAAATGCTTTTCTCAAGTATGAGTTTCGCATGCTTGAGAAGGAGCTTGAGATCCGAAATGAGGAGATTGAATTCAACCGTCTATCTGCTGATGTGTCACACAAGCAACACATGGAAAGTGAAAAGAAGATCTCAAAGTTGGAAGCAGAGTGTCAGAGATTACGAGTGCTAGTGCGGAAGAGATTGCCAGGTCCCGCTGCTTTGGCAAAGATGAAGAGTGAAGTAGAAATTTTGGGACAGAATCAATCAGAGATGAGGAGAAAGTCAAATCCCATAACAGGAAGTTTGATTGTGAGAGACAGCGGCATAGCAAACCCTCCCGACATTCCCAACAAGAAGATTAGTTTCTTGATTGAGCGGTTGTATGATGTGGAAGAAGAAAACAAGACTCTCAAAGAAATTCTAACCAAGAAAGAAGATGAGCTCCATTTTTCACAAATTGTTTGTGCTCAAACAGCTTCCAAGTTATCAACAGTTGAAGCTCAGCTTGGAGAACTTTCAAAAGGTGAAAAGTCTGTAGAGTTGGCTCACAAAATTTTTGGAGTTTCAGACATGAGCTTAATGGATGACTTTGTTGAGATGGAGAAATTAGCGATAGTTACTGTTGATATGCCCATGGGAAATTCTTACACTTCTTTAAATGCAAGTAACGTGTTAGCAATTTCCTCAGACGAGTCTGGTGGATATCATTTAGATCCAAGTGGTAAGGAACTTGTTCCAGTGGTACAAGGTCAGTCCAGTGACATCAAACAGGAAATCCAAACAAAAGACGAATCAACTCGAAAAGGGTATGATTGGCTTCAGGATGTTCTGAAGTTGATCTTAGATCAAAACCATGCGTCAAAAAGAAGTTTTGATGATCTTCTTGAGGATATTCGAATAGGTTTGAGTTATATGAATTATTCTTGTGATAGTGAAGCTAACAAGGAAGAAAGTTCAAATCGTCCCGCAGCGTCTGCCCCGATCCCCATTAGCGGCTACATCACTTGGAAATCTCCAAATATTTCTTCAAAGGTCGGTTCACTCGATGGAGTTCCTCATAGTGAGACCTGGGTGGAAGAAACAACCGACCAGCATAGTCAATCTAACATGAATAGTTCAATCCGTAAGACTATCGAGCTTATCAGAAGGATTGATCCGGCGAGTTTAAAGAACGGTTATGTTCCAGATAATTGTTCGGAAAGAGATCGGAATACCTATCCATTCAAGCTTTTGCCAACACCATCAGAATATTTGGTCTGTGTTTTCCGATGGAAAAGTTGTGAACTGGGCACTGTTTTGCAACAATTTGTTCGCACTTGTGATGATCTGTTGGATGGGAAGGTCAAGTTTGAAAACTTTGCTGCAGAATTGACATCTGCATTGGACTGGATTATAAACAACTGCATTATCTCTAGTGATGCCTCGATTGTGCGAGACGAGATCAAGAAGCGTTTGGATTTTGATAAATCACCAAGTGCAATCAAGCTTGGCGGAGTAGATGGCCCATTTTCAGAATCAGACAAGGTTCACAGGTCTGAAGAGCACTCAATGCATGTGTGGGAAGAAAATATGGGACTAAAAGATGAGTTGAAGAATGTGGAGTCTTCACAGAAAGATCTAGAAGCAAGGCTAAGGTCAGCGAATGATAAGAGCGAGGCCTTGATGAATCAAGTTCGGGAATCGGAGCGAAGTATTGGAAACTTACAAATGGAACTAAAATCATTGAAAGAATCGAAAGGAATGGTTGAGGATCAAATGGAAAGTCAAAAGCTTATTAATGAAGATCTTGATACCCAACTTACTGTTACCAAAGTTAAACTAAATGAGGTTGTTCATAAGTTATCGTCTCTCGAAGTAGAACTGGATGATAAATGTCAATGTTGTGAAGAATTAAAAGCAACATGTCTTGAGCTACAACTCCAGCTGGAAAGGTACCTATTATTTAGGCAGTGTTTGGTTCACTAGAATGAAGAGTGGAATAGAATCATCATTTCATCATAATACTTATTCCTATGTTTGGCTCAGTAAAAAGGAAAGAAATGTACATTTCAAATGGAATCACCATTCACCAAATTAGGAGAATGGTATTCCATTAGGAGGTCAAGGAATGGTATTCCATTTTATACGTGTCCAAAATCATTCTAGCAAATTAAATGAAACCTTAATCTCTTGTTTTTAGAGAGTATCAACATGAATTTTGTTTCATCAGTAAGAGGTGTTTGATTTCTGAAATATGTGATATGTGCAGTATTACCAGCAAGGAAGTTCTGAAAGACAACATAGACCAGGAGGAGAGGCTACTACAAACTGTAAGTTCCTTTTCTATTGTTAAAAGCAACACGTTTCTGCAAAAATGAATGTCTATTATTTAATCGGTTACTTTTACTTGGAAAGAAAAAAAATATAAGAAAAGGAATTTTTTTATTTTTTATTTTTTTAAAAAGGAAGAGAAAAAAAATGTAGAGGACCATAGAAAAGATACACACACATGGTGCTATTTTTTCGTTCCAATCTATGTCACAAGTCTGAATGTGATCAATGAGAATGGAGGGGGATCAAATGTGGTGATGAGCCTGTGTATAGATGACCCTGAGTTTTCTACTCCTTGGCCTCAAAATTTGATGGTTGGATGTGCTTTGATATCCTTAAGATAAAATGTAATTAAACTTCATAATATGTTTTGAGATTACATAGGAATTAAGTGATAGTCCAATGTGTTTTACTTGTTATTTATGCACAACTACATTGCCCCGGTGCGGCCAGTGCATATCATTACAGCCACCATAAGAACGGGGTAGGAAAAACTTGAAAGTGTCATTTCATAGTCTGTAAAATCTATTTTTGATATTCTTAAAATTCGAGGGTTTTGATTTATCACTGCAGAGATTTTACCTTTTTTTCACCTTCTATGTGGATCAACAACAAACGCCACTTGTACTTGTAACACCTATCATATCTTGAAAAAAATTGGGAGCCACTATTATTTTCTGGATAGGGAGGGGCCTTATTATACATAGGGCATTGCTATTCTATTCCAAGAGTTAGATCCACTTTTCAAATTCAATGATGTGGCAATCTATTAGAATATCTAAGGCAAGTCTCTCTCTTTTGTGTTCTCTAATTATCAACTAATTACTTACACATCATTGGATCTAGAAAGTGGATTTGTATATTATTTTCCATATATATATATATATATGTGACTTTGTCATGTGAAACCACATAAGAGGTGAAAAAAACAAGTTATATTCATTCCACTTTCCTAGAAGTACTCTTAAGATCCAATGGATCCATCCAAGGACTGCTGGCTGTTGAAAAACACCTTAGTTACGTCAATATCCCATCAGTAGAAGGTGCTGACTATGGTTAAAAAATTTGTATCGGAATGGAAATGTTATTTAAGAGAAGATTGTAGGAGGACAAATTAATAGAAAAAATCAAGCAGGAAAAGTCTAGCCAGTCTTATAATTTATCAAAAAAGAAGAAAAAGAAAAAAGAAGTCGTCTATTCAATCTTATCGTCTATTCAGAACTCTCCTAATGAATCCAGATCACCTACCCCCTCTTGTGCTCCATTTTCTATCTCCTTGAAACTTTTGCTGACATGGACAACTCTATGAACCAATGAAAATTAACCACGCTATTAAATAGAGTTGTTGGTCTAATTTACAGGGCTGGGAGATCACAGCTGCTTCTGCAAAGTTAGCAGAGTGCCAGGAAACAATCTTAAACCTAGGAAAACAGCTAAATGCACTGGCTTCTCAACGGGAAACATCAGTTTTCAACAAGGTTGTTTCTACCACCAACAATAAGAAGTTGAGGCAATGGTCGCCTCTGCGTGATCGAATGCTAGCGGAGGATGATGCTGAAACAGGGGATCTGAATTCCCCAAAGACAAAAGAAATTATAAGAAGCACTGTGGAAGCAAAGAAACCAAGTATCCCGGAAGCATGCATTGGTTCAAAGCATGAAGCTCATACTGCTGCGGCAGTTGGGTCTTTGGCGATTGTTCCGAGCAAGAAACGAAGAGGAGGGGTTGGATTCCTGAGGAAGCTTCTGATGAGGAGGAAGAGAGGGAATATCAAGAAGACATCTCGATCATTCGCCACGTAATGTATGCATGATGAAGCAATAAAAACCGGCACCATTCAGGACGTTGCTTGTCAGTGACTGCTGCCTTGTTGTTTGAAAATAAGTATTGTAAGTATTTTTAGCTTTTTTTTTTCCTTTTTTTCCCCCCCTTTTTTAAAGAGAGAGAAAGAGAGAGTTATGTGAAGTTGCTGGTGCTGTTGATGTATATATACGTGTATGCCAGCACATTTGGTTATGTATTTAGAGTGGTAATAATTTACAGAGCAATGACATAGCCATGTATAAAGATGAATCAGATGATATGTACATATATATATATATAGAGTAGCCAGGAGTGAGGTTTTGTTCATGGAAGAAGATGGATCTGGGTAGGAACCAATTGGCAAAGGCTTGTTTGGAAGACGGCCAAACAAAGGCTTAAAAGCTTGGTTTTGGCTGGCCTGTTTGGCATGGGCTTAAAAGTCACATAAAAAGCTTAAAAGCCTGCTTTTTACCCAGTGGAAGGGTCATTGGTGTAGTATAATAGTTCTAGGTCCTTGTGTTATGTTTGCTTCATTGGAATGAGTTAAAATGAAATAATTCTCTCAGAATATCTAATTTGACATTTGGTTTTTTACTAAAGAAGTTATGGAAAATGCATGTAAATGGAATTATCGTTTTATTATTGTAAAGAAATGGCCATTCATGATGAGGAGGTTAAGGAATAATTATTTCATTCCAATTTTCAATCTATTAAATCAAACATTACCTTGAAGTTAGTCAAACTTAACACTTCATCTAAAGCCTAAGATTCCCTCGCACTCGAGTTCAAGCCTTAAGATCTCCTTCTCTTATCTGACTAAAAAAAGAAAAACAAAAAACTTGGTTGTCAATTGCTTCTTTTTTTTTTTTGTTTTGAGAAAAGTTATAATGCAGAATTATATTAATATAAAAATAAATGGCATACAAAATAAGAAAAGAAAAACAGCAAAGTTCCAAACAAAAAACCTAACTACCAACAACAAACTACAAAATTGTCAAAAAATTGGCTACCATTCTAAAGAAAATCACCAATCTTCTCAAACATATGATTTAAAATAGTAAGATGTGCATCAAAATAAAGCCTAAACCTGCTGTCACCGTCGTCCCTGTTGTCGCTGCCTAACTCGGCAGTTGTCGCCATTGAACTCAGTCATCGTTGGAAGCCAAAGTTGAAGAAGAAGAGCATCCACAATAGTAAGAGAGGAGGATTGAGAGAAGAGGGGACTATTTTGGGTGTTGAAAATCCAAAAATTTATGCCAAAAAATGGGGAAGAAACTCTCAAATCTCTCTTCCTAAGCATAAAAAACACAAATTTATGCTTTGAAAGTGTTTTTAGAACTCGCTGGAAACATACGAAAAATGGGTGGCTCTCCACCCTCTTTAGGTCTAGTAGTCAATTACTTGGTTGTCAAAAGATTTTTTCCAGTCATAATTTTTTACTAAGCCTATTATTTTGATTAAAAAAAAAAAACTATATACATATGTAATTTTTGAAACCATATATAGATGTGTGCATACTTGTATTTGCGCAAAACAAGGCTCCATTGAACATACAAAAAGCTCTTTAGCATACAAGGACTAATTTTTGCCCAAAAAAAAAAATTGTTATACCAAACAAGTCACAAAAAGGTGGTAAATCTTATCATTTGGTACAGATGAATTTCAATTTGTTAACAAGAAAACAGAATGAGGAAGTCGACTCCATTTGAGTGGGAAACAAGGTGTGATTTGATCTACTTTGATTAGTGCCTGTACCCCCTACTAAGCTTCCATATATGGATTTTCATAACGTGTCGGTATTATTCACACTCGAAAAGTTGTAACTCCATCCTGAGCATCCCATATGGAAGAGTAGGGTGTGATGTCAGAGCAAGGATCCTCTCCTTGCATTCCCTACTTCACTTTCTCCTTATAATGGTCAAGATTCATCTTAAAAAAATCTAATGGTTCAGATTATTTTATTAAAAATTAAAAAATAATTTTTTTGGAAGGATCTACACCATTAAATTCTCTTAAAATGAATCTTAACCATTGCAAGGAGGAAGTGAAGTAAGAAATGTAAGGAGAGAATCCTTGCTCGTAATGTCAATGCATACTACCTTGGGAGTATTTCCAAACTTTTATCAAATTTTATATAAAACAAAAATTAAACAAAATCAATGATGAACCGAATACCTAACCAAAATTTTAAGTGTCCTTTTTTACTTAAATTTGATAAAGTTTTAAAAAGAGTAAGGATTGAAAACGATTTTCTTTTATCAAAAATTATTAAAACATACTTACCCAAAAAAAAAAAAAAAAATTATTAAAACAAGTTTGTAGGGTAAGTCTGAAATTTTTCAAAAAGATTTGAAGAAAAAAAGAAGAAAAAGAGCAAGGATTAGGGTGTTGGATACCAAATTAAGCTTTTAACCGAATATTCCCTCAAATTTGATGAAAAAAGAGAGTAATAAAACATTAGCGATTAGGGCTTTGCGATTTTCAACACTTCCTTCGTTGTGACTTCAGCAGGCACCATAATATGTTTTTCTTTTTGTCACCTTGGGTATAGTTTCATTGCTGAAGCATGACTCAGATTTTCTGTGAGGAAAGAAACGTTCCAACCTTTTATTTTATTCTATTTAGCTTTTGTGTGATTGCCTTTAATTTTTGGTGGCTTTAGTAGTTGTGGTTGCTGTTTGTTGTGGTGTTTTTGTTGTTGTTGTATTTTTGGTCCTTGGGGTTTGCAATATGTTGAAAAAAGGGTTTCTCCTCAATTCTAAGTTGGTCGTCCAATGACATCAAAGGGTCTAAGCGCAGCAGAGCGAAGGCACTTTCTTCCCTTTTGTGGAAAGAGGGATAAAAAAAACCGAAATAGACAGGTGTAAATGCCGAAGAAAAAGAAAGGGAGACAGCTCGGAATACAACTGAGGGTAAAACTCCAGTTGGCTTTCCAAGATCAACGGTAAGGGTCTTGCAGTGGACTCATATTTAAAACAAAACAAATTGAAAGATAGCTCGCCATTCGACATGTTCTCATATATAGATCCACTTTAAGTTGCTTTAAACCAAGATACCTCGTGTGATGATTTCAAATTTGCTTGGGAAAATGCTGTGAAGATGATCAAAGATCCAGATGTAGTGATGGAAGATCTGTTCAAGAACAACTTCTCTACTGAACAAGGCAAGGCAATCCCCCGTCGTGCAGATTTTGGGTTGGAGAATAATAGTATTGCTAATGTTTTTCATACTTTCCCATCAGATTTGCCAAATGATTGTGATATAGGCAAGACTTCTGAAAAGGGTGGTCCATTACCATGCGAGGGTCCATGTGCAACTCGTAACAGTGGGACTGAAAAGGGCACAAAGGAAGGAACATGTGAGGGTCCGTTTGAAGGCCATAACAGTGGGACGAAAAAGGTACACAGAGAGAACTTACTCGCACAGAGCCTCGAAAGAAAAAGGTTATATGATGGCTTGGAACTTCCTCCTCATTGATCGTAAATTCTGCCAAAATCTTAAAACAGATGGGAAAATTAAATTCCTACACTGGGCTAGCTTGTTGATTGTCAAGGTTTAAGAAAAAAGAGTTGTCCAACTCAGATATACAAGATGCTATGGCAGAACCTCAAAAACTGGAAGATGAGTTGAATACCTCCCAAGGCAACATGATTGACCCATCACCACCACAATTGGAGGAGTTTACAATGCCACTACAACACCCCCAGGTTATTAGCAAAGAGCAAGCATTGACACCGGTTTCAGAGAAAATTATGACCTTTTGTAAGCAAATCCTAGCACCCAAACACTACTCTAAGAGGCGTGCAGAATGGGTGTCTACAAAAGACATGCATTCTCATGCAAAGTGAAAGAGAGCGCAAGTACTGCCACCGGTTTCAGAGAAAATTATAACCTTTTGTGTAGAATGTTCTAAGCGAATTCCAGCACCCAAACACTACTCTAAGTGTCATGCAGAATGGGTATCTACAGAGGACATGCATTCTCATGTTTGCACGTCTATGCTCATGGCAAGCAAAAGAGAGTGCCACAGATAGAAGATAGTTACAACTCAAGCCTTCTTCAATCTCAGCGACAACATCTTCTGATCTAGTAATCTAGCTTTTGTTCTTGTTCTATTCTCGATTTTGTGATTTCTGGTTCCCCTGCAGGTATTTGATGAATCTCGTGATCCTGTTTTCTAGCAGATGCTCTTTTACTTGTGGGTGTTAGCCCTATGTATGCTAAACTCTTTGTTTATTTCCTTTATAAATGCAGTTTATAATTCCTAATTAAAAAAAAAAGAAGAGAGAGAATGATGGTTTGAGATGCTCGTAGTTTGCAGATTGAGATGAACATCATTTGAAAGAGGTGATCTGCCAAAACATTTCTGTAGAAACCCAGAAACTATTTTAACAATTACACCCTTCATAAGTAGCCTACCAGCATGCTGAGATCATCAATATCTAAAGGACCATAAGGCTCTTCACCACAAATTTTTAAATTGATCACTTACAAATCAAACTTAGCTTGCTCATAAAAAAAAATTAATGCAAAATTTTTATTTCAAAATTGGACAGATTTAAGAATTGCACTAGGGAAAAACAGATACTTGGAATTAAGGACTCAAGGGGGCAGCTTTCAGCTACTTGCATAGATCATTGCGCAAAACAACCATTAAATCACCCTAGAAAGCAAATACAAACCAAATGTAACCTACAGGACATCACAACATACTGCATGTCCCACTGAATAGAAGTGAAGAATTAAACAATCTACAATGAAATCCCTGATTAACTTCCATATTCTTAAGCCAAAAAAGCAAGCAGAAAAGAACACCAAACCAGTAACATCATATATTCCAATGCAAAATTATGATGCTGATAACATTAAAAATACATAATAATAATAATATTATTAACATGAGTTATCGAAAGCCAATAGGTCAAATGAACAAATCCCCATACATAATAAAATGAGTTCCAGAACACAGAGCAAGCTCCAAAACAGAAAGCTATCAACTTTGCTTATAAATTGTATATCCTGCAAGAGAGTGCAGCAGTTGCACATCATTGAGAGGTAAACAAACCAAAGCAATCACACTCTCAGTCAGACCAAGGACACAATCTCAACAACTTACTAAAGTGAAGGGCTTGAGATAACCTCTCCAATAACATTCTATAACTTAACAATTAAACTAACCCAGAACCCACATCTGTTAAACATTTCAATACATAACCCTATGAAACACAACCCAGGTACTGAGAAACCCTTTACAAGATGATACCATGAAATGTAGGCAACACGGGTAAAAATCCCAAAGTTAATTCAATTCAAAAATATAACTTTTGCCTTGAAAAGGCTCTCAATTGCCACAATTTTAGAACCAATTAACTACGAGAATATCAATTATAAGTCACTAGAATGAATGCTTAGCGAGTTAACCATTCAATGACAACACAATCCAATTTCCAGGCCATGTATACTATCTCCTCAAATCTCACTAAATCAAGTTTGAATCTCAGAGCACAAAAATTCAATATTACCCATTTCTGGATGCAAGTAGAATCAATCTTCCAGCAAGAAATGCAATTAACTGAAAAGCAACCGAAACAGTTGACATTCAAATTAAAACCCTCGATAACAAAGTTTCAATAAACTGAAAAGCATGTAATTTATCATCCAAAAACAACCAAGTTGGCGAAATATAACTATAAATTCTCAAAAAACAACACTCTAGAGACATAAAAACCAAAACAGACTAATAACAAAAAAAAGCATAGTGATGATATATCGGTCTTTTAACGGTAAGACTTCTGGAACCTAGCACGAGCACCGCGACCACCAAACTTCTTGGGCTCGCAGCGCCTAGGATCGGCGACGAGGAGAGTACGATCGTACCTGACGAGAATGTCCTTGATCTCCTTCTTCGACTGCTCATCAACATACTTCTGGTAGAAAGCGACGAGGGCTTTGGCGATGCTCTGGCGGATGGCGTAGATCTGGGAGGTGTGGCCACCGCCCTTAACGCGGATGCGCATGTCGACGCCGGCGAAGCGTTGGCGGCCGAGGAGGAGGATGGGCTCGTAGGCCTTGTAGCGGAGGATCTCAGGCTCCACCAGCTCGATGGGGCAGCCGTTGATCTTGATCAGGCCACGGCCACGCTTGCAGTAGGTGACGGCCACGGCGGTCTTCTTTCGGCCGAAGCACTGGACCGACTCTACCGGAGGAGCTGCCATTGTTAGAGAGATTGGGCGACCTGCAAAACCCTAACCCTAGATAAAAATGAGGAGGAGGCGATTAGCGAGGGAGAGGAAACTTATTTATTAGGGTTGCGTTAGGGTTTTTCTTGGTTGATAAAATAAATACCCTTGAGGTTGTATTGAATTACGAAATTGCTATTTTGGATCTAAACAAATGGGGCCTGTCCTGCCCCGACCCGTATTCCCTGGGTTGGAATCAGGCTCGGCCCAATCTTCGAAATTGATGACTCAAGTAACGGAGTTTTTCTGTCGAGTCAGGCCAGCACAGGCCCAAACACTGCCTAACATGGCGGGATTCTATATGAACCCAAGATATGTTTTAGTATGTTCAATTTAAATTCATAAATTTTAATTTTTATTATATTTTAATATGAATTTATTAGTAAAGATAATATATATTAAATTTTAAAATAAAATATATTTTTTTATTGTTATGATACATATTAATCAATTATTTCTATTCAAATTTCTTTGTCTTCTATCCTTAGAGATCAATGTTATTTCTTTTTCTTCTTCTTCTTCTTCTTCTTTTTCTTCATCCTTCCCCAAAAACTCTAATTTACCATACCAAAACTCACGATTATCATCAATATCATTGTTTTTTATTATTTTGAAACCCTAAACCCTAGAAGAAAGTTTGAATAAAATCAAATAATAGATGAGAGTAATAATTAAATTAGTTTTTTAAAGCAACCCATCAAAAGCGAAGTAAGTATTCATATAAAAGGGGTTTCACAATTTTTGTAGAGGATCAATTATTTTCTATATCGTTTTTTTGAAAAAAAATTAAAATGCTTAATAGTTAGATTAATAATAACATATTATTGGAGTTGTTCTTATTTTATCATTTAAGGAAAAATGCAGTAGCTCGATGCTCTACCGGGATCGCCGATCAAAAAAAAGAAAAAAAGAGAGAGAAGGAGGAGAGAGAGAGAGAGAGGAGAGAAGGGAGAGGAGAGAAGAGAAGAAGGGGAGAGAGAGAGATCGAAGACGACGCGGCCTCCTCCCTCACTCCGCCGCCCGCCCCCGTCTCCTCACTCACTGTCGATCCCCTCACGCACTTCTAGTCCCCCCTTCGTCCCGCCTTAGTCCCTCTTCCTTCCCCCGCCCCCGCTCCTCCTCCTCCCCCTCCCTCTCCCTCCTCCTGCCTTCTCCCTCCCCTCTCCTCCTCTCTCCTCCTCCCTCCCTCCCTCTCCCCCCTCCATCCCTCCTCCCTCTCCTTCTTTCTTCTTTCTTCTTCAAAAAAGAAAAAAAAAAAAAAAAAAAAAAAAAAAAAATAAAAAAGTTATCATTTAAATAGTACATTATTTGAGAACTATTCTTTCTTATTAGTGTCTAATGCTTATGGGCTTATAAGTTTGGTTTTTACTTTTCCATGAGTATTCTTATAGATAATTTATAATGTAAATTTTTTTTTTTTTTTTATATTGAAAAGTTTTATAATGCTTATGTAAAAGTTTGAATTTTTTTATATTTATAATACTTATGTGCTTATAAGTTTGGTTTTTTTTTTTTTTTAAATTTTTTTTTTCTATATTTGAGAATTATTTTTTGTATTGAAAAGTTTTTAAAATAATTTTTTTAAAAATTTGTTTATTATTTATTATTTGGGTTTACCTTGAGGGTAATTTGGAAAAAATAATAGGGTGTAATGAGAGTAAAATAAATTTTTTCAATAATTAAATAGGGTATACTTAGAAATTGCGAGTACTTAATGATTTTTTGGGTGTAAATAGAATCCCTCCAACATGTAAGGTGTGCGCGAGTCCATTTGTATTGGTTTTATCCAAATAAATAAATAAATAACCAACCTATCTTCGGTGGATTGATAAATTTTTATTTTTATTTTTGAAAATAATGGGGCCGAAGCCAGAAAAACAAAAAACAACAAGCTACTCAACACGAAGGGAGCTCCCTCCCAGTTTATCAACTGTTAGAGCCATCACCATACACGACGGTGCAGTCAAACCACATCGTTGCTATTATCCTGCCAACCCACCCATCTTTAAAATTGACGAGTTGATTGTTTGTTTTGGTAGATCTTATTAACGATTTGAGTAGATGGATGAGCTAAAAGTACAAAAAAGGAAAGAACCATAAGGATTATATAACTAAGGGTGTAATAATGGCCCGGGCCCGCTCCGGCCCATTTAGGCTTTGTGAGCTCATGCTTTTTAGCAGGCCGGGCTGGGCCATGGGCCAAAAAGTGGGGCCTATGCCCACTCATAATAGGGTCGGGCCTAGTCAGGCTTTTTTTTTTTAATATTAGAAATAAAAAATAAAAAAAATAAAAAATTATACTATAGTATTTTAATTACGATTAATGAGACATTTTGTTTTGTTATGTAATATTTTATGGTGATATTTAAATTTAATTATACATGACTTATGTTTTTTTTAATTATGAACTTATAATTAAAAAAGTATACAATTATGTATTTTTTTTTCTTTCGAAATGATTAATTTTATATATATGAAATTGAAACTTTCAATATTACAATATTAAATTATTTATATAACATTTATTGAATGAATAATTTTTATTTCAAAATGAAATAAAAATATTACAAAAATTGATATTATTAAATAAATTAGGTGTAGATTACTGATGATGGTATAGCAATTGCATCACTATAGGTCAAGTACATTCCAACTAGGTTGGCACTACTAGCCTACCAATCATTTGCATTATACTCCACTTCAATAATCTAATACAAAAAAAAAAAAAAAAAACAAAAACAAAAACAAAAACAAAAACAAAATGAAATGAAATAGTAAAAAATAAATTGTTGATCAATCGTCGAAGGAAACAGACATTTCAGTTGCATTACCCGATGATATGTCATTCAAATCATATTGAATTCGCTCATTTTCACTAAAATTTTGTCTTTTTGTAAGTGCGTGCATATGATAGCTGGATATCATCAGTGCCTCAACCATTTCAAGTGAAAGCCTGCTCCTGTAGTCACTCAGCACCCGTCCACCTGCACTAAAAGCTGTTTTCGAAGCAACTGTAGAAATAGGAACAGTTAGTATATCAAGGGCCATTTGTGAAACCACAGGCTACAAAGATTTATTTTGTTTCCACCATTTTAAAATGTCAAAATTATCAGAATCATCTAATGACGGGCTTTCCAAATAACGTTATAATTCAGAACTACTTACATTTGTATGTTGAGATATTTTTTTACGTTTTATTGCTGTGAAAATACTTAATCTCCTGCCTCGAGATTGCACTGCTAGTGTAGTATGTGTAGGCGTGTTTACAGATGTAGCTGCCCTGTATTCTTGAAATAATCTGTTGCATGTTTGCATAATAGGGGCAAATTGTATTTGATCAGCGAAAATACGTTCTAAAAATTCTTATAAACCAACTTCTTTACACCTAGGATTAATTATTATAGCTAAACTTAATAGATAAGGCAAAGGATGAAAATATTTATCAAATTTTTCTTTCATTGAAGTAATAATGGTTACATAAAGTTTATTATCCATAAATTTTATGAAAACTTTAATTATTTCTGCTAGTATATGTAAAATAAATGGTGAAGTAGGAATATATATAAGAAAATAATTTTGTTGAAATATCGAAAACTTTTAAAAAAATCTTTATATAAGGCTACTTGACGCCAATTAAGTTCAGTGGGTGTCAGTACTCCTCCTATTAATGTTGTTGCAAAAAATAAATCTATTGCTCTTCTTTGTTTACAAGCTATTTTTAACATATTATATGTTGAATTCCACTTAGTATCTACATCTAAAATTAATTTTCTAAATGACATATTTTCTCGTTGACAAATTTTTCTATATTCTGAAATTCGATTACCAGAATGTATAATAGTAACAACTGCATTTTTTATTACAAGTACAGAAGTTTCGTATACATGCATAGTTTCTTTAACAATCAAATTTAAAATATGGGTACAACAACGAACATAAAATGAATCACCATCAACAAGTAATTATAAAGTTGATTTTAAATGGGTTACAGTTTGATTATAATATGATGCATTATCTAAACTAATCGTAAATATTTTATTTTGTAAAGCTCACTCATATAATATATTTCTTATTTCTACACCAAGCGAATGACCAGTGTATGGAAGTTCAACTAATTTAAATGAAATAATTCTTTTATTTAATTTTCAATCATTATCAATAAAATGTGCAGTGATACATTGATATTCAAAACCATTATTTGACCATAGATTAGATGTTAAACAAACTCTTCAATTCAAATTTTTAAAGATATCAAATAATTCACTTTTAATATCCTTAAATCTCTTTAAAATTCTGTTTCTAGTAGTATTTCTTGAAAAACTTTGATATTGCAGTGCAAAACTTTCATGAATCATTTTGGTAAAATCAAGACATTCATTAATACTAAAAGGTTATTCTTTTTTAATAATATAATCAATTACAGAATTTTGTGCACGTATAGGATCATATGAAAATGTTCGCAAATTACCAGTTGATGAAACCCCTAATTGCATTTGACTTCGAATATCAAGTTGTTTACTTTGTAAATGTTTGTCAGAATGCCTTTTTAAATGACTAGTACCTCCTACAGATGCAGTACTAAGTAAACGTGCACAATATTTACATTTTGCTTTAAATGTAATTGTGTCATCAGGATTATTTATAGATATTTTTTCAAAATGTTCCCAAACACTACTACTTCTGCTCCTAGATGATGATCCAACTGTTGGATGAGGGATATTAGAAGGAGAATCAACAGATTCATGTGGTGTAGTATATGTATCAATATCGACATAAACATTAGGCATATTAGGATTCATAGTAATACAAGTAAAACAATATATAAGAATTAACAATTAATTTAAATAATGTGTAAATTCAATCAGTAAAAAATAATAATTAATATATATGCATAAATAATTAATGAAAAAAGTGAGTAGTTAATAAATTTAATTAAACTAATTAATGTTACCGACTGACGAATGCGATATAGAAATTTTTTTCTTCTGCTAAAAGTTTCTTGTTGCACAATTGCAATTGCCACTTAGGGATGACACTTCAAAATTAATTGAGAGTTGAGAGAGATTGAGAGTTTAAGAGAGATTGAGAGAGTTTAAGAGAGAGAGAGAGAGAGAGAGAGAGAGAGAGGATGATTTGTTGTGAATTTTATTTTGAAAAATGAAATATATTTATAGTAGTTTGAATTATAACCGTTTAAATTATGACCGTTTATATATTTATATATATCCGTTTGAGTTGTATTTAAGTAGGAGATGCAATGCAATGCAATGCAACGGCTCAATTTTGATTAGGCTAGGCTAGGCTAGTACTATAGTAAGTAGGGGGGCTGGCAGTGGCAGCAAAGTTTTAAGAAACGGTTGCTTCTTTTTCGGACAACCATTTGGATGGTGTTTTTTGGCCAGTGGGAGCTATCACGAGTCCCGTTTTGCTAATTGGAATCGTTCAATGTGTACAACTCGTCGAGTATTATATACTTGTAAAAAATCACGTTGATCAGATATCTATAACTATCTGATCGGATTAGTTTTTTTTTGGTCAACCATTAACTATAACACCATGCATTTTTATACAAAACTAATTTGATTATGTAGTTAGCGATATCTGATTAACGTGATTTTTTATAGACATATAGTAATGAATGAGTTTTACACAGAACGGTTCAGATTATCAAAATAGGACTCGTGATGAGCCCTCACGGGCCCAATATTACCGTCCAACTTAGTAAATATATATATGTAATTTTTTTTTCTTTTCATAGTATGTACTTTCCCATCAAACAATGATGTAAAAAATTAAAGAAAAAAAAAATAAAGGTCAGCCACAGACTGTGCACTGCTAGCCAAAGTGTGGCAGGGCGTGGTGGTGGCGTAATACATCATACTTTCCCATCAAACAATTATTAATTTGATTTTAATTTAATAAATTATTATTAGTTTTTGTTTTATTTTTAAATTATTAATGTTATTTATTTGATTATATTAATTTTTATTTAATTATTTTTATAAGATCAATTTATTTATTTATTTAATTATTTTATTTTTATAAGATCAATCTTTTTATTTATTTTATTTTTCTAATATCAATCTTTTTATTTATTTAATTATTTAATTATTTTATTTGTATAAGATCAATCTTTTTATTTATTTAATTATTTTATTTTTATAAGATTAATCTTTTTATTTATTTTATTTATTTTATTTTTTTAATTATTTAACTATTGTAAGTTATTTTTTATTTTATTTTTTTGAAATTTGATCATTGGTAGAGAGAGGGTTTGTGGGCTGGGTTGGGCCAGGCTGCCCACAGGGCTCGGATTTTTTTTGGGCCGGGCCAGGCTGGGCCCCAAATGGAAGGCCCAGGCCCAAGGTATCGGGCCGGGCTTGGGCCCGAACTTAATCGGGCCAAAATGGGCCGCGCCCACCTCGGGCTTCGGGCCGCCCATGGGCCTCGGGCCATTTTTACACCCCTATATATAACCTTAATTTCTTTACAATTTCAAATAAAAATTGTTTATTTATTTCAAACTTTCACACAATTTATAAATCATATCACATAGGGGTGTTCATGGATCGAATTGATCCTATTTTAGAGTAAATCACGAACTAAACCGGTCTTTACAATTCTAGAAATATTAGAATCGTAATCAAATCATTAAATCTATGTAGTCATATTATAACCGAACTAAAGAAATCAATTTGATTTGGTGTGGTTCTACGGTTTTAGAAATTTTATATAACATGAAATTTGAACTTGAGAGAATAGTTTGGAATCGTAAGGCCCATTATCGATCTCGTTTCGATGATTTAAATTGTTTATTTTGTAAGACTATCCATATATATATATATATATATCCATGGACAAAAATAGGTCAATTCAATAATCAAACATTTTCATTTTATCATGTTTGATTTCAAAAAAGTGAAAAATAAGTATGTTTTTGAAAATACACAATTCATTTTTCTAGCATCATACCTGATAAAACGAAAATATTACCATTATCAAATCGATCTAATTTTTTCCATCGATGATATATATTGAGGGCTCTATAAAATGAACGGTTCAGATTATCAAAACGGGACCTATAGTGAGTCCATGGGCAGTGGTGGAGCTAGGATTCCTTCGATGGTGGGCCAGATTGCCAAAGAGAGAAGGCATATGATAGATCTGCCAAGCTGTTAATGAATTAGCTCAAGTTTTATTTATTTTATTTGATTAAATTATTATTAAACATTGCTCAGCAGAGACTAATTGGACTAATAAAATTATAAGAGATTAGCCTCATTTAAATATTATTTATATAAACTTTATCATTAATGAGGTCAAAATGTAGGGATTTATAGACAAGTGGTAAGGTAATATTTGCTAATAGTTAAAACTATCTTAATATAATTAATTTATTACACAATATCGTTAGGTCTATAAAGTTTCACAAGCGATTTCATTAAATAAATTATAGAAACTCACAAGTGGACAAATACAACTGTTGCAGCAGTTTCCATTGGAGTTTTTTTATTGAGTATTATCTTTCAATATAGGATTTTAGTTTTAGAAGATTGTTTATGTGTGCCAGATATTCGTAGAAATTTGGTTTCTGTTTCAAAGTTAATATCTCTTGGACATTCATTTTCTTTTTCTTTTAAAGTAGTTATAAAGCGCAATAATAAATTTGTGATTTCTGGCATTTTAATGGATGGTCTTTATTTTATTAGTCCTAGTAATAATTCTATTAACTGTGTTGAGAATGATACATTTACCAGTGTGTTATCCCTTAAGAGAAAAAGGGATGTAAATCAAACTTATATGTGGCATTTGAGACTTGGTCACATTAATTTAGAACATCTAAATAGATTGGTTAAGGATGGACCTCTAAATTTTTTACAAATTGATCCTTATCCAATTTGCGGGCCATGCTTGCAAAGAAAGATCACCAAAATACCTTATTCAAGAAAAGGAATTAGAGCTACAAAAGTGTTGGGATTAATACACACTGATGTTTGTGGTCCACTAAATCACATGGCAAGAGGTTTTTTTTCTTATTTAATTACATTCATTGACAATTTTTCTAGGTATGACTATCTGTACCTAATGAAACATAAATCAGAATCTTTTGAAAAGTTCAAGAAATTTCATAATGAAATAGAAAAACAACTTGGAAAAATGTATTAAAGCACTTCAATTAGATCGTGGAGGAAAATACCTTTTAGATGATTTCAAAAAATATTTAAAAGAGAATGATATCATACTATAACAATTTAGGTTTTTTGCAACAACAAAATGCCGTCGTTAATACTCCTAATGCCGTCTCAAAAAACTTTTAGTGACGGTAAAGGGAGGGTCACAACAGAGGGTGTTGCTAAAAAGTTTTCATCGCCTTTTTTTGCGACGGCAAATATTGGCCTTGTCGACGGCGTTTTCCTGTATCACCTATAATATGTAAAAAATGAGACCTTTTGTGACGACAATGCTGCTATCATCACTAAAAAATTTATTTGAGACAGCAAAAAATGCTGTTGTGAAATAGTTTTTTTTGCGACAGATTACCTTTGTTGCCACATTTTAGGTCTAATGTTTTTGCAACGGTATGGTGACATCACAACAAAAAAAATAAAAAATAAAAGCAATAAAATTATTAAAAATATTAAAATTACCTATATTAAATGAAAAAAAATTTGAAAAAGAAACCAATAATTGCATAATAATATAAAAAATCCTATATAGAAATAACAACTTCTCCATAATAAAAATATTCTTGCATTTATAACTAAACATCAGCAAATTACCCCACTACATAAATGTTGCATAGTACATATATAATGTTTAAGCACATAATGTTGTTCACAATTCAAAATAACATAAATCAAAAACAAAAGTTTTCCTCATCATTCTTTGTGGGTAACAAAAACAAAGGTTAGTCGCATTCTTCATGGGCACGCATTCCACAAGAAGCAAACTTTTACTCGGGCAATATTTGAAAACAAAAAATAAAAATAATTAATGAAAATATAATTATGTGTTAATATGTTAATTACAAAAAATATAAAAATTTGACAACTATACAATTACAAAGATAATTAAATAAACAAATTTGCCCAGACCGAAATCCGGCTCTAACTCCCAAACTGGGAATCCGATTCGAGTCCTGCCTTCTCCCACAAGTCTCTCATGCCAAGGCGGTTGTGTGTGCCAAGTTTCTTGATAATCCAATGCCGTTTGGTGATTTTGGTGCGTCAACCCCTCGAATTCTAAGTTTCTTAAGAAACTAGTTTGTTGAGACCGAAATCCGACTCTAACTCCCAAACCGGTAACCCGATTCGAGTCATGTCTTCTCCCACAAGTCTCTCATGCCTAGGTGGTCGTGTGTACCAAGTTTCGTGCTAATCCGACACTGTTTGGTGATTTTGGGGTGTCAACACCTCGAATTTTAAGTTTCTTAAGGAGCTAGTTTGCCGAGATTGAAATCTAGCTCTAACTTCCAAATTGGGAGCCTAATTTGAGTCTCGTCTTCTCCTATAAGTCTCTCATATCTAGACGGTCATGTGTGCCAAGTTTCGTGCTAATCTGACACCGTTTGATGATTTTGGAGCGTCAACACCTCGAATTCTAAGTTTTTTAAGGAACTAGTTTGCCTAGACCGAAATCTGGCTCTAACTCCCAAACCAGTAACTTGATTTGAGTCCCGTCTTCTCCCATAAGTCTCTCGTGCCTAGGCGGTCATGTGTGCCAAGTTTCGTGCTAATCCGACGCCGTTTGGTAATTTTGAGGCATCAACACCTCGAATTCTAAATTTTTTAAGAAACTAGTTTGCCTAGACCAACATCCTTTTGGTAAAGATCCATCCTGTGAACATGAAACTAGTTTTTTCAAGTCACCAAATAAATGCTACATATCAATTTAAGCTATAAAACAAATACTACATATCAATTCATCCTACGTGCATTAGAATGCAAAGATACATTTTATACCTGATCTACTGGTAGTGGTATATATGGAGTCATCTCTCATAGAGTCCCTAAATACTTGGTGGCCACTCGATGCATTAGGAACCTATGATAGTCCATATATAACGTGTTAATCATATTCGAATTTTATTATATATATGTATATATATGTTGTGTGAAAATTTAACTATTAAACAATTTAATTTACATTGAACCTGTCTGTTGGGATCCATACTCGCCTCCTGTGACACAATGGCCATCATCTCAGCTTTCATCTGCTGTAAATGTGTAGAGAACTCTACTTGCATCTCCTCCCTTAGCTCTTCTCTCAACTCATCCCTTAGCTCCACACGAACCTGCTGGGTGATCTAAACAATAGTAGATGGCTGGGGTGTTGACTGTTATAGCCCAGCACCATATTCACACCACGCTCCGAGGCACAGTTTTCCCATAAGTTCAACAATATCCATGTCCGTCATGACCCATCAACTCATGGAAAATGGTGTTCCTAGCCTCTGTAGTCCGGCAATTCTCATGTAGCATGGAGAGTTGACGATCAAACTCATCCGGTATTGAATAAGACATACAAGTATATGTCAAATTAAGATAATTGACACACCAAAAATAAAAAATAAAATTTAAATACAAGGTTAGGTGTTTGGAAACTACCAAGGTTTGGATAACCTCAGGGTCATCTACTCTACGTGTCATAGCCCAAACATTCGTCTTATCAGTAGACTCCCTCTTGCTAGTCATCTAGATTTTTTTAGAAATATGGAAATTAGAATCCAAATAATTTGCAAATATATAATGCTTATTTATATACAAAAATAAAAACAATAAAATATAAACCCCATGCCAGATCTGAGAGAAAGTAGTATGCCCTGGAATATGAGGTATGCCGTGAGCTCACCAATTTTTAGCATTCCTAGTTACAATTTTTTGTAACAGGTTCTACAGCGATCCTGGTATTCCCTCTACTGTTCAGTTGTACTCCGGACTCAGTTCCGTGGAGTTGGTAGTTGAGTCTATCTTGTTGTTGTCCTTTAATTCCATTTGTGTGAGTTTTGGGATGTTTTGGACAGGTATGTTACGGGTTGGTTGAGCTTGAGTCTCAAATCTAGTTGCCCAAGTTTTTGGTGTTACGCTTGAGCGGGTTGTTCTGCGCTCGAGCGGGGTTTAGTTTTTGGTTGTCCGCTCGAGCGGGGATTCTTGCGCTCGAGCGGGATTTACACACTCACAGTATTTTGTTTTCTGCAAAACTTCTACAGATGTGATTTCTACGCTCGAGCGGATTTTCTTGCGCTCGAGCGGGTTGTGTTCGAGCGGGTAGTACATTGTTGGCGTAAGTTCTGGGAGAGGGAAATCTGCGCTCGAGCGGACGGGTTTTCGCGCTCGAGCAGACGTACTTTATTCTTGTGTCATGGCGCTCGAGCGGGTCTTCTTACGCTTGAGCGGACCCAGATTTTTGTTCTTGACACTCGAGCGTTGTGTTTTCCGCTCGAGCGGACATGTCGTATATCAGTACACAGTCGGGCATTTTAAATCACTTTTTCACATTCTCTTCTCTCTCATACTTTTCCAAAAACACCATTGTTGAGCTTCTCACTCTAGAACTCTACCTTCTCTCTAGGTATTGATCTAGTAGGAGTGATTTGCTCATCTTTGGCCTTTACAAAAAAGTTGTTGATCGTCGAGGGCTACCTTTTGATCCGTAAAACTTGTGATTCGAAGCAACTTTGTTTTCGTCATCTTCTCCATTGGGTGTCATCTTTTGAGGTAGGGATTCCTACTCACTCTTATGGGTTTAAACATAGATTTCAAGTCTATTGCTTAAATAGTTTGATTTGGGACTTAGGGTTTCAAAAGCATGAATGAGGGTTTTGTGATTTTGATTCTTAAAGATGTATTTTGGGTTTCAAAATGATGTTCTAGTGGTTGGTTGTTGATTATTGAACCTTGGAGTGAATGATGATGAATGGGGGAGAAAGTCCTAATTTGTTATATAAGTTAATTGGCATAATTAATTTGGGAAAGTTGTTGTTACTTGGAATTGAGTTGTAAATAATGAAATTGGCTCATTATATTGTGAGATGGAGGAGTTGTATTTATTAATTGCTCATTTTTCGAAAACACTAATATTTTATCTGTTGAAGCTTTTATTATCTGTTTAGAAATAATTGCTTGGGCTACCGGTGGAGGGTAGTTTTGATTGTTGTAGATAATGCATGATGATTAGGCAAACTAAAACTAATCAGTTGGGTGCGTCATGAAGAATGGCGGTTGATAGAATACATTAACGTTATGTATTGATTGATTGTGTATATGACTAATATGTATATACTTTATGTGTGTGTGGGAGGAGATAGGAGATGTACTCCACGGTTTAGGGAAAGATAGGGGATGGACCTCAAAACCGGATGTTGTTTGGGAGAAGATAGGGGATGGACTCCACTGATACAGCTCATATGCTTGTCAGTTAATGTGTTGATATAACTCATATGCATATCTATGGAAGTGTGATATAGCTCATATGCTTATCTGTTGAAATGTGGATACAGCTTGTATGCTTATCTGTTGGGATGTTAATATGGCTGGTACATTTATCTAATGTAGAACGGGAAATGTTTAATATGAGTCATTGTCTCATATAAGTTATTGGCCAGGTTCTGAGCCGCTGTTGTAAATTGAGAATTGTATAAGAAATGGAAAATGAAATGAAACATAGGCACGGTTGTCATGTAATGGAGATGGAGTCATAAATTGATCTTTGTGAGTTAAACATTTGTCAATTGCTGATGTCTTAGTTATTGCTCATATTGTGTTTAGCTTATCTCTACTAGGCGTTGGCTCACCCTATATGGGATACCATTTTCAGGTACAGGTAGCATGCCACCTCCAAGGACATAGCTTGGATGGATGTGGGAGTTAAAGACTCTTTGTTTTTGATTGTTTTGTTGTATTACATGTACATTAAGCCACGGGCTTCTTTTGTATAGAGTTAGTACTCTCATTTTGTGAAACCAAGTGTTAACTTGGAAAGCTGTAAGCCTATAGGGCACTTGCTTTTGTTGTTAACATGTAATACTGTTATAAGAATTACTCTGATGTATGAAAAGGTGTTGATTTCTTTATACTATTGCATATCTAATATGATGGGATTTATGTATTATTTTCAGAGCGTTACAGGTTCAACAAATGTAAGTATATAAATATGATTTGTATCTTTACATATCATACATATAACTTATTTGTATACCTTTGCATCATAAGTACACCAATACTCCTCAAGTTCTTCCCACTAACTTGGCACAATATGCAAAGGAACATCATCCTTTAGATTAGGATCAGAACTTCTAGGTTTGAAACACTTGGTCTTAATCTTATTCTTGTGATACTTCCATATGTTGTTATAGGTTTTCATGCAGATTGGCTTATACTCCTCTGGATATACCTTTAAATTGTCCTATAAAACACAATTTAAAAGTTTAAATAATAATAACACAATTTTGGAATTTGAATTTTTGGACAAAAATATACTTTTACCTTTACATCCTTCTAGATATATCAAGAATATTCTCAGGCATAGTGCTCCAGTCAAGAAAAGTAAAATGAACAATGTTACCATTGCGTACAATAATGCCAAGTTGAGTAGATAACTTAGACACATTATCCCACATTGGAGAGTAATTGCATCCCATATCTCATACGTGAAGCCCAAATCTGTTGTGACCTTTTGAGCTTTATAATATGAGTTTGGAAATTTCATACCCAATAGGAACGCCTCATTCAATAACTCAAGCAACATGTTAACAGACTTGTCTATCCATTGATTAAGCACCTTCAGATGTAGAAGTCGAACAATGAATGACAAAGATGTGAACTTCTAACAACTTGGATACAATTCACTTTGTGCATCTTGAAAAAGTTTCAAATACTTTGCAGTCTCTGCATTTGGACCAAGCTGGGGTTCAGATGCATGAGGATTAGGCGCCTGTGGTTCATTACCCTCAACACTTGTACCAGTATGTGGATTTCCCATAGCCCCTTGCATTATTCCAACCACATCATTCCCAATGTCTAAATTAGCCAATGTTTCATTCTCTCGATTATCATGTAGAGATACGTAAGATTCCCCATGATTAATCAAATGTTGTACTTTTTTAAAAAATAACAATCAGATGCTTCCGTACACCCTCTCATACAAGATGGTATTGATTCTCACATTTCCTACATGAACAACTAATCATTGAACCTTCAGCCCTATTCATGTAGGCAAACACATGGAATTGATCAATCCCATTAATGTATTCCCTCAACATCCTATTTGGCAATTCAGTCCAACTCTTATCCATTCTATGTACTTCCCTTAAATATCTCTTCTGCACACATCCACAAAAATTAAACATCAAAATAACTCTAAATATAATACCTACATATTCATGCATCATGATACCTATCCGTCCAATTTCTCTCAAATAGGTAGGTGGTCTTATCCCATTTAGTTATTTAACGATCTGGTGGGAGAACCAATAAGCTGATAATAGACTGAAGCAATCATATCCAAAGAAAATGCACTTG
This sequence comes from Camellia lanceoleosa, assembly GCA_025200525.1. NCBI lineage: Eukaryota > Viridiplantae > Streptophyta > Magnoliopsida > Ericales > Theaceae > Camellia > Camellia lanceoleosa. The sequence continues at coordinate 85,858,768 of CM045761.1, forward strand.
ACTTTGAAGTTTACATTGAGAACATAAATAAATGAAATACTTACACAATAACACGTGGGACATAAAAATGCTACGAAACACCAAGTATTCCATCACTAATTCAACATGTCTAGAACATTAAGAGGTGCACAGAAAATCATAGGCTTTAAGAGCCAGGAAAAAAAAAATGCAGACAAAAATAATGGCGCTTTCATCTCTCAAAACAAGTAGTACACTTCTATTCCATAGCAATGAATTTAGCTATTCAAAGTAATCCAATTTCTAAACTATTTTGTTGAAGGATTCCTTAGAAGGAAAAAAAAATCAAATGCAATGAACTAAAATATAGGGAGAATGAAGTTTGGTGGGGCAAAATGTAAAAAATTCTGCCATAATGCTCCTACAAATTTGTTTTTACATGATTAATTTGGGGGAGAAAAAAAGAAAGAAAGACTATTTATCTGCATTATGGGGAATGTAGTTCTTGGCATAGGGCCCTTCCCAAAGTTTACAAAAACTAACCTAATAACTTAGGTGGTTGTGCCATAGGTTTACATTGTGAAGTTTCCTAAATGACATTCTATATACTTGGTTTCAAGTCTCTTTACAAGATTCACTGTATACATAGTTGAACAACAAATTATGTAAAGTGGTCTAATAAAATCATGTATTAGAAAAAATCAAACTCATCTAATGGAAAAATAACATGTATAATATAGAGTGAACAAATTAGAAGCAACATACCAATAACTCTATTTCAAGGACCTAAACAAATTATGTACCTTATCCAGTATATAAAGTGGAGCTGGTTTGAAGCACAAGTCTATCCATAAATGTGTCAATTTAATAAATTTAATTTCATTATTGTCATTCTTTTTCAGTTCCACAAGTCTGAACAAAAGTAATTTGAACAAGTGTTTTCAATATTAAACACAGATCAGTATTGATTTTTCCATTCCTTATTTACTCTCTCTCTCTCTCTCAAAAGCACTCCAAAACAAATATTAAGAAAACTTCAGTTCCTCATTTCGATCCTTATAGTCCAAAACAAACTGAAATGACAAATATATTTATATATAGAACACAAAATTGTTGTGATGAACACAGAAACAAATCATGATTTCAATCAATTTCTGACATAGAAATTGAAGAATAGTGTTGATAAACTAAATCTAGAAAATGCAATTAGGAAACCCATGGAAATGAGGAAATTACGGACATGAAAATGCTTCTAATCCAAACAAACAATCGAAAAGCAGAAACTTGTCTTAAAACATTTGTCTCACATAAGTTTTTCAAATCAAAATCATTCAAATCGAGCAAAACCATAACAAAAAACAAAAACAGACCTCAGCACAGAGAAGAATGTGTCCAGTTATATACATCTATGAGAGAGAGAGAGAGAGAGAGAGAGAGAGAGAGAATATAGGTGTCGTCACCCATTGAGTGAGTGAGAGAGGCGCGATTGAGATTGACTGCTACTAGCCGTCGTCACTCCTGCTTGCTGTCGTCGCTTGCTGCTCAGCGTTAACCGTTCATCGTCGTCGCAGTTGCGAGAGAGAGATTGTAATACGCCGGTGGAATTTTGCTTCAAGGGTTTTGGGTATTTTTGCTTCAAAGGTTTTAGAGATATTGGGGAAAACGAGCACAAATGGCCTAAAAGAGCGGGATATTGTAGACACCCTATTTTTGACCGTCCTCAAGACTTGTATATGCTCGCAGGTACATCCAATGACAAGTTCGATTGCTCATCGAGTACTCGAGTTTCGCGGCGGAGCATCACAGGTTTGAGCTTTCCAAACCCCGTATCCTTTCTACCCCATTTTTGGACCATGTGTTGGTCCTTTCAGCATACTTCTTGTGGTTCACTGCTGGCCACTTTTTGGCACTACCGGCCTTAAATTTAGCCTTGCTGGCCATTGATAGGGCCTGCCGGCCATCAATGAAGCACTGTCGGCCACCACTAATGGCCGGCAGGACACCTTGTTTCAGCAGATTTTGTGCTAGATCTTTTGAGCCGGCTGTTTTTCACTGAACTATCCTCCATACACGTGTATGGAGGGATGGAGGCCATTTCAAGCTTGTTAAATAAGCTTTGTATTGCATTGCTCTATATAAGGGGAGGCTCCTCCTCCTTTCTAGGGGTTCAACAATTTTAGAGACAAAACATCTCTCTCTCTCTGGAATTCTCACACTCTCTTTCTATATTGTGCTTAATAGTGTCTCAAAGTGTGTTTTCTCTTCACTTTTGCAAAGGAACACCTAGTCAAACACCACTACTTTGGAGCTGAGGTCCTTGAGGGTTTTTTTGGAGTTTAAAAAGGCTGGTTTTTGGGCTCAGAAGTTGTCTTCTTACTGCTGTGCTTCAAGGGTGAGTATATTCCCCTTTTAAGCCTTTGTTTGTATACCATATTAGCCACCTTTGCATATTGTTTTAGGCTTGGTTGTTAGCTACAAAAAGCTCTGATTTTAAGTATTAAAGATGGTTGTTTGAGGCCTCTTTGGTATTGAGGGTGTTCTACCCTCTTGTGTGCCTTATTTGCTTATGATTTGTACCATTTCTTAAGGCCTTTGAAATCATCTTTGTTTAGCCTTTTAGCCACTGAAATCCAGTGGACTTTCAGTGGTATAAATGTGGTTTTGAGGTCCAAAATGAGAGGGGGTGGTCCCCTCTCCTCTTGTCTTGATTGCATGCCTTGTTGGCCTAATTATTGAGCATGTTTTTCTAGCATGTGTTGGTTTGTTCTCAGCCTATTTTTGGCCTTATTTTAGCATGGAATAACACTATTTTGGCTTGGTTGGGTCACCTCATGCATGCTTTTTACACCTGTAGTGTAATCTTACCATTTAGCCTTGTGTGCTCAATGCTTTGATCCATCATGCTAGCCTATTTTGGTTCTATATCAGCATGTTTTTGGTGATATTTTAGCATGATACAACTCTGTTTTTGGTTGGTTAGAGCATCTCTCACTTGCTTCATACACTTGTAGTGTAAACCTTGCTCACTAGCCTAGTATACTTGGTGTTTTGGCCCATTATTCTAGCATGTTTTGGCTCCACTCCAGCAAGTTTCTACACATGTTTTGGCTCTGTTTTGAGGCTTCTTGGTCGTATGATGCTTGTTACGCATGCTTGTAGTGCAATAGCCTTGAATAGCTTTGAGTTTTGAGGTATCTTGCATGCTTGGCTTGAGGTATTTGCATGTTTTGGCATCACTTGGCATGTTATCTCAGAGCATATAGTGTTGTCACACTTCCATGTTTTTCACTTTTTAAGTGCTCTTGAGAGTTGTACCTTTATGCCTTGTTTGTGAGCCATTGCATGAGCATCGTTTTCTTGCCTTCAAACCATTATATCAGTTCATTTTGGCCATTGTTTTGGCACGCATGAGGTCTGTTTGGGGCTGGTTTAGTCCATCGAGCATTACTTTGCATGATTCTAGTGTTATGTCTTTCACTAGCTTTTAATGCTTAAGTATTCTAGCATGTTGAGCATGAGTGTTTGCATGATTAGAGTCTTGTATTTTCATGCCAAGATTAGCATGTTATTTGCATGTTATGTTGCTTGCTTTGCATTGTGTTCAATTAGATGTTGTGTAGAACACAAGGTAGATTAGCTCATTTCATACTTGAAGTGATGAAGTGAGCCAATCACCCTTGGTCTCCATTCCCTTTGATTTCTCATGATAAGGAGATGGGTTAAGTGTCTTGTTTGTCATGCATTTATTGAATTTGTACATGTTGGATCTTTGACCATCATGCATTGCGATGCGTGATTGATGGTTTTGGATCCAACGGTGCCTCCCCCTTGATGTTTTGAGGTGATATAGAGGGGCATAGTACGTACATACCCTTGGGAGACCCTCTCTTTCCTCTGTTTTGTGCTCTATTGCAGTTTGGTGTCACAGCACACCAGTGGCCGGCACCCTTTCATTGTTGGTCGACACCTCTTCATCTGTGGCAGGCAGTGTGCATCTTTGGCTGGCAGAGGGGTCGGCAGCAACCATTCATGGCTGGCAGGCCATTGGTACACTCCCCAGTATTGTTTTGGTAAGTTTCAGCAGCAACCACTGGAAGACACCCTGCAAGCAGAGCCTCTAAAGAGCATTTGGAGAGCTTTTCGAGACGGGAACCGAGCATGCATCTTCAATTTCTTCAAGGCAGAGCTGAGGTAGCCTAGTTCACATACTTTAATGCTTAGCATGAATTTGTAATTTAATTAATTCATTTGTTAATTAGTTAAAGTTTTGTAATAATTAGCCTAGTCGTAGCTAGTCATTCAATTTGTGTTGTGTAATAATTAGTCTAATTAAATTAGTTAGCTAACTTAGCTTAGATGTAGCTTAGCTAAATTCATTTGGACCCTCCTTTGTGAGGCCAATGTTGTAATAAGGGTGTGTGTGTGTGTAATGCATGTCTTCTAACCCCACGTCTTTCTCCTTTTTACTTATCAGCTTTTGATGGTTAGTTTTAGGGCATGTTTCAATTAGCATACTTATGCTTTGTATGCGTGCATCATTCATTCATATTGCATGCACCAGGCTCGGTGCATCATTCAAACTACATACATTTCAATACTTACTTGAATACATGTTTCAAAGCATGTTATCGAGTGTTGCATTCATATGCCATTTTAGATAATCGAGCCTATTTAGTTGCATTTTTGCATGTGTTGCATTAGGCATCGTTGACATAGCTAGAATTATGCATTGATTACTAACTAGCTTCTGATTTGGCTCGGAGTACACTGTGAGTGTTTATGCTTTAGCATCCTTGCATGTATGTAAGTGACTGCCATGATAGCATGCTTGCTATGAGGCTAACTGCTTAAGTGTTTAACTGCATGAATGCCTGCGGATGAAGGCTTCATTGCTTGAATTGGAACAATTCATCAAAATGTGCGTTTTAAGCCCACTTGAGAGTGGCAAATCATGTTTTCTAAGCCCACTTGAGGGTGGCAAATCTGCGTTTTAGCATACTTGCGAGTAGCACTTCCAAACCATTTTTCGAAAAACAAACATGAGATGTTTTGTTCCAAATCGAGTGATTTAGTCTATATTTGTATGCTGTGTGCATCACGTAATAAGTTAGCTAAATAAACCGGAATAAGAACGCATGTGTTTTAAAAAACAACATATCATGTTAGTAGAGGCCGATCTTTGATCGGGTAAGCGGGGGTGCTCATGTTATGACTTTCCCCTCTCGTACCCAAGTTCCCGAGTCGCGGCAACTTTGGTGATGACGGACATGTAGCCTTAGGCACGAGTCAGGATTTCCTAAATTTTTCAAAACAAAATATTTAGGTGGCGACTCTGAAATCTGGCAAAGCAGTCCATATTTGGCACTTCTTGATTAAAATCGATTTTCCAAAATGATTTGCCAGATTTGAGCTCTTTAGTGATTTATGAGTCTTGCATTGCACTTTGTGAGATTAGATTCAGAACCGTGACAGGAGTCTGAACTGTAGTAACTAAGAACCCAATTCGCGCCCTCACGCACGGAGCGAGTTTGAGCGGTCTACAATTTCTAGCGACTTTGCTAGGGATTTAGAGAACTTGACTCGAACTCATAATATGTTGATTTGTTTACACTTATGTGTTTCTTTGCATTGCATTTGCATTGTGTAGACACGCCCGAACGTCCTGGGAAAATCCCGTTTTGTTCATTGGGCTCACTACAGTTTGGACTCAATGTCACGGTTCTTAATCTGATCTTGAAAAGTGCAATGCGAGATTGATAAATCACCAAAGAGTTTAAATCCGGCAAATCGTTTTGAAAAATTGATTTTTAGAAAAAAGTGCCAAACATGGACTGCTTTGCCAGATACAAAGTCGCCACCTAAATATTTTATTTTTGGGAAATTTAGGAAACCCTGACTTGTGCCTAAGGCCACGTGTCCATCATCACCGAAGTTACCTCGGCTTGGAAACTTGAGTACGAGAGGGGAAGGTCATGCAATGAGCACCCCCGCTTGGCCGATCAAAGATCGGCCTTTACTAACATGATATCTTGTTTTTGAAAACACATGTGCTCTTATTCCGATTATTAACCTATAATTACTATGTAATGTGCACAGCATACAAGTATAGATTGGATTGCCTAAGTTGGAACAAAACATCTCATGTTTGCTTTTGAAAACGGTTTGCTACTCGCAAGTAGGCTAAAATGTGGATTTTGCCACCCTCAAGTGGGCTGAGAAAAAAATGGTGATTTGCCACTCTCAAGTGGGCTTAAAACACGCAATCAATGAATTGTTCCAATTCAAGTAATTCAACCTTCACCCACAGGCATTCAGGCAGTTATATCACATAAGCAGTTAGCCTCATGGCAAGTACGCTATCATGGTAGTCACTCACACACATGCAAGGATGCTAAAGCATAAACACTCAACGAGTACTCCAAGCCAAAACAGAAGATAATTAGTAATCATGCATGATCCTAGCTATGTTAAGAATGTCTAATGCAACACATGCAAAATGCAACTAAGATAGGCTCGGCTATTCTAAAATATCATGTGAAATGCAACTTGATACATGTATTCAAACAGGAATTGAAATACAATGCAGTTAGTATGATGCGCCGAGCCCGGTGCATGCAAGACAGATAAATGAATGCAAACATGCGAGCATAAGGATGCTAATTGAAACATGCCCTAAAACTAACCATCGTAAGCTAGTAAATAAAAGGGAGAAAGAAATGGGGGTTGGAAGACATGCATCACACACACGCACACTTATTTACAACAGTTGTGCCCTCTCGATGGAGGGTCCGAATAAATAATACAGAACCGACTAATTAACTAACTATTCTAGCTAATTAATTATTACACAACCAAAATTGAAACAAATACACATTCTAAGCTAACAAAACACTGAAATGGCCTCATGATAAGGGATGCATGCATGCTCGAATCGCCTCGCTCGGAAATCCATCGCGATGCCTCGATTTGCCTCTGTTTGCAACTGGTCTCAGAACACTACAAAAAACTCCAGAAGGCTGAAACTCCATCATGGGAATTTGTGGGAAGGCTGCCGACCAATTGTTGGCTTTGGAGACCACCTGCCGACCACTTTTTGTGGTGAAAACCAGAAAAAGTGGTCGGCCTACCACTTTATCTGGTCGGCCGACCAGTTTTTGCTGCTGGTTTCTGGTTTACTGTAACAGAGAGCAAGAAAGGGGCATGGCAAAGTATTTACAAAACATGTATGCACAGCCCTCCTCTCTATCATTACATAAGCTCAAGGGAGTATAGTTCTCGACCCTCGGGCCACCAATCATGCATCTCGATGCATGATGGCTGAGGAGCCAAATTGCATGACTCAATGTGACATGAATGCACGCACGAACACATAAAGCCCAAAACTCCATCATGTATAGTCAAGAGTGTCGGTGACCGGAAATCGAGGCACGTTTCATCACTTCGAGTATGAAACGTCCCTCGTTTCCCATGTTTGGACTAACGCCTATTCCAAACACAATGCAACAAACATGGCATACACAATGCGACTCAATCAATGCAACTTAGTGCAATACAACTTAGACATGCAAACGTGCAAAGGGGTAAACATGTGAACATGTAACTAGCATACACAATGTTATGAATTCCATGGCATACACAATGCTCATGACACTAGCATACACAATGCACGTGGCAACTAACATACACAATGCAATGAATATGGGATGCACAAATGCAATGTTTGATCTTGCAACCACATGGCATACTCAATGCTATGGACTACATGGCATACTCAATGCACAATGGACTTATACCAAAATAGATAGGCCTCGACCATGTCCAAATCAGCGGTCATTGATGATGAAATCAAGGCACCAAAACACACACAAACATGCATAATGCAATGGCCCAAGCCTAAGGCACAAAATACAACTCTCCAAGAGCATTGAAAAGATGAAACATGGAGTACAATGGCATGTGTTCCAGCACTGAAATGGCATACAAAATGACTTCGAATCATGCAAACAACTTACGCAATGCATGTTGAAAGGCTCAAGTATCGAAAGCTAGTGAAGCATATTACACTACAGGCATGCAAGGCGATGCTCAAATGACCAAACCAACCCCAAGGCATCTATGCAAAGCAAAACAGTAGCAAAATGAGTTGGGATGATGGCTTTGAAAGGCACAAAAATGGGGCTCATGCAATGGCTCACAAATAGGGCATAAAAGCATAACTCTAAAGAGCACTTAAAGAGTGGAAAATATGAAAGTATAGCAGCCCTAAATGCTCTGAAATAACATTTTCAACGATGCCAAAACATGCAAATATCTCAAGTTAAGCATGCAAGAGACCTCAAAACTCAAAGCTAGTCAAGGCTATTACACAACAAGCATGCATGGAAAGCATCATTCGACTGAGAGGCCTCAAAAAAGAGCTAAGGAAGCCCAAAATATGAACAAAACCATGTTGGAGCAAAGCCAAAATATGCTAGAATAAAGAGCCAAAACATCATGCGAACCAAGCTAGTAAACAAGATTTACACTACAAGCATATGGAGCATGTGAGAGGTTACCAAAACAGCCAAAAAAAGAGCCATGACATGTCAAATGATGACCAAAAATCCACTGAAATGGAGCTAAAACATGCTAGATTGACATGCTACCTTGATGAGCCATAAATGGGAATACACTACACATATGAGAAACATGCCAAGGGTGACCAAACCAACCATGGACAGAGTCTAGGTAGGCCCTAAAAGTCACCAAAAAGTGCCTGAACCAAGCCTTGAAAGTATGAAAATGCATGCTCCTTTGATAGGCCAAAAATACAAGTTAACAAGACAAAAAGAGAGAGAGTTACCCCTCTCTGATTTAGGACCTCAAAACTACATGCCAACCACTGAAAATCCATAGTATTTTAGTGGCTAAAAGGCCAAGCAAGGATTAGCTCAAAGGCCCTAAGGCATGGCACAAAACAAGGCCAAACAAGGCATGCAAGAGGGTAGGAGACCCTCAGCACCCAAGAGGCCTCAAACAAACATGTTAATGTTAAGTGCTAAAAAATGAAGCTTTTTTTAGTTTAAAACAAAGCTCAAATAAGCATGCAAGTATGGCTAAGAGAGTGACCAAAACAAAGCTTAAAAGGGAGAAAAGAGGTTACCCTTGAAGCTCAGCAAAACCAGCAGATTTTCTGAACCAAAAACCTACTCTTGAGCCCTCTCAACCCTCCAGCAACTTAGTAACAAGGTAAGAGTGTTTGGCTATGAGGTTGTGTGCACAAGTGTGAAGCAAAACACCAATATAGAGTGAGAAAGAGAGAGATATATGCCTATGCCTTAAACAAAATTTCAGAACCTCTGTCATGGAGAGGGAGAGCCTCTCTTATAGAGGAACAAAGTTAAAGCTTCCTCAAGAAGCTAAAACTTGGATGCAATCCCTCCATACACGTGTATGGAGGATACAGTCTGTATTCTTCAGCTGGCACAGCTAGCATCCATTCAGTCTGACAAAACAGAAGAAAAGCTGCCGACCAAAAAAGGTGGTCGGCCTGCTACTTTTAGTGGTCGGCCGACCACCCAAAGTGGTCTCCCAAGTAAAAAAGTGGTCGGCAGGGGGAATTGGTGGTCTCCACACTGAAAACAAGCCAATAGTGGGGTGGGAAACCAGAAAATGTGGCCCAAAGAACAAGAAAACCAGTTTCTCAACCAGAAAATTGGTTGGTGGGGAGAAAAGTGGTCTCCAAGGATAAAAGCTGGTCTCCCAAGCTTGTACTACTTCCCAAACATGGAAAGTAAGGTTTATACCCAAGACAAACCAAAACGGATGCAAGACGAGGGTTCGGGAGGCAAGACGCGCGGCCGGGAGCCCCGAAAACCAGCTGCCGAGCATCAAAAGTGGCGTACGACCACAAAAGTGGTCTCCCGGATCACAGTGTCCCTCTAGACAGAGGAAACAAGGTGTGTTCCAAAAACCGTGTCAAACAGAGAATGTTAAGCGGTCCCGAGCCGAGGCACACGGCTAATGGCTCCGAAAACCGGAAACTAGTCTCCAAGTGGGAACAGTGGCCTACGACCACTGAGAGATGGTCTACAAGACCTCTCCCTCCCTCCAGGAAGAGAAAACAAAACTTGGTCTGCAGATCAAGTCAAAGTACAAAGGGTCCCGAGGTCCGGAGGCGAGGCTCTCAGCCAAGAACTCCGAAACCTCGAAATGAGCACAACATGTGCAATCACTGAGTGTTCAATCGATGGCATCTGAGTCTTAAGGTCGGTCAAAAATGGGGTGTCTACACATTGGTACGCCTAGGACACCATATTTGCCGTCTGCTATTCCTGAACGGTTTGTTGAAGGCTTGCATGAAAAAGCGTGCCATAAGGCTGACCGGTTACGGGCTTTGCCAGGATGGGAATACAAACCTCGGTTTTTACCGAGGCACCCTTTTTGACCATTCGACCTAGTTGCATATCGAAAACTATAGTGACCATTCCAAACCAGGACATGTTGTGTAATAACCCGACCCTCACATATGCTTCTGGAATGTTTTAGTCCCTTATTTTATACATTTACATCCTTAGTGGAAAAATTACATGAGAAATTAAGTTTGAGTGCATAGATGTTATGAATTTCATCTATATCTGTTGGGTAAAGGAAGTATCTGTCACGATTAGACTGGTCAAATCAAGAATTGAGGTCCTTCGAGACTTGATAATCCGAAATTTATTTTATATTTGAAATCAGCATAATTTTTAAGTAATTATAAGTGTGGTTGCAGAAATTTGATTTAGGATGATTAAACGATTGAATTTCGTCTTTAGTCCCCTTTATATATATACATGCTCCTTCTCAAGACAAGTACTTAGCCCTATTTATCATCTCAAATATTGATTAAGAGGAGAAAACTAGAGAGGGAGGGGAAGTCATCAAGAAGAAAGATTGGAACCTTGTGAGGGATTGTAGAAGTGAGGATTCAAGGTATGTGTGTTTTACTTGAATTAAGTTCCCTCTTCAATAATTTCCTTTGATGATCATGTAAGTTAGAGAAATTAAAAGAAAATTTGATTATGTTTAAGAATTCAAGAACTAGTGTTTATCTAGTTTAATGTATGTATTTGAAGCCTTTGTTAACATGATTTTTAGGCCATGTATTATCAATTAGGAATGCTAAGTTGAGCCTTATGAAGATGTACCAAAAGATTGGGTTTTTGTGCAATTTTCAAGCTGGAACAGGGGAATCGCCGCACGTGCGGGAGTCATTGCCGCATGTGCGGCAAATGCTGAAAATTTTGGGTTTGGTTCTACCTAAAAGGCACGCATGGGCACCATCGCCGCGACGCAAATATGCACGCCGCAGGGCTCATGACCAAGACGCGGCTCATGTTGAGAAACATGGTTTGTTCCGTTTTACGTGCTGGACCCTCGAATATTTTTAGAATTTGTATTTTATGCCTATTAATGTATGTTAAATTCAATTGAAGTGGAATGACTCTGGAAATGATTCAACAAAGGAAATGAACTAATTGACAAGTGATGAACGTGTGCAGGTCACACCCGGGGAGGAACTAACGCGTCATCACAACACCGTGAGTAGTAGTACTGTAATCGCACGTTTACTACAGTTAATACTTATTCTTATTAATACTCTGCTCTTTGCGAGTAATTCCATTAATGTTTATGTTGTTTGGAAATCGGTGAGAACGTTAAGGGACTCTGTGTACATTGGCATGACTCTGAAATCACCTTGCATTCTGGTTACGCATTAATGTGCTACAATCAGTAAGTTACTTATGACTCTATATAAGAATTACATATGATTTATTAATACTGTGCAATTGATTGAGGAGAAGGGATTGTGAATGTAAACCTCGCTTACGACCATGCTATTTTGAATGTCCTATTATGGACTCCTATAATCTAGTTGGTTCGATGCATGTTTTATGATATAGATATCTGCTCAGAACGGATTATCGAAATGAATAATCGGATAGAACCATGGATCGCCTTATACGTCAAAGAAGTGAATATCAACAACACCATTAGATGACCCATGTTATGGTGTGAGTTGGTCCATTCTCATGAAAAGTACTGTAATGACGCATGTACTTCTGTAAACAATTATTGTTAATGCTCTGTTATACGTCCGTCCACTGTGTTAATCTGTGACATACGCTTTACTTATAGTTAATGATGTTCATTAGCATTCTGTTATCGCATGTTGATTATGTAACTAAGTGAATGAATCAAAGAATGTAAATAAATGATGGAAAGGATGTGTGCCTCTGTATAACTCTAAGACTAATAATATGTGTGTCTTGTGTTAATGTTTTGATACACGTAAAACACTTATGTTAACTTGCTATAAACCATGAGGTTATTCCGCTCTGTTTATTCGTCTCATTCATACTATGGCACGATATGAATTGTTCAGTCTTAAAGACCTAATATTTTCTGGTATGGAACAAAGTACTGTACGGAACTAAGTGCTACGATGTGAGTCACCTCTAGAATCCGTGCGAGCCACCTCTTGAGTCCATACATATGTGAACTGGGCTTAAAGCCGATGTGAAAGTTATGAGGCCTATGGCCGTTCTATGAAAGTTATGAGGCTTATAGTCGTTCTGTAACATTTGTGAGACCTACGGTCAATTTGTGACATCTGGGCCTATGGCCATTCTGTATGATCTGTTAGTATAAAACAAAGTGCTGCACGGAACTAAGTACTGCTATGCGAGACACCTCTAGAATCCGTGCGAGCCACCTCTTGAGTTCATACATTCTGATAAGGGCTTAATGCCGTTTTGTTTAAGGGCCAATTTGTGAATGTGTGAACCCACTAGGCCAAGGGCCAATCTGTAACGTTGTGAACCGACAAGGCCGTTCTAAATATTAGTACATAATCAGATTAACCACCTGTCTTTTACATTATATACGCATTGCTCTGCATTATAATTTAAGTTGAACATTGAGTTATTAAAGTACTATCACTCACTAAGATTGTCTCACTCTGTATTTTGTCTGATTCTGTAGGTAATAAATCTAGAGGTCAGCTATAACCCTCGATGCTCGTCTCTCTTTGTCAGCCCCTATGTGTCCAAGCATTTGGGTGAAGCCTACCCGTTTCGTGAAGTTTGCTAAGTTTTGTCTTATACTTTGGTTGTCTATTATATGTTGAAATTTCCAATGTTTTTGTTGTACGCCCAAACAAGGGGCAGGGTTGTATATGTGTATGTAAATATGTATCATCTGATGCACTGTTTGTGATCCTGGCATGATAGCGGTCACTCAATGGATGTAGTTTCTTTCTATTTCATGTTATTTTAAATATACAATGCTTCCGTTCAGGCCCCATATGATATGTATATCAGATTTAGTGTCCGTTTCCGAATAGGTCATGCCCAAACTTTTAGGGGCGGGTTTGGGTCTGACATGTTGCTTACCCGATTGTAGGTTGTTTGAAACCGCTGCGTGCGTAGTGAAACCCTAGCTCCTGACAAGATAGGACAGGTGTGGACAGGCCCGCGGGGGGACCTCGCTACAGCTCAGACTCGATTTGTTGTCATGGTTCTTAATCTAAACCAAAGAGTCCAAATCCGGCAAATCGTTTTGAGAAAACAAATTTTTAGAAAAGAAGTGCCAAACATGGACTGCTTTGCCAGATACAGAGTCACCACCTAAATATTTTATTTTTGGGAAATTTAGGAAACCCTGACTCGTGCCTAAGGCCACATGTCCGTCATCACCAAAGTTGTCTCAGCTCGGGAACTTGGGTACAATTGGGGAAGGTCACTTCGTGAGCACCCCCGCTCGCCCGATCAAAGACCAGCCTCTACTAACCGTGATATCTAATTTTGAAAACATTGTGCGTTCTTATTCCGGTTATTAGCCTAGATTTACTATGTGATGCGCACAGCATACAAGTATAGACCGAGTCGCCTGAATTGGAACAAAACATTTCATGTTTGTTTGTTTGAAAAATGGTTTGATGGTGCTACCCGCAGGTAGGCTTAAAATGCAGATTTTGCCACCCTCAGGTGGGCTTAAAAAGATGGTTTTGCCACTATCTAGTGGGCTTAAGACGCACAGTCAATGTATTGTTCCAATTCAAATAACCCAATCTTCACCCACAGGCATTCAAGGCAATTATATCACATAAGCATATAGCCTCATGGTAAGCATGCTATTCATGGCAGTCACTCACACGCATGCAAGGATGCTAAAGCATAAAAACTCACCGAGTACTCCAAGCCAAAACAGAAACTGATTAGAAATCCATGCATGATCCTAAGTATACAGAAATGCCTAATGCAACACATGCAAAAATGCAACTATAACAGGCTCGGCTATTCTAAACATGGCTTATGAGATGCAACAGCTATCAAGTATTCAACTTGGAATTGAAATACAAATGCAGTTAGTATGATGCGCCGAGCCCGGTGCATGCAAGACAGATGCATGGGTGCAAACATGCTATCATACTGTATGCTAATTGAAACATGCCCTAATCTAACCATCATAAGCAGGTAAATAAAAGGGAGAAAGACGTGGGGTTGGAAGACATACATCACACACACGTACACTTATTACAACATTGCCCTCGCACAGAGGGTCCAAATAAATAGTACAGTCCAAATAATACAGTCGAAATAATACAATCCAAATATGTACAAATCCCTAATTAATTTACAAATTAACTAAGAAAAATAATAAACTGGCATGCAAGCCAGGGACTGTCTTGACTCTTCTTCAGATGATGAATGATGCATGTTCGGGTTGCCTTGTGTAGAAATCCACTGCGATGCCCCAATTAGCCTCTGTTTGCAATTGTTTTTGGAATGCGTGCCAAGCTCCGGAAGGCTGCTGATTCTTGATTTGCTGCAACAGAGAGCAGGAAAGGGGCATAGCAATGTATTTTCACAAATGTATGTATGCCTTGATCCTCGTGCCACCAATCACGCATTTCGATTCATGATGGCCGAGGAATTGAATTGCACTACTCAATATAGAATGAATGCACATGAAAACGCAACAAGACCTAACTCCATCATGGATAATCCGGAGTGTCGGTGACTAGGGAATTGAGACACGTTCCGTCACTCGGAGTACGAAACGCCCTTCGTTTCTCGTGCTCGGGCTAACTCCTATCCCGAACACAATGCAATATGCATGACATGTATGAAATGCAACTAAGATACAACCTAACATGCACAATGCTATGAAATGGCATACACGATGCACGAGGTAACATGGCATACGCAATGCGCTAACATACACAATGCTATGGAATGAAATGGCATACACAATGCATAATGGACTTACACCAACATGAGTGGACCTCAGCCACACTCACATAAGAGGCCATTAGATGAAAATGAGACACTCGAAATGCGTGCACCCGTGCACGCAAACCAAGGACGGACCCTAAGGCACCGAATGCCACTCTAACAAGACACATGGCAAAGCATGGAATATGGTATATTAGCATGCAAATTTTAGAGGCAATAAGTGATGCAAAACAGCCCCGAAAGATGGCAAAATGACACCTGATGCATGAAATGAATCCCGAAACACGAAATTAGGCATACGAAATGACCTATGACTATGCAATGCATGCGTTATTCGAACATGGAGTGTGAAGAAAGAATCAAGAAAGCCCAAAAATAAGCATATTTACAGTTCTAAGCAAGGCCAAACAGCAAATGCAAATGGGGCTAAACTAGCATGCAAAAATGGCCCCGAAAGCAAGATAATGAAGCAAGTGACAACTTCTAACCATAAATAGAGAAGGGCCCTTCTACAATGTCGAAGAGGGGCCCAAAATATGGTACTTTATAGTTTACCACAAGCCACAAAAACAGGCACAAATATGGAAAAACTCTCATGCAAAAAGTGGGCCTAAAGGAGGACAAAGAAGTAAGTGATGCATGCTGGCCCCAAAAAGATGAAAGTCCTTAAACAAAGTTGAATAAAGACCTAAAATATGACCTTTTACAGTTTATGATCAAACCCAAAACAATGCACAAGCATGCTCAAAATACTATGCAAGATAAGGCCAAAAAAGAGAGCTATAACACAAAGTATAAAAATAATGCTTCAAACAGCAAAAGACCCTTAATGAAACATGAAGGGGGGGGGGGTCAAAATGAGGCCATTTACATTTCGGACCAAAGTCCAAAAATTCAAGCACAAGGGGTTAACAAATCATGCAAAAATAGGACCATAAGATGGATACAAAGGCAAGTGACAAATAGAAACCTCAAACAGTGATGAGCTATTCAACAATGTTGAAGAAGGGCTCAAAAGAAGCCACTTTACAGTTTACAACATGCCTCAAAATAGTTTACATATAGGCCAAAAATACTACACAAGAAATAGGCATACAAGAGAGGTAAAGAAGCAAGTGCAAAGAGGAGGCCTCAAATAGTGAGAGGCCCTTAATCAAACATGCAAAATGGCTCAAAATAATGCTATTTTCAGTTAGGGTCGGAGCCTAAAAATGCAAGCAAGAGAGGCTAATGTATTGATCAAAATAAGGCCAAAAAATAGGGGAAATGTACTTACCTTTGTAGCCTAATCTTTGACAGCTTTTTGGCTTGAGAAGTGGTGCCTCCTAAGCTCTGAAAAGGTCCTCCAAGCTGCTGGAATGGAGTGGTGGTGTGGTGCTAGGTGATGGTGTAGAAATGGTGTAAGGTTTAGGAGGTTTGGATGCTTGAAGTGAGGGAGTGAGGGAGATGTAATACAAGGCTCCAAAGGGAATTTTTCTAACCCTTAAAACTAGAGCTGGAGGCTGGTTTATATAGACAAAAAGAGGGGGAAAAATGGGGGGGAAACAATTCAAGTTTCCCCCCAAAATGGTAGCCCCCCGGATACAAAATCTGGGGGGAAATAAAATAGAGATTTGTGATGTACCAACTGCAAGGATCAAGGCCGGCCAAGTATCTAGGTCACAGGTGGCCGGCCGGCTCTCCCCATGGCCAGCCAGCCAGGGGTCAAAAGGGCCAAGTGCAATTACTGGCCGACCACCACAAATTGGTGGCCTCCCATGTGTTCCCAACACAACCTTGTGGTCAAAAATTGGCAACAGTGAACCAGGAGAGAGAAAAGGCAACTTTTAGGAGGGGTTCAAAAGGGTCAATCACAATTACTAGCTGACCATATGATATTGGTGGCCTCCCAAGTGTGTACAACACAAATATGTGGTTTTGGGCAAGAAAAAGTGGCCTTAAGGTGGTCAACATTGGCTTTCGAGTGAGAAAAACGGGTGACGGAGGGCGATGGAGGAATAAAACTGGTTGCTGAAACAATTACTGGCCTCCCACCCTTTTACGACCTTTCTGGTGATGAAACAGAGGTCCCTGTCAAAAATGAACGCAAACCGATACAAAATGAAGGTTCGGGGGCCGAAACGCGCAGTCCGAGGCCCCGAAAACTGACTGTTAGGCACTGGGAGTGGTGTTCGACCACGAAGTTGGTCTCTCGGACCACAATGTCCCTCAAAAGGGAGCAAATAAGATGCATGCCAAAAATCGGAGCAAACAGAGGTGGTTAGGCGGTCCCGAACCGAGGCACTCGGCCTGACGGCTCCGAAAATCGGGAACCGGGCTCTAAAATGGGCAAAATGGACTACGACCATGAAATGTAGCCCATGGCCACTGAGAGATGATCTACAAGACCTCTCCATCCCTTTGGGAAGAGAAACAGAGAAAACCGAGCCTGGTTCGCAAACCGAGGCAAAGCACAGAAAAGCCCAGAAGTCCGGAGGCAAGGCTCACGGCCGAGACTCTAAAACCTCTGAATGAGCACGATATGCAACATCACCAAGCGCTCAATCGGTGACGTCTGAGTCTTAAGGTTGGTCAAAAATGGGGTGTCTACAACAGGGAAACCCTACCCCTCCATAGGGGTGTTTTGGCTCTCACTTGCTTGCTATGTGCTTTTAGAGTGTATCTCTACAGGAACGCATGTATCAGTTTGCAAGTCTGAGTATTAGTCTGAGGACATTAGTATTTGGGGGTATTAGATTTGAGGCAGTGATTTGGGAGCAGGGATCAGTGTTTGAGAACAGTTCTTTTAGCTTGTGATTGTCAACTGTGTGTTGTGTTTATTTAAGCTAAAATGTTGTCTATTTTTTTGGTTGTTTGTTTCCTTATTTTGTTTTATTTATCTTTTTGCAAGGTAGTATAGCATCATTGCTTCCGAAGAGGCAATTTCCCCCAAAGCACTCTGGGTTAGAAGTAGAAGGTTTCATCGATCCGAGGATCTAGTTGACGGACAAGCAGTGTTCTTTTCATTACCCCCGGTTACAAGACGGAGGGCAGTTAGGCAGAGAGTATCGGTACAACAGTCGTTGGTCCAGCGATCATTGTCCACCCCACCAGTGAGTAGTCGGGCTGAGGTTTCCGTTTCTACCACAGAGAGATATACTTGTTCAGTTCGATCGGCACTTTATGGCAAGTATGGGGGACATGATGCGTCAACTCCAAGAGACCATGCAAGCCATGCGACGGGATGCTGGCCGCTAGGCAGAGTTTGTCGCGTGTCAGGTAGAGGTTGTGGCTCAACAGACAGAGCTGATTGCCAGACTTTAGCAACAGCAGCAACCACAACAAGTCGGAGCATCTGCTTCGCATCCACCCCCACCTAGAGTTCCAGCACTCGAGGATACTGCAAGCGTCCAGGAAGATACAGACACTCCAACAGGGCTAGTCCCGCCACCAGCTCTGCCGCAGGTTTCAAAGACACCAGCCTTCTCAACAGATACATCGTTTGAATCTGAGATGGACCCGACCGCTCTGAAGATGAGTAAGCTTGAAAAGCTGTTTAAATGGGCCCAGGGGGTCAATTCCATTCCAGACATAAAGGATGGTTACACTGATTCGGCGGTAACATTGCCGGACAGATTCAAGATGCGCCATATAGATCGTTTTGACGGCTTGGGCGATCCTATGGTTCATCTAAGGCTGTTCTCGGATATTTTGTGCCTGATGGGCTTGACGAGACTCCAGAAACTATCGCTCTTCGGCCGGACCCTATCGGGTATTGCAGTCATTTGGTATGCCAAGTTGGAGGACTCAGTGAATATGAGCTAGGAAGAGATGGTTGAGGCCTTCGTCGCACAATATTCATATAATACCCAGATCGAGGTCACGACCCGTGATCTTGAGGCAACCAGGCAAGAGTCGAAAGAAGGCTTTTCTGACTTTGTCACTCAATGGAGGGCCAAGGCCTCCATGATGACAACTCGACCATTGGAGAAATATCAGATAAGGATGGTTGTGCGCAACCTTCAACCCAATCTGAGGCAAAAAATGATCGTCTTACTCCTTTCTACCTTTGCGGATTTACACGAGATTGGGGTATAGATTGAGGATGCTATGAAGCAGGGTCTGATCGACCAAGATAGGGAACAGCCCAAGTGGGCATTTACAAGCAGTTCGAATGCAGGCATGAGTAGTGCTGCAGCTGCTAGAACTTCTGATGTGGGCATGGTCACCACCACCACCATCTCATTGACAACAAGGTGATTGCACCTCCCAACAAACCAAATGTCACCACCAACCCACTCCCACCACATAACCAAGCTTCACCACCCAAGCACATCAACCTGATCCAAACCGCGACCATTCCGTATGACCCAAGCATATACATCACACCCTCCCATCTACCCAAGCCTGAGGTGTTCATCCCAGACAGCACAGACTTGTGCATGTTGAGCATCTCCCAAACCCAACCTAAACTGGTGGTGGTGACTGTCGAAGACAGAACCAGGATAACTTTGGAGGTAGATGGGAATGTTGATTCAGAGCCTGAGGGATCTGGGAGCTTTGCGTACAACCCGAGTAGTTATATCACATCAACAGATCAGGTTAAGCCGAGAGTAGAGTTGCCAGCTGGGGTAGAAATCAGTGTGGTCCGGGAAGATGGACCAAGTCAGGGGTTAGATGACCTAGCAGAGCTGGAAGAGGATATTGCTAATCTACAGTTCTTCAATGAGTAGGACTCAGGGGATGTGAACATCAACTGGTTCGACTTGGATGGATCAGTAGAAAATACTAGGTGGCTCGATGGCAGGCGGATGTTGTTGAGGTGTCTCGGTAGGAGCAGGGCAATCGAGCCGGAATATCGGTGATGGTAGGAATGGCGAGAATCGAGAAATCGCCGAGGAAACCAGTGCGAAGAATTCTGCTTGGGACTTGGGCAAATTGTGTACAGTAGATACTAAACAGAAGGTTGCATTGAAGGGGCTTGAGCAAGAAAAGATCAAGGATCTTGAGAGGGCCAGGAAGGCCAAAGCCTCTGAGGATGAAATGTCTTTGTGAGCACTGAAAGCGATTCTGACGGTGAATTTGTCGGTTGCCGATGGGATGTGGTGGGAAGACGATGACTTACGTCTTGTCCACAATAACGAGGATTGGGGGCAGAACTGAACATATGACACCTGGTATGTTGAGGAGGTCGACCATATGATCAGGAGTGGGCGGTATTTTAAGCCCCCACACTTGGACCAGTCGAAGGCATTCGGGAAGGACAAAGAGGCAGAGAGATAGAAAGAAAAATTGCTGGAGGAGGAGGCTGTACTGAAGCAACTTAAAAAAATTCAAGCAGACATCTCCAATTGGGTACTGCTTATGGCCTCGAGAGTTTACAGACAAGCTGCCCTTTCTGCCATGGACAAGGCGAAACTTTCAATTGATACCACACCCGAGCAGTTGGTAGGGTTGGTTTTTCCGGGAGGAGCTTCCCCGACCTTAACCTTCACCGACAAGGAACTACTGCCTGAGGGCTCAGATCATAACAAACCACTCTACATCTCTGTGGAGTGTAGAGAGAAATGGATACCGGTGGTCCTGGTCGACACGGGGTCCGCAATCAATGTATGTCCGTCGATAACGGCGTATGCTATCGGGTTGAAGCTCGCGGATTTTGTGCCTGCGGCCCAAGTGATACGGGCCTATGATAATACCAGCCGAGAGGTGATGGGAACTGTATGGATTAAGACTCAGGTTGGCCTAGGGCAATAGGACATTGAGTTTTATGTCTTGGATGTTCCCGCAACCTTCAATCTACTCCAAGGGTGGCCGTGGCTGCACTAGGTGAAAGCCATCTCTTCAACCTTACACCAAATGCTGAAGTACCCCTACGGGAAGGGGGTGGCAATCGTTTTTGAAAATTCTTCAATACATCCGCCGCCAGAGGTTTCTATACCAGTTCTGGAGATTGAGCATGGCACAAAGGATGTATTCTTGTCAAGATTCACCCTAGCTGAGCCCCGGGTTGTACAGAACATGTTAGTTGTTGATGAGGGGCTATACGTCAGTGCACATTTTGTCTACCTTATGAACAAGCTTCAGCACATGCCTGGGATGGGATTAGGGCAAAGTGGCTCGAAGGGCGTTGCAGCATTGGCCGAAGTGCTGTACAACCCATATACCTTTGGCCTAGGTTATCTGCCTACCAAAGAGGATTGGGTGAGGAAAGGAAGAGAGATAGCCGGAAA
Source organism: Camellia lanceoleosa (assembly GCA_025200525.1). NCBI lineage: Eukaryota > Viridiplantae > Streptophyta > Magnoliopsida > Ericales > Theaceae > Camellia > Camellia lanceoleosa. The sequence goes on from CM045761.1 coordinate 85,880,198, forward strand.
AGCCAGGGCAAAGCAAGCCGGAAAGCATTTTGAGTTGGTGCACCGGCCTATCTAGGGGACCCTGAACGGATGCTTTGTCCAGGAAGGAGAAGACTTCCCATTCTGTGGCTTTTCGGAGCCCTGGATGAATGCAGAGAAGCGGCGCTTGCCTGGCTTCGAAATCTTTTTTGATCTTCAGTTATCCAAGGATGAAGTTGCCGAAGAACAGACAGACCCACTAGCTGAGGCTAAACAGTGCAAGGAGGAGGAGGATTTTGAGATGAATTGAGATGGGGTGTCTCCTCTTGTCTCCTCTTATCCTCGTGATCATGGGAGATAACTTCGCCATGATTTTCATGACGGGATTGTTGGGCCCATCTTGAGCATTCTCGATGCATCCATCGCACCCTCCTCGCAATCTGAGGAGGGCTTTTTAGGCTTTTTCGGGTAGTGAGGGAAGAATCTGATCCAGTCTGTGAAGTCGGAATCGAGTTCCACTTTCTAAGTCTGAGTCCGGTATTCTTGGGGGTGATAAACCGGATGCCACTATCCTGTCCAGCTCGTCTTTTTCTTTTTCCTTTGAGTCTGTTGTAACAGAGAAATCAGGCGGATTGGATGTTATTAATGAGAATGGTACGCCTGTGGCTTCCGAGTACTTTTCTGTGCCTTTAATTTATTTCATTAATCAAGACTTTCAAAATTTTGATGAAAACAACGAGGAAGAAATTCCTCCGGTTTTGAAATATTTGTTTGATCAAAAGCAGGTGAGGTTTGTAAAACCGTTGGTTGATGAAATCACCACAATTAATGTTGGTACTGAGAAGGACCCGCGACTGGTCCAGATTGGGTCCACCTTGTCTTCGGAGGAGCGCGAGTGCTTAGTCGCTTTATTAAAAGATTTCAAAGATATTTTCGTGTGGTCCTACGAAGACATGCCTGGAATCGATCATTAGATTGTACAGCACCGGATCCCTCTTGACCCAGAGGCCTGACCTGTTAAGTAGAAGCTTCGAAGGATCCACCCGGACTGGGCTCTAAAGATCAAAGAAGAGGTCACCAAGTAGATTGACGCAGGGTTCCTGTTGGTATCTGAATACCCTACTTGGTTGGCCAATATAGTTCCGGTGCCAAAGAAAGACGGCATAATTCGGGTATGTGTGGACTTCAGGGATTTGAATAAAGCCAGTCCGAATGACGACTTTCCTCTACCACATATCGACGAATTAGTGGACTTCACTGCTGGGCATGTGCTGCTCTTGTTCATGGATGGGTTTTCAGGCTACAATCAGATTTTGATGGCACCCGAAGACAGGGAGAAGACTACTTTCACCACCCCGTGGGGAACCTATTGTTATAGGGTGATGCTGTTTGGGCTGAAGAATGCTGGGGCTACGTATCAACAGGCTGCGACCACAATCTTGCATGACATGATCCATAAAGAAGTTGAGGTGTACGTGGACGACATGATTGTCAAGTCCAAGGAAAGAGAGGGCCACTATACCGCCTGGCAGAAATTCTTCCAACGGATCAGAGAGTATCGGTTGCGGCTGAATCCTCAGAAATGTAAATTTGGTGTTACAGTAGGGAAAATGCTGGGGTTCTTGATCACACAAAGGGGTATCGAGGTCGATCCTTTCAAAATCAAGGCCTTTTTAGAAATGCCACCACCGAGGACTGAAAAGGAGGTGCAAGGCTTTCTGGGCAAAGTGCAATTCATAAGACAGTTTATTGCAAAATTAACCTTGACTTGTGAACCACTGTTTGGTCTCCTGAAGAAAGGAAAGAAATTCCAATGGGACGACTGATGCCAAGTTGCTTTCAAGCAGATCAAGCAATATCTACAGAACCCACCTGTGTTATCACCGCCTAAGCCGGAGAAACCATTGATTCTGTACCTATCAGTGACTGAAATAACAATGGGCTGCATGCTTGCACAGGAGTTTGAGAACAAAGTGGAGAAGGTTATCTACTACCTAAGTAAGAAAATGCTGGATTACGAGACCCGTTACACTTTTCTGGAGAAGGCTTGTCTGGCCTTAGTATGGGCTACCAGGAAGTTGAGGCACTACCTGTTAGCTCACTTTGTAATACTGGTTTCGAGATTAGATCCCATCAAATATCTCTTCGAGAAACCGGCACTTACGGGTAGGCTAGCTCGTTGGTTGCTTCTGCTTTCTGAATTTGATCTAAAGTACATGACGCGCAAGTTAGTGAAAGGGAGAGCAATAGCGAAGTTCCTAGACGACTACCCAGTTGAAGAGGACGAAGTAGTTGAATATCTGTTCCCAGACGAGGCCGTTCTGTATGTTGAAGAAGAGACTTGGACGATGTACTTTGACGGAGTGTCAAACCAATATGGGTATGGGATAGGGGTGTTGCTGATAGCACCCGACAATTCCCTTATACCTCTAGCATTCAAACTCCGGTTCAAAGTGTCGAACAATGAGGTAGAATATGAGGCATGTATTGCTGGATTAGAAGCTGCCCTGGAACTAGGAGCAAAATGGTTGGATGTCATCGGGGACTCGAACCTTGTTGTATCTCAAGCTAAAGGAGATTGGAAAATTAAAGAAGAAAAGATGAGAATCTATCACCAGACCTTGGACTCTCTGATTCTTCGGTTTGAGAAAATGAACTTTGCTCATCTATTAAGAGAGAACAACAGGTTCGCTGATTCATTAGCAACTCTATCTTCTATGATAGACATCCCTTTTGGAGTTCGGATGCGTCCAATCATCATTGAACAGAAATTCATGCCAGCCTACGAGCTGATTGCTACCATAGATGAGGTACAAAATCAGAACCCCTGGTATTACGACATCTGGAACTTTTTGGAAAACGAAGCTTATCCACTAGGGGTAAATGCCAAAGATAAGAGGGTAATTCGAAGAATGGCTGCTCAGTTCATCGTCTGCGGGGGTAAATTGTACAATAGGGGTCATCTCAGGATGCATAAGCTGTGTGTTGATGCTAAAGAGTCCAAGCGCCTAATGGAGGCCATCCATGGAGGAAAGTGTGGAGCACACATGAGTGGGGTGATGCTAGCCTGGAAGATCCTTAGGCAGGGTTATTACTGGTCAACCATGGAGGAGGATTGTATTGGCTTTGTCCGGTGATGCCACAAATGCCAGATCCATGCAAACTGTATGAACATTCCACCGTCGAAGCTGTACAATATGATTTCACCGTGGCCGTTTTCAGTCTAGGGGATTGATGTGATTGGGGCTGTCACTCCGAAGGGGTCCAACGGACATGAGTATATTCTGGTAGCGATAGACTACTTTACAAAGTGGGTCGAGGCCCAATCCTATGCCGTATTGAAGGCGTCGCATGTCGCTATGTTCATCAAGAACAACATTATTTGTCGCTATGGGGTCCTGAATGAGATTATTTCGAATAATGGTTCCCACTTCAAGAAGGAGGTGATCGACTTGTTGGAGAAGTACAACGTGGCTTTTCATAAGTCATCTACATATCGACCGCAAACCAACGGAGCAGTTAAGGCCGCCAAGAAGAACATCAAGCACATTTTACAGAAGATGGTGGAAACTTACAGGGACTGGCCAGATAAGCTGCCATTTGCTCTTTGGGGCTACCGGACTTTAATTCGAACTTCTACTGGGCAACTCCGTATTCTTTGGTTTATAGGATGGAGGCTATTCTACCTATCGAAGTTGAGGTTCCGTCATTACGGGTATTGGCTGAGTGTCAGATAGCTGAGGCAAATTGGCAGCAAAGCAGATTCGAAAAACTCATGTTCTTTGATGAAAGAAGGCTGAAAGCACTGTATCACGTCCAGGGTTATCAACGAAGAATTGCCAAGGCTTTCAACAAGAAGGTTAAGTCCAGGAATTTGAAAGAGGGAGATCTAGTGCTCAAAGACAATCGAGCTCCCATCCACGACCCTAGGGGCAAGTTTAGACCCAATTGGACTGGCTCTTACATCATCAAGTCTTTTTGGTTGGGTGGAGCTGTCGTTCTGATGGATTTGGATGGCCTTGAGTTCTCCCAGCCGATCAACATGGACAAGTTGAAGAAATACTACCCCTGAGTGGCTCGCTAGGCTGAAAACCCGAAAGGGCGACCTCGGCAAAAGTTAGAGCATGAAAAATTTGAAATAATAAAAACTGAACTTGCAAGGTTGAAAACCCAGAAAGGGTGGCCTTGGCAAAAGTTAGAGCGCAAAAGGAAAGTGTTAATACACAAGTGAACCTAAACCGAACTAAGTAAGGCTTGATTTCCATCTTCGGGATATGTAGGCAACTTCATTCTGAAGTCCAGCCACAAACACTTCCCAATCAACTTTGTCCATGTGATCATGTTGGTCACCTTTGTCTTTTCTGCATCCAAAAGCTCAGTTGTGATCTCCAGTGCAGTGCTATTCAGACTAGGGGCAACTTTCCAATTGCTTGGATCCGAGGTTGTATATCTCAGTGATAGATCTCGAGTGTGTCCAGTTGTGATCCATATCGAAAATGGTTTTGAAAAGTTTCAATAAAAGTTGATTTTGTTCAAATTAATCTTTTTATAACTTAGACCATTTTGGACCAAACAGAAAATTTTCAGTACCCACAACCTTTAAATTACATTGATTTCAATACAGATTTCTCCTACTCTTGAATACAAATTGAAGTTGCTTTTTGTTACATTCATAAAGAAAACTCGAAAGTACTGATTAAAGCAAATAAACTCGGGGCATAGTTAGGTGTTCCTGCATCCCCTCCTAGAGCTTGTGGAAGCCTCTGATGCCAAAGTAGGCCTAACCTGCGCCTCTTCATCGAGCCAAGTTATGCACTCATCAGAGATGGTGCAACTAAAAGTGAGAATGGGGGCCAGAAGCTCTCTTGTCCTCTATGTTGTGGCATACCGAGCTAGCTGTGCGTCTCGGACTAGAAATGCGGCAAGGTACTCTATCCCTTCTTCCGAACAAGTCTAATCATGCCCAAATTGGCGCTGGAATCGAAATGGGAAGTAAAAGACACAATGTGTCAGGCCGATCAACTGAATCCCGGGTTGTCGAGACATGCTGTAACTCATCACCGACAGAATGAGCCAGGGGCAGCGCCAAGCAATGCTGACAGTGGACAGACTGCACATCCATTCGCACCACCATCCCTCGTCTGGGGCATCAACTAGGCGTTGCTGGAAGAAATAACCGCAAGCTAAATATGCTGGGCATGAGTCCACTACTCTCAACTTGTCCATTAACCATATCTGGGGAGGGATGAAAAATGAGAGATTAAAGAATAAAGAGGTGTACGTGGAGAGAAAAGTGAGAAAAGGGTTTTGAGAGAAAAACCGAGCCTGAGGGCCGAGTGATATAACAAATATATGTGAGATAGGGTGGGAAACATTACTTGCAGCAGTAGTGGACTCCCCGCGAATCTAGTCGTCTCCCGGTAATGGAAGGCATCCAAACCCATCAGTGTCTCAGCTAGCGTCATGGAAATACAGCTCTTGCCCTCTTTTAAACCTAGGGCAACCTCAATCAAACGGACGCTAGACCCTTCGGAGCCTGGGGCAAGCAACAAATGAGACAACATGCACAAGCAAAGCGCATGTCGCCAAAAACCCTGCCAGTGATGATCAGAAAACTGATGAATCAAGCTGGGGATGTCCAACTCTCCGTCATGAATCAAAGACCGAGCGTCATACAAAGTAAGCCCGCACATCCGTCCTAGAGCTTGGATGTAGCCAAAATAGAGTTGGGGCAAGATCTCTTCATCGCGCTGAGACTCCATCAAAGCTTGGAAATCTTCAAAAGTGGGACACATCTCTTGTCCTCCAAAGCTTAAAACATGGGTTATCGGATTCCAACACCTAGCCTCGGCATGAAGGAAAGGAAAACGCAGCGGGGTATGGCTCAGCATGAATAGTGTGTTTATTCTGAAACCCCGAAAATTCAACTTTTCCGAGCCATCCAAGCTTGCGATCTAATTTGTGAGGTTTTGGGCAAGAAGTGCTTCCATTTGAGGCAAAAATAGAGTTAAAATGAAGGCACCACAAAGCTGGAACCTTTATAGAAGACAAGGTAGTGAGTGGAGGACATGTGTCGACGTTTCGGAGAGTCTGCAATCGATGGCCTGCACTTACTTATTGATGGCTGGTAGTGGCTCATCAGTGGCCTGTAGTGGCACATTGATGGCCGGCAACCTCTCCTTCAGACTCCCTGACCTCCTCGGTGAAGATCCAGTTGTTTGCTGCAGTGGAATCCTGTTATTTGAGCCTTTTAAGGTCTTGTTTTTGTCCTGTTGGACTTTGTTGTGTTTCGTTTAAGACATATTAGTCTTTGTTTTTGTATCGAGTTGTAATCATCTTCCTCTCATTTATCGAGTTGTTATAATTTGCTTATCGAGTTGTAAACTTGTTAAGGTTTTGTTGTTGTTTATTGAGTTGTGTTGTTTTGTTTGTTGTGTTGGTTCACTACATACACGGATGTTCAATATTCATCAATCTCACTTTTATGCAAAATAGTGCGATGCAATGCTTAGAATATAAAATGCAACACTTTTTTCAACCAAAAAGCTGTTTTCATTCCATTATGGGTTCTTTTACAAAAAAGCACAAGTTTTAAAGAAAGTAAAACTGCTTGAGGCTGTACAATGTACTAAAACTACTAGTAAAAAGAGAAATAAAGCAAAAACAGAACATCTGAATCGACGCCAGTCGCCTCAAGAGTGGGAAGCCCTCCTCGTCCTCTTCCTCGATGGAGGCCCAAAACTATCGCCATCAGCTTCGCTACCTAAGTCTGAACTCGAACCATCTCCAGCCTCATCTCCATCCTGAGACGACTCTGACTGTGGACTCACTACCTCTTTATTAGACTCATCATCATCACTCGGCACGGGCTCTGAAGGGCCACTCTTGCTGTGGGTGCCTCTGCCTCTACCTCGGCCATGTGCCTGAGCTCGCCTCTCTCTCTCTCTGCCGATGGAGAGGTCTTTGAAGGACTTCGCCTCGCCTCTTTGGAGCATCTAATGGTCCTGGCATCAGGAAGGAAATCTAAAAAAGGCAATTCGCCAAAATGCATTAGTAATGAAATGTATCATATGCAAATAATAATGTGCTGTGAGCAGTGAATGATTTGCAGTATATGTGTACCATGAGCAGTGTATGGGAGCAATGTATCAGATCAGTGCAGTGTGGAACTGTGCAAATGCTAGTGTGTCAAGAAAAGACTTTGTGGCATGAAGTGCAGTTTGAAAGAACTCACCGGGATCCTGTAGAGGCTGAGTAGATCCAAACTCGTCTCTATCATCTCTGTCAAGGAGGCCACTAGATCAATGGCCTATCCTGTGTACTCTATGGACGCCTGTGAGTGCATCGAAAATATTAGTATTCAATGAAGCATAATTGAAATGAAGTAAATATGCAAAATATGGGATTTAGTACATACCGGAATCGGGCCTCGAATCCCAGCAAGTGCACGCCCAGCTGATGTAGGCGCAATGGGGATCTAATAAGCCTCCTCAGAACGTCTCTGATAAGTCAATGAAGTAGGCAACTCTGGCCATCCAGTCTCTTGTCTCTCCTCAGGATCTCTTCTCCTACGAGATCTGGTTGCTCTATCTCTCCCTCTCGCAGCTGGAGCCCTCGCTTCCTCTCCTCCCCGGACACCGGACAAAGGTGGCATCAGATGTGTCTGAATGAAGGTTGCATAGTCATCCTCCATGCAAAAATGGTCTGCATCTAGTCCTACCATGAACTCGATCACCTCATCCTCAGAAAGCCTATGTGTTTCTCTCATAGACGCAGAAGGTGCCATCGGTATATACGGGGCAGGCAAGCTCAAGGCCTGGAAAGCGCTCGCTCAAGAACCAAGCGCGACAGATTGGTCCTTCCAGGAGGATATGGTAGTGAGCCACGACCCTAGCGGTCTCACATGCAAATCTAGCCCCTGACGGTATCATATCCCATGGCTGCCATGCGATCTGGAGATAAGAAAATGAACAAATGATTAGTCGTTATCAATTCATTACTATGTGTATCAAACAAATTGAAAAGCAGCATGACTATGTTTTGGGCTACCTCGCGCGTAGTGACCGTGTCGAAATACTGTCGGAAGAACATGAAGCTCTCCCGGGTCCTACGGCGGAGCTAGCCGTCGAATATCCAAGAGAATGGGATCATCGCTGGGGTCTCCACTATGGGCTTTGGGGCAAGAGTTGGAAAGTATGCATACACCCATAGCAGCAAGGAAAACGTGATCAATACAGTACAAGAACAGTGTACACAAAATGCAGAAAGCAGAAGGCAGTACAGTGTATGAACAGCGTACAGAAAATGCAAAGCAGAAAGCATACAATGTGTGAGCAAGGTACATAAAAATGTTGAAAGTACATATGTTGCACAAGTGAAAGCAGGAAATGCTAAGCATAAAATGTAAAGTAAAGAAGGGAGGACTAAGCTCTGTACCTCCCAAGCCTGCCAGTAGCCGCCAATCGACTTCCCACACATCTAGGAGGTCGAGTTCATGTATCCATAGAGAGTGGTGAGACCACAGGACTCGTTACAGCACCACCAATGCACTCAGAAAATACAAACCAACAGTATTCCACCTGTTCGAGAATAAGGTGGTACCAAATAGGAACATGAGAAAGCCCCTAGCGTACTACTCCACCTCCTTATCAGTCTCGGGATGCTCCCCTCTGTAATGCTCTTCGAACTAGGTATACCTAACCATACTTGCTCGAAGTGTCGGTGGACGCGCTCCAAGTAGTGTATCCCATGCGGCCACCCACTCTCCAGGTCCGGATCGAGAGGAATCAGGTCACCTCCTACGCCCAGGCCAGTGATCATGGCGAAGTCGAAGGGAGTCATCGTCATCTCTCTCGTCCTGGAGAAGTGGAAAGAGTTGGTGGTGTCCCAGCACCTCTCCACAAGAGCCCCTAGGAGAGGGCGACTCGCTACGACCCATGTCAAGCTGGAGCAGAATAGGCCGAAGCCGGTCCCGTCTATGATCTGGCGGACCCTCGCAGGAAGCTCGTCATACTAATCCCGAGCTATCATCGCACCATAACCTCTGAAGAAGTAGGATCCGTCCTTTGGCAGTGCATGTGATATAATTAGATCAAGTGACAAAAGTATAGATGAAGGTAGAGTTGAAAGTACAGTTGAATGCAGATCAGTGATGTATTGAAAATACAGTTGAATGTAGATTAGTGATGTATTGAAAGTACAGTTGAATTCAGAGTAGTGATGTATTGAAGATACAATTGAATTCAAAGCAGTGATGCATGAGGTACAGTCGCATACAGTACATGCAGAGCAATGATGTGTGAAGTACAGTTGAATGTAGAGTAGCAATGTATGAAATACAGTCAGATCAAGGCATGTGATGCAATCAGATCAAAACAGTGCAAGAAATGCAAATAGTTGAAAGTAATACTGCAGAAAAGTAGAGTTGGTACCTCCACAACGATGGCCGACAAGTGAGACCTGGGCTCTCTTAGTAGGAGGTTGTCTGGCGCGTCCTCATTGAAATCAGTGAAGGCGTTGATACCTCCCACAACAGGTATAATATGAGTCTCCGGGTGATAGCTCGCCATTTCAAAAAGGACGGATACTAGGCGGTAAAGGCTGAGGCTCGACCCCCGGCTCGGCCGCGAAATCCGCTGCCAACTCTACTAGAGGAAGTGCGGGGAGGCCCCCGTCATGAGGGACATCGTCAGCCATCTGAAATAGATGCAAAAATGAGCAAAAACGGGGAAAAGGGTGAAGCTTTGAACAAATCAAACCCTAGGAGAGAGAAAAATTCAAATAAAGTTGAAAACCCGGGAAAAGCGCACAAACCTTGGGAGAAACTTGAGGGAAATCAACCTTGAATGGTGGAAATGACGGGAGAGTCGTCGAAATCAAATTCTAATTGGTTCAAATCGAAGAGAACGAAAGGGTTTTCGCGAAGAAAATATTTCTAGGGTGTTAGGAAACACGTAGAATGCGTGGATCTAGAGAGAAGGCACACTTAGAGAGTAAGAGAAATGTTTTTTGTGCAAGTGTTTGTAAGGAAATGAACCATCTTTGCCTCTACTTAAAGAGCCACGGGTCAAAAGACCAAAATGGCCAAATCTGCCATCGGTGGCCGGCACCCCTTTATTGATGGCCGGCAGTTGCAATTGATGGCCGGCAGAGGGCTGGCGGCATCTCCTGATGGCCAGCATGCCTCCACCAGATTCCCTTGCCTTTTTTACCTTGGTATGTGTCCTTGGGTTCCAAGAAATGCAAGGTGTGCTCAAAATTTCACTCAAAATGCCTTATCGGAAGACCAGAATCGTGTTCTCAGTGTGCTGTGGTCGTCACCCATCAATACACACAAGGTGTATCCTTTTTAATACATTGCAACTCTTCTGAGAGGTAAATCAGAAGTTGCCTTCGAGTTGTCTTTATCGAGCATGCTTTTATTGTCACATAGCATTTGCACATTATGTTTAACATGCATCGTTGATTATCTTGCACTGAATATGCATTGTTGATTATCTTGCATTGAACATGCATCGTTGATTATCTTGCATTGAACATGCATCGTTGATTATCTTGCATTGAATATGTATAATTGATTATCTTGCATTGAATATGTATCATTGACTATCTCTCATAGAACATGCTTTGGTTCCACTTCTTACATGTTGAGTATTGAGTACGCCTTGGCATCATGTTGTGATCCTTCGTCTCGCATGAGATATGCATTGTATTGCATCGCACCTTTCAGGTTTCTCTCTCATACATGCACGATATTGTATGTACGGTTCATTCGGAGGAATTCTAGGTAACACCATTCCTCTCCCTTCCTTAGTTGTTTAGAAACACCTGGGTGCGCCTTTTGTTTGCGTTAACACCCTGTTAGAAGCGTTTGGGCTGTTACCTTTCCCTCTCTAGCGTGTGATACGCTGAGAGGTGTACCTTTCCCTCTCTCGCGTGTGATACACTGAGAGGTGTGCCTTTCCCTCTCTCGCGTGTGATACGCTGAGAGGTGTTGCCTTTCCCTCTCTCGCGTGTGATACGCTAAGAGGTATACCTTTCCCTCTCTCGCGTGTGATACGCTGAGAGGTGTGTCTTTCCCTCTCTCGCGTGTGATACGCTGAGAGGTGTTGCCTTTCCCTCTCTCGCATGTGATACGCTAAGAGGTATACCTTTCCCTCTCTTGCGTGTGATACGCTGAGAGGTGTTGTTTTTTCCTCTCTCGCATGTGATACGCTGAAAGGTGTGCCTTTCCCTCTCTCGCGTGTGATACGCTGAGAGGTGTATCTTTCCCTCTCTCTCTTGTGATACGCCGAGAGGTGTTCCTTTCTCTCTCTCGCGTGTGATACGCTGAGAGGTGTACCTTTCCCTCTCTCGCGTGTGACACGCTGAGAGGTGTACCTTTCCCTCTCTCGCATGTGATACGCTAAGAGGTGTGCCTTTCCCTCTCTCGCGTGTAATACACCGAGAGGTGTTGCCTTTCCTCTCTCGCGTGTGACACGCTAGGAGGTGTTTCGTTTGAGACTCTGGGTGTTCCCCGGTAGTCACTTTTGGCCTTCCCCGCGTGATGCGTAGTTAAGATTGCGTAATTTTCTTACATCCTTTCTGTTGAAATGTGTGAGACTTCTGCAACTTGTCGGTTTGCTTAAATTGTTGTACTTATTTACATAAATGTTTCATTACAGCTTTCTTTGCATAATCATAAGTTATGATCTGCATCGTGCATGTCATTTGCATTTTGCCCTAGCCTGCAGGCAAATCTCTGTATGGTTATATTGAATGTTTGCCTGAGTCTTTGGCCTTGTCAAAATGGGTCGTCTCTAGGCTTTGACATTCATTCCCGTCACTTTATGACTTCCGAGTTCTGTCAAAGAGGGGCAACTGTAGACACCCCATTTTTGACTGTCCTCAAGACTTGGATATGCTCGTAGGTACATCCAATGACAAGTTCGATTACTCATCGAGTACTCGAATTTCGCGATGGAGCGTCACAGGTTTGAGTTTTCCAAACGCTGTATCCTTTCTGCCCCATTTTTGGACCATGTGTTGGTCCTTTTAGCATGCTTCTTGTGGTTCACTGCCGGCCTTGAATTTAGCCCTACCGGCCATTGATAGGGCTTGCCGGCCATTAATGAAGCACTGCCGGCCACCACTAATGGCCGACAGGACACCTTCTTTCAGCAGATTTTGTGCTAGATCTTTTGAGCCAGCTGTTTTTCACTGAACCATGTATGGAGGGATGGAGGCCATTTCAAGCTTGTTAAACAAGCTTTGCATTGCATTGCTCTATATAAGGGGAGGCTACTCCCCCTTTCCAGGGGTTTAGCAATTTTAAAGACAAAACATCTCTCTCTCTCTCTCTCTCTATATTGTGCTTAATAGTGTCCCAAAGTGTGTTTTCTCTTCACTTTTACAAAGGAACACCTAGTCAAACACCACTACCTTAGAGCTAAGGTCCTTGAGGGTTTGTTTGGAGTTTAAAAAGGCTAGTTTTTAGGCTCAGAAGTTGTCTTCTTACTGCTGTGCTTCAAGGGTGAGTATATTCCCCTTTTAAGCCTTTGTTTGTATACCATATTAGCCACCTTTGCATATTGTTTTAGGCTTGGTTGTTAACTACAAAAAGCTTTGATTTTAAGTGTTAAAGATGGTTGTTTAAGGCCTCTTTGGCATTGAGGGTGTTCTACCCTCTTGTGTGCCTTATTTGCTTATGCTTTGTACCATTTCTTAAGGCCTTTGAAATCATCTCTGTTTGGCCTTGTAGCCACTGAAATCCAGTGGACTTTCAGTGGTAGAAATGTGGTTTTGAGGTCCAAAATGAGAAGGGGTGGTCCCCTCTCCTCTTGTCTTGATTGCATGCCTTGTTGGCCTAATTATTGAGCATGTTTTTCTAGTATGTGTTGGTTTGTTCTCAACCTATTTTTGGCCTTATTTTAGCATGGCATAACACTATTTTGGCCTGGTTGGTTCACCTCATGCATGCTTTTTACACTTGTAGTGTAATCTTGCCATTTAGCCTTGTGTGCTTAATGCTTTGATCCATCATGCTAGCCTATTTTGGTTCTATCTCAGCATGTTTTTGGTGCTATTTTAGCATGATACAACTCTGTTTTTGGTTGGTTAGAGCATCCCTCATTTGCTTCATACACTTGTAGTGTAAACCTTGTTCACTAGCCTAGTATACTTGGTGTTTTGGCCCATTATTGTAGCATGTTTTGGCTTCACTCCAGCAAGTTTCTACTCATGTTTTAACATGCTTTGGCTCTGTTTTGAGGCTTCTTGGTCGTATGATGCTTGTTACGCATGTTTGTAGTGCAATAGCCTTGAATAGCTTTAAGTTTTAAGGTATCTTGCATGCTTGGCTTGAGGTATTTGCATGTTTTGGCATCACTTGGCATGTTATCTTAGAGCATATAGTGTTGCCACACTTCCATGTTTTTCACTCTTTAAGTGCTCTTGAGAGTTATACCTTTATACCTTATTTGTGAGCCATTGCATGGGCATAGTTTTCTTGCCTTTCAAGCCATCATATCAGTTTATTTTGGCCATTGTTTTGACATGCATAAGGTCTGTTTGGGGCTGGTTTAGTCCATCGATCATTGCTTTGCATGATTCTAGTGTTATGTCTTTCACTAGCTTTTAATGCTTAAGTATTCTAGCATGTTGAGCGTGAGTGTTTGCATGATTAGAGTCTTGCATTTTCATGCCAAGATTAGCATGTTGTTTGCATGTCATGTTGCTCGCTTTGCATTGTGTTCAATCGGATGTTGTGTAGAACACAAGGTGGATTAGCTCATTTCATACTTGAAGTGATGAAGTGAGCCAATCACCCTTGGTCTCCATTCCCTTTGATTTATCATGATAAGGAGATGGGCTAAGTGTCTTGTTTGTCATGCATTTATTGAACTTGTACATGTTGGATCTTTGATCATCATGCATTGTGATGTGTGATTGATGGTTTTGGATCCAACGGTGCCTCCTCCTTGATGTTTTGAGGTGATATGGAGGGGCATAGTACATACATACCCTTGGGAGACCCTCTCTTTCCTCTGTTTTGTGCTCTATTACAGTTTAGTGTCACAGCACACCAGTGGCCGGCACCCTCTCATTGTTGGCCGGCACCTCTTCATCTATGGCCGGCAGTGTGCATCTTTGGCCAACAGGGGGGTCGGCAGCAACCATTCATGGCCAGCAGGCCGTTGATGCACTCCCCAGCATTGTCTTGGTAAGTTTCAACAACATGCACTGGAAGACACCCTGCAAGCAGAGCCTCTAAAGAGCATTTAGAGAGCTTTTCGGGACAAGAACCGAGCATGCATCTTCAATTTCTTCAATGCAGAGCTGAGGCAGCCTAGTTCACATACTTTAATGCTTAGCATGAATTTGTAATTTAATTAATTAATTTGTTAATTAGTTAAAGTTTTGTAATACTTAGCCTAGTCGTAGCTAGTCATTCAATTTGTGTTATGTAATAATTAGTCTAATTAGATTAGTTAGCTAGCTTAGCTTAGATCTAGCTTTAGCTAAATTCATTTGGATCCTCTTTCGCGAGGGCAACGTTGTAATAAGGGTGCATGTGTGTGATGCATGTCTTCCAACCCCACGTCTTTCTCCTTTTTACTTATCAGCTTTTGATGGTTAGTTTTAGGACATGTTTCAATTAGCATACTTATGGTTTGCATGCGTGCATCATTCATTCGTATTACATACACCGGGCTCGGTGCATCATTCAAACTGCATTGCATTTCAATACTTACTTGAATACGTGTTTCAAAGCATGTTATCGAATGTTGCATTCATATGCCATTTTAGATAGCCGAGCCTATTTTAGTTGCATTTTTGCATGTGTTGCATTAGGCATCGTTGACCTAGCTAGGATCATGCATTGATTACTAGCTAGCTTCTGTTTTGGCTCGGAGTACACTGTGAGTGTTTATGCTTTAGCATCCTTGCATGTGTGTAAGTGACTGCCATGATAGCATGTTTTCCATGAGGCTAACTACTTAAGTGTTTAACTGCATGAATGCTTGTGGATGAAGGCTTCATTGCTTGAATTTGAACAATTCATCAAAATGTGCGTTTTAAGCCCACTTGAGAGTGACAAATCATGTTTTCTAAGTCCACTTGAGGGTGGCAAATCCGCGTTTTGGCCTACTTGCGAGTAGCACTTCCAAACCATTTTTCAAAAAACAAACATGAGATGTTTTGTTCCAAATCGAGTGATTTAGTCTATACTTGTATGCTGTGCGCATCACGTAGTAAGTTAACTAAATAAACCGGAATAAGACGCATGTGTTTTAAAAAACAACATATCATGTTAGTAGAAGCCGATCTTTGATCGGGCAAGCAGGAGTGCTTATGTTATGACCTTTCCCTCTCGTACCCAAGTTCCCGAGGCAACTTTGGTGATGACGGACACGCGGCCTTAGGCATGAGTCAGGGTTTCCTAAATTTTCCAAAACAAAATATTTAGGTGGCGACTCTAAAATCTAGCAAAACAGTCCATGTTTGGCACTTCTTGATTAAAATCGATTTTCCAAAACGATTTGCCGGATTTGGGCTCTTTGGTGATTTATGAGTCTTGCATTGCACTTTGTGAGATTAGATTCAGAACCGTGACAGGAGTCCGAACTGTAGTAGCTAAGAACCTAATTCGCACCCTCACACACGGAGCGAGTTCGGGCGGTCTACAGATATTAGAAATTTTGCATTACTTTTTTGCGATGGTATATATAAACCGTTACAAATGATAAATCTAACAAGTAAAACGACATTTCTTTAATAAGAGTTTGTTTGCAATGGATAATTGCCGTCACAATTTATCCACTATTTGCGACAGCAAATTTTTTCTATCTCAAAAAATTTGTTTTTTGCAATGGTACATAAGGCGTCGTAAATACTTTCGTATTTAACACACATTTTCATGTATGTTCATTCATGACAGGGTAACTACCGTCACAAAAGCTATTTATTGGTGACGGTTTAAAATGTCGTCGCAAAAGACCATTTTTTGCAACGGGATAAGTGTCATCGCAAAAAGCTCCATTTTATATAAGCCCTTTTCTTGTAGTGATGTCTCAATTAACTCCCCTTGGCACACCATAACTTAATGGGGTGGCAGAAAGAAGAAATAAATTTTTTTTAGATATGGTTCGTTCAATGATAAGCTTATCAAATTTGCCAATTTTCTTTTGGGGTTTTGCATTGGAAACTGCCATTTGCTTGTTAAATAGGGTTCCAATAAAATCCATTCCTAAAACTCCATGTAAATTGTAGATTGGGACAAAACCTAGTCTAAAACATGTAAAGGTTTGGGGTTGTCTTGCTCATGTCAAAAAACTAAGTGGTTGTTTGGCATGTGCTAAAATATCACATGCTATTTTAGCACATTATCCTATTTGGGTCACAATCATCTTATTCAAGTCATCTCACTTATCTATCACATTATTTTAAACCTAACCCACATTTCACGTTTTTTCGTAAAAAGTCAAAAAATATACTAATCTAGCACTTCCTAAACAACCCCTAAATATTGACAAATTGGAATCAAAGACTGATAGATGTTTATTTCTTGGATATCCCAAAACGACATTTGGTTGCTATTTTTATAATTCTAATGAATAGAAATTTGTAATAAATAAAAATGCTACATTTCTTAAAGAGGATTATCTTTTCAATGAGAAGAGAACAAGAGTTGTTCTTGAAAAAGTAATTCATTAACCAACGGATACAACTAGTGGGAGAAATGAGGGACAAATGATGAAACCCAGTAAACCACAAGTAGCACAAGAACCCCGTCGTAGTTAAATGGTCATTAAGATTCAACTAATGAGGATCCAATTACATATAAAGTATAATGCTCCAATTTTATTTACTCGAATCCATTATCAAAACCTTCATTTAAATTCATTTTCTATGGAATAATTGAGGAAACAAATAATAAATAATAATGCTCTCTCTCATATACAATGATGAAATGTTCAAATACAATAATTACAACAAATGCCATTAGACTTACATTGAGAATTTCATAATAAAATAACTACAATGAAAAGAATAAATTCTTTTTTTTTTTGTTTTTGTTTTATAACACATTGACATTTTGCCTATAATTAACAAATCTTAAGCCTTCAATAACCTAAACTTCTTGATTCTTGGATGAGGCAACAAACTCCACACTTGAAAAATGGTTTAACAATGGAAATGAACAAATATGTCCAGCAGGGGTTTACAATGAATCTAACCAATAACATACCATGGATATATACGATCATGATGCTGAAGTTATAAGTATATATGTAGTGTAACTCTTGATATATCGAAATAGAAATACATAGGTATAAATTTTCTAAAAGAATACCTCTTTAACATTTAAGAAAAATCATTTCTCGTTTACCCAATCCAAATTTAAATATCAACATTTTGCTTCACCTCATTAATACTTAAAATCCACACTTAAACAACCAATTCATTTATTTGACATGCAACAATGTCACGCCCCAAAATTTAGACAATTAAATATTAAAGTAGAATAAACCCAATCAATATTCCATCATCCAAATCCTAGAGGTGACAAAAAAAAAAAAAAAAAAACTAAACGCCAACCAAACCAGCCACCATAATTTCATAACTAAACAATACCTCAAACATTAAAGTAACAATATGTAGTCAAAATAACTTAAATAATGTATGGTTATAAACCAAGCCAAATTATCCCAATACTAAAGTCATAAAAAAAAAATAATAAATACATAAACTAATATTAACCCTAAGCTCAAGAAAACAAAAGAAGTCCAAACGACAAGTTCAACACTATAGTAATTCCACATCACCACCGTAGCCCCAACTAATCCTGCAAAGGAAGCTAAGTTGCGCTCAAACAGAACGCACCCGAGTTGCCTAGAGACAAAACGGGTCAGTATATGTATACTAGTATGAGTACAAGATTTAACACTCATATATCTACCAGACACAAACAAAAATACATTTAATTCTTGTTACGGGACAAGACAAATAGTTCCAACCGCACCGAGACGAATGGATAGTTTCCCGAGATACGGTGGCATTTAGTTTCTTGTCCGTACATAATGAAATATAAATTGATTATAAAATAAACAAAATAGAAATAAAACTATGATAGGTCAGCCCTGCATAAAAAAGTTAGTAAGACCCACTATCCTGCAAAAAAATAAAGTAAGTATAATTTAATCATAAGTAACTTGCTGAAGAAGTACAAAAATGCACCGTTTCATACTTAAATAATTCGAATTGACTAAAACTCAAAGAACGAAAGTTGTACAGAATCAAATTTCCTAAAAAATAATGCGAATGAATTTAACAGAAAATGAACAGGTTGAGAGAAAAACTTGATAGAAAAGCCTAAACGAAATTCAATCGAAAAATTTGAAGCTAAAAATGAACAAAAACTACCCTAAGATGATTTTTTTCGGAAAAGTTCAAAACATGAAAAGTGTGCAGAATAATGTTTTACTTCAGTTTATTCAAAACCAAGAAAAATGAGCTTGTTTCGTGGGTTAAAACAACCTCTAAAATCTGCATTGCTAAAATGAATCAAAACTATAATATCTAAGATCATCCGATTATAAGTTCTAATCGATCTTTTTAATAAAAAGTTAAAACACAAAAATTGTCTAGAATCATGTATACATTCCTCTGCTCAAATTTCATAATTTATCGAGGTCGTTTATTATTTTTCAACCTATACAAATCAATACAATTCACACTATAACAATAAACTCGTAATTAAATTCTTTGTATCTTAACTCCACCACTTCGGCTTTCACTTTCGGCCTACACATATATCCCATGTGCCTCCCGTATACCTAACACCGCTTCGAAGCCAAAGTTGCACGGGGATATCGTCCCGAGTTTGACCCACACTCCCCTGGTGGTTAGCATATACGTACGCACGTAAATCAAAGCACTCATCTACTTATGAGAATGAGGCAACAATATAAATATATAGACAACGTTTCACTCATGAGAATAAACATAGCAATGCCAAGCCTTAGGCATTCAAATAAATCTCATAATCCTTACTTTTTTTTTCATACACTCTTTCTCACCAATACTCAAATAAAACAACAATCTATGGAATCATGGTGGAGTGTAAGGAATTTATCTATGGGTTCTAAGTTTATTTTAATTTCATATATCCATGAGTGTAATTACAACCATAAAATAAATCCATATAACAACCCTACAACTTGCATACACAACCAATCAAAATAGTTAAAATCAATGAATCATCTAAAAACCCTAAACCTTACATACACAACTAAACAAAATAATTAAAATCAATCAATCATCTAAAAACTCTAAACCTTACATACACAACTAATCAAAATAATTAAAATCGATCAGTCATCTACATGTAAATATGAAATCAATTCAACATTAAATAAATAAAAATAAATAAATAAAAACAACGAATTAAATATAAATAAAAGGAAGTGGGTTTTGTACTCACAATATTTTTTTGAAGATCAAAAATCACTTGAACAATTAATAAAACCACTAAAATAAAACCCTAATATTTTTTATTCTTTTTTTTTTCCACCTTCTTCCGCCATTCCTCTTTCACGCCACACACAGCACTATGTTCTGATCTCTCTCTCTCTCTCTCTCTGCGCCATACAACTGCTCCTCTCTTTCTTTTCTTTGATTCCCTAATCCATATTCTAACCTAATTCACTTTATATAATATTATATTATATAATACAACATAATTACAATATATATAAATATAAATATAAATATAAATATAAATATAAGATTCATTATATATAATTAAATAACACATTAAATTAATTAATTACCACATTAAATTTATTAAATATCACATTAAATTCTCATGTGACCACACAATTAATAAAGCCAAAAATAAAAGAAGATAATAACAATCATAATAATAATAAATAATGACTTAAGAAAATTAGGGTCGCTACAAACAACCTACGAGAATATACACTACCACCATTTATTCTAACATAACTCAAGTTATATAACCAAATATAATCCAACCATCACACGACGCTAAGTAAATTATGTACCATTCTCATCTATCTTAACATTATTAATCCATTCAATTTGACTAATATCATAATAGCTTCACATTCTCCCATATTTATCGGCAGCACAGAAGGGCAATTGGGCACCTTATAATTCCCAACAAAAAACTGACTACAACGAGTCATCAATTTCCATGACACAATTTACTGAGCGTTAATTGGAAGGAATTGTAATCTATCTCAATGTGCCACGCTTTTTCGGTGGCTAGTTGGAAGAAAAAGCGGAACCTCCTTATAGCATAGAAACGGAAAGAGGCTCGGTGAGGCATTTTGTAATGGCAAACAGTGAACTCACACCGGCCGTACAAGGCCTCCCTATTAGTTAAAAAACCTGATGTGAATGGTGTGAGTGGTGTGACTGGGGGGGGGGCGTTGTATTAATATTACCAGCGCCCCCCTCCCGTTGATCTGGGCCATCCATTATTATACTTGTGGACCGGTCCTTCCATGTATTTGTTAAGTTCCAACCAGATCTCACTATTAGAGGAGAAATTCCTTGTATTATATTAACTAACGGGGATAGTAGTTGCTTAGATGCAATGTCCCCAAAAATGAGAGAATGGTTTGATGTTAATGTAACCACTGTCATGATTAATGAAAAATTTTATTAGTTTTATTTGTGAAACCACTCAAACTTTTATTTATTTACTACATTTCCCTTATCATCAACTATTACATATTGAGTCACATCATTATTTTTTACACTCATTATTACATTTCGTAAAACATCAGAAAATTCTGCTGGATCCATAACAACTGATCATTTCCGATCAACTTCTTCTTTTCTAACACCAACCTCTGAAATCGACGGACCAGGATCAATATCAATAGTTCCATCACCACCTCTACATACATCAATCTTAGACAAACTCAGACGACCTCTCCATTCATGAATAACTGAACCACTTTCCCCAAAACCTCATAACAACAAATCTCTTCGCCTCTCTAGTAAACCCACAGACATAGTTCTTGTTAGAATCGGAATAGCCTTGGTTGGAGCACAATGCCAAACATCAACATTATCATTAGTATATTTTTTAGATAACACAACAATAGATGGGGCCCTCATCTGCGCATCTTTTGGTATGTCACTTGCAGAATACGTCAAATATCCCTTCATTTTACAATATGTAATCCCTCTTTTAATATTAGAATTTTCAAGTCGATACTTCACCATCCATGGCACCTGTTTGTCGTTAATTGAACAATAACTGTTCCCATAATACACTAATTCACACTAGCAATCCACGGGGAAAACAAAGTATGTCTGCAAACTGTCATTACCATCTAACCTCCTGTCATACACATTTATTCTGACCAACTCACTGGCATTGGGTGCGCAAAGGGGGAATATTTTATCAATATTTTATCAACCTTAATACTCTTTTGTTTGTATCTCAACATCAACTGAGAAAATAAACTAGGCAAAGCATTTTCAATACAACTGAAATCACTTGCTGAAACATCTTTAACAACACCAGTTCTTATATCGTCCACCTCCATTCACCTGAATATTACAAATAAAATTACATAAAATTAAATTTCTAAACAATTTTAAAGTGCATTTAACTCATTAACGTAATTTTACATTCTTTTCCACTAACAATAGTAGCCACTAAATATATGGCACCCTTTTGAATGCTTCCAATATTTTCCAATAGCATATCTTTGTAGTCCGTCCAAACATCAACTGGGAAGAACCGGTCCATAACTTCTATCCCGTGATGAATGTACTCTTTGTACTTGCCACCAACGACCTTAAATCTTATTTTCTTTAGCATCTGAAACTGGTCAGACTGGTTAGGATCAACAATCCAGGTCCCAGGATTACCCTCGCTAACTCCAATAAATATCTTGTTAGGTGTGCGGATGGAATCTGGCAGACTGTTATCACTTATGACGAAAAACAATATGTGGTGGACCACAGCTTCGTCTTTAGGATTTTGTCTCAATTGAACATTCCTAATTAATTTTATACCTTTAACTATAATCTTGTCTAATCGACGGTCACATCTCTTATTACCCAACTTAATACCATTAAGCAATCTCACCACATCTTTATTATCAAATTTAATGTCCCTTAATTGTTCATCGTACAATTATAACTTCCTTATTCCTCTCTTAGTCTTCTTAATATATTGAGGAATATTCTGAACATACCGTCTACAAATGTCTGCTACCTTAAAAGGTGCATGACCACGGTAACTAAGCTTATATCCACTGGCCGCCGATGTCCTTGACCGACGGTACGCAAGGGGAGTCCGATATTGGCTGCTCATTACTCCTTCCATTTTTTATAAAACACTCCAAATCTTTTATCATACAAATTTTGCAGATTCTCTTACCTCTGCTACCCTTATGTTCAGACACTTTAGCTTTGATATTTTTTTCTCTCTGCTCCTCGTATCAACGAACAAACTTCGCTGGAGCTGACCACCGCCTCTCTTTCCACAGTCCTATTTGCTACGCCAAAAAACAATCTATACATATTTAAGTGAATTGCCTGTAATTCTCGGGATACTTTTCTAAAGAGTACAATATTGTATAGCAAAACAATCAACAAAAAAAAAAAAAAAAAAAGACTGAAAAGGAGGGACGAAACAAGGTACCACAAAACAACTTCACCATAATAGCTATCTCACTGTAAAAGCATATTCCTCTATACTATCAAATGTGTTCTGGTACCAAATAAATAGGAAAACTGCCCCGTGATTAAATACAAACATTCCCCATTCAAAATAATTCAAATACATTTATTTTTCCGCCTTTGCTTTATGTCTATCATTTTGCAAGAATATTTACTTTACAACCATGCAAACCACCAGAAAAGTGACACGTGTATAGCACTATCTGGCTAAAAAATCAAAAGTACTCACACCACTCACACCTAGGCCCGAGTGTGACTTCCTTTTAATCCCATCCATATACGTGTCCATAAGTACAACAATGGATGTCCTAGCTCAGCGGGAAGGAGGACGCTCGTAATATTAATATAGCCCCCCCTCCAATCACACCACTCACACCATTTACATCAGGTTTTTTAACTAATATAGAGGCCTTGTATGGCTGGTGTGAGTTCACTGTTTACCTACAAAATGCCTTGCCAAGCCTCTTTCCGTTTCTATGCCAATAATGTTTTTCTCACCTACCCGCAATGCCCATGCCCAAAAGAACAACTCCTAACAGTTCACACGTTTTACCAAACACAAACCGTAAGGTAAGTGAACCCTATCTCAATGAGCCCATACTTTATCCATTACCATGCTTTACCGATTACAAAACAGAAGGAAATAGACCTTTTGCATCGTTAGATAATTTCCATAACATTATGAATTTCAAAATAAATCAACAACATGGGATACATATAGTATATTCAACAACAATCAGCACCATCCTCTACCAATGGCTAAGAACAAAACTCTAAACAATATCTAGCACAACTCTCACGAATTGAAACAAATGAAAATCTCCAAGTTCCCACAACTTCAACATTATCACAATGTCTAAGTTTTTCATCAACAAATCATCACATAGCATAAATTTTACACCTTATCACATTTATTTCCCATCATTCACAATTGCAACATAATCAATCTCATGACAATTATTTACTTACTCAACTTACATAAACTTAACCACCATCATGTTAATTCTATAAACTTAATCCATTTCTTTCTAATCATCATAAACTACAATTTGAACAAATTTCAAAATATCCATTTCTTATTTCTCTTCTCATATCACATTTATTTTCGCAATAAATAATATGATTAAAAAATCATGAGATTAACAACTAATCTTATTTGTCAACATTATTAAATAAACAAAATTAGAGATTTTTATTGTAATCATCATAATCAAGTTCTATTGCCATAAAATTCTCATAATCAACACTAAAACACAAGATTTACTCTTTTGATTCAAAACCCTAACTCACATTTATATGCTTTTCGAAAAATCCCTTCTCAAATCAAGTTTTTCATGCAATAGAAAATATACTACGTATCTATCTATGAGAGTGTATCAAAAAGGTTCAAAAAAATCTCTACCTCTTGAAGCGAAGAGAGAGAGAAAGAGAGAGAGAGAGAAGAAAAAGAAGAAGAAGAAGAAAAGCCCCAAAATTGACGATGTCAAAATTTGATCTCCATCAGTCAAAGCGTAGCCCTCGACATGTTCACCATTTTAGTCTTAAGAACTAATACCAAATTCTTCTTTGATTTTGTTAGATTGAAAGATTTGTGTGACTTGGGTTTGTTTTTTTAGAGAAAAGGTAAAGGGATAGAGGGAAAAAAAAAAGTGAATAAAGAGGGAGAACATGGATCTATATATAGTGGAGGAGCAAAAAGTGAGTTTTGGGCCCACAAATGAACTAAAGGACATCTAAAATGGGCTGAATTCGAATTGACCACTTGAGCGGTCAAAGCTACACTGGAGCGGTGAATGAAGGTTCTCAGTGTCTTTACTTTCTTGAACAAATTGCTCGAGCGGTGAATCAATGCTTATAGTATCTCAGACCAATATTTTGAAAACTGGACCGATGAGCAAACCGAAAAATAGACTGGATGGATGAGTCACTGGTTCAACCATTGGACTGAAGCGGTCAAACCATGACATCATAATTACGCCATAAATATACTAAAAATATAAGTGTAAACATGAAAAAAGAAAAAAATTTAAATTCAATAAAATAATAGAACTTTCAATATCACTTACAATATATGAAATTGTAATTTGCAATAATAATGTGACATTCTTTATTTTTATTTGTTGAAGACCTTTCTCTAAATTGGTTGTGCAGCATTTTTTAGTGCATAAGAATCATATTAGTAGCCTCAAACCGAGCTTAGGGTCATTACTTGTATGTATAGTTGTATATTAGGTCATGTTTAATTTATGTACTGCATGAAAGACGCATAAGTGGAAATCTGGATAAGTTTTCTCCATCATCATAGCATATGTGTGCTCCTTGCATTGTTATTTCAATAATCCAAGTTTCTATGTTTTACATGCAAAATTGTTTTTTTTGATTGGTTTTTATAAATATTGTTTATTTCATATCCACTTTTATTTAAAAAATCATTGTTTTTTTTAGAAAGTGTGGCTTTCTTCTTTTAAACTAAAATGGATGATATTTATTTTATTCAAATTACATAGTTTTAGGGTAGTAAGGGTTTTTGGTTTAAAATGACTTGTTCGAATAATTAACTACTAAAATCATAAAATAGAGAATTAGAAGAGGGTAATCTTTGGATTGGACAAAAGGGGGTGTTTTCATTCAATGACCTTTCCCTTTTGTACCTTAGCACTCGAAACTGAAATTCTCTTGTTATGACAGATCAGGTCCTTAACTTAGTTTCCATTGTTAAAGGTTTCTTAATTTCCTATTAAAAATTAAGTGACGACTCTATCTTAGTTAAAGTAAGTTGGCACAACCTTTAGGTAGAAACGTGCCTAATATCCAAAAAGGCACGACATCCATAGGGTGCTTAATGTGGAATCTACCAATCTCTATGAAAGACAAAGTATATCCAAGCAATTTCTCACATTAATATCAGACCCAAAAAAAAATACCCATCGGTGATTTTTTTGTAAAAGTATTTTATAATATTAATATATATATATTATAAAAAAAATTTCAAAAATAAATAAGTAAATAAAGTTTGGGGTTCAATTCAAAAGTGAAAATTAAGAATTTTATTACATGAGTTAGGGATTAGGCAGTGATAAATAATCCATGCCTATTAACTCATGTGTGATAAAGTTTGGTGGAAAGACTATTACAAGAAAGTGTCTCACTTGTAATTCTTTATTTTTAAGAGTTTAGTTGCAATGTGTTGATGGACATTATTGCAATTAGTGAAAGTCTAATAATTATATGTTTGATAGATCTTTAAAAGGATATATATAAATATATACATATTTATCTGTTGATTAAAATGATAAATATGAATTGTATGGATAAGTGTATTTTGATTCAAATGATAAGTTTGATTTGATTCTCACAACTAAAAAATAGAGATCCCTAAGGATCTCACCTACATGTTGTCACGACCCAAACCCGCCCCTATGGGTTTAGCAATCAGAACCCACTGGTGATCTCGAGATTACCAAGGCCCGCTAACAAGAAGACAAGATAATGTAGTATGGGGCATGGCGGAAGCCAATACAGTAAATAAACAATGTCCAATGAGCTATGACAGTCTGTATGCAAAAAGATTTTTCATACACACATAGATATATACACAGTACGGAACAGTATGCACAATAGTTACAGTCATTCAGAACAGGGACCAAATCCCTATTAACGGTACAGTAACAGTCTATACAGTCATTACAAAACAGAACAGAAGGGGGAAAACTAAAACACCCCATAGCCTTTGCTAGACAGGCTCGGAACCTCGCGGTGAGGCACAATGGTTGGCTTGACAAAAAGGGAAGTCTACCCCACGCTCCTAGCTTCGGTCTGGTGCCTGTACACCTACATATATATATGAGCAGTGAGCTAAAGCCCAGTGAATAACACAATGCGTAAAGAGGTTTAGAATGAATGTCCTTACAATAATGAAAACAGTTCATTAAACAGTATTTCAGTCATTCAGTCATATGTGGTACATCCATTAGCATAGCAGTACAGTAAATAGTAGGTCTTAAAGACCGAACAGTCAATGATGGCCATCAATCAGTAAACAGTAGTGGTTCCAACGAGAGAACCGACAGAGATCTCTATAACAGTAACAGTCAGTGACAGTAATTGCTAAGGATGCCACAATACAGTTCAGAATATAGGACATACATTCATTCGGTTAACAGTATCAGTTCAGAAAGCAGTACAGTTCAGTATTCAGAAGATAATCATTTTGAACATATCTTTACACAATTGTTACTCATAGAGTTCTAGGCTACAGTAGGCTAGAGCGTCTCCTCGAAATGCCAACCCTAAACAGTATATGATGAACACACAATAAGCTACACAGTTAGGAAGGATAAAAATAGTTTAATTCCTAATTGCCTCGATGTGTTCTATATCTATATCCTCATTAAGATGTCTTAAACTAGGCCTAAGAATGCCTAGGATGGGATGATGATGCAAAGATGTATTTAGAAAACATTTTCAGAATTTTCAGTGAAACAGGGTCCCGCTCGAGCGTAGGTTGCTCCGCTTAAGCGGACAGGCAAACAAAGGTCCCCGCTCGAGCGGACCAAAAAGTACTGGATATGTGAAATTCACGCTTGACGCCCGCTCGAGCGTGTATCCCAATCCTCTGCTCGAGCGTACATTCCTTCGCTCGAGCGGACTGATGAACAGTGCAAAGTACTGTGAGCTCGAATTTCCCGCTCGAGCGCCGTTCTCCCCACTCGAGCAGAAGACCAAAATCTGGAAAATCCAGATTTGAGCTCCAAGTTCAAAATCATGTTTTCAAACACCAAATTCGATCCTCTTGGGCCCATGTTTCTGGAAAAACACTTGTAACCACATGATATATTATATTTCAAAGGTCAATTTGTAAAAAGCCAAGGCCCAAGGGTGTTTAATTAAACTCATCCTCAAACCAAATTTCATGAATAATATTCAAACATGGCATGCATGAATTCAAACCAATTTAAAGCTTCAATACATGCTCCAATGAGCTCATTCTTTTCAAAATAAGATGGAATCATGGACTTAAACATAAATATGAGCATGCATGTAACCTTTTGCCATGAAAAACAACTCAAAACTCTTCAATATACACATGCATGCATGGAATGAGCTTCAATTCAACATGCTAGAACTAAATCATGCCTTAGCTCTACAATTTGACATGAATCATGCAAGAATCAACTTAAAGACAACAATGAGGGATTGAATTTCCTTACCTAAGTCTTGAATTAAAAGTATGGAGGCTCAATTGGACAATTATCTTTCAATTTCTTCAAGATTCTCAAACAATTCACAAGATGAGGCCAAATTCTCTCCTAACTCCCTCTCTCTCTCTCTCTAATTTCGTTAGCGCTCAACAAAATAGGCTGAGGAAATGTTTTTTGTTGCATGAATGCTAAGGTCCACATGTGTCTAGGTAGTGGGCCACTTAAGTGGCAAAGTTGTAATTAAAGCCAACTATGCAATTCAACCTATTTAATCTAATTTAATCATACCTAATCAGTTTTCAGATAAATATGCCATAAAATCACATAAAATCTAATTAACGCAGAACATCAATCAATTTCAGATTCAGCCGCCGATAAGGTTTTCAATTTGCAATTTAAGCATAAAACATGAACAGATCAATTAACAATCAACAGATAGGAAATGCATTAAAACAGATACAGTCAATCAATCAGTTTCGGATTTCAGTCAGTCAGTTCAGTATTTCGATCAATTTGATTATTAGTCATAATCAGTCTCAGTTTAGCAGTATTCGGTAGCTAATTGGTAAACAGTGACGAGGGTTGTTACACATGCAAAGTCTTTGTTTTGAGAAGCCTATATAAGACTAGAGACATCAAATGTTAGCCATAAGAACTTTTGAGGGTCACACAAATTATACAGAATCATAAGAAGAGTGAGCAAGGTAAATACCTTTGGAGGCGAAACATTTGGATCGCTAAGTGAGGTATCTTTAATATTATTTAGTTTTAACATATATTCATTGTGATAATCCTGATAAAATATATATTTTTATAAATAAAATTATTTTATTTATTCTACATTCTTTCAATGCAGAGCTAGGATAGAGTTGGTCAAAATGACCAAACTAGATCATTTCATAAATGAGTAGGATTGAGAGTCAGCTCGTTGGTCTGAACTGATCCTAAGGCTTGGATTGGAATCTGAACAACCAAACGAAGTCAACACTAGGTCCAGCAAATGCAAATCAACCACCATTAGAAATCCGCATACGTATGACATGATCCCATGGAAAGCGAAACAAATGGAGGAGTGGCAAGGAAGTCTTAATCGCCTCCACGGTCACTTTTTGGATATAAGCATAGTAATCCAATCTATAATGAGGTGTACAATAATTCAGTATCAATTCATTCTTTTGGTGCTTAATCTCTACTGACTTAGGCATCGGAGATTTCCCTGGCTGACTACCAGTCGAAATTCTTCATTATTTGAGTATTATCAAGCACTGCTTCTTTTAAGGTTCACAATGGAGTGCCACTGTTGCTACATGTGGAAGTTTTTCCCCACACATATTTATATAATTATATATAGTAATTTGTTAAATATAACAAGGGTAGGACATCAATATATATATATACTACTTTTACTTTTCTATTTTTCATTTTTCATTTTTTTAGCTTTTGTGACTAATTAATTTGTATTTTTCATATGTTGTACCATCTCTCTCTCATTCCTCCTTATGAAGAGTACTAAATTGTCTTCACAAATCCCTATATTTTTTTCTTCCTTTCTACCACCTCCTTAGTTTTTTCTATCCTTAAAAAAATAGAAAAATTCTATGGTATACATGTTACTTACATTTGTGGTGTATATTAAATATTTTTTGGGGTAGATTTACAACAATTTGTGGTACTGCTATGCATTTTTGTGGTAATTTTACATATTTTTTTATCCAAATATTTTCTAACAAAAAAATGTGTAACATTACTACACAAATACATAACATTACTACAAAATGTGTAATTTCATTTTTGAACCATAAAAAATATGTAACATTTGCAACAAAAATGCGTAATATGTACCAATAAAATGCATAAATGAGTTGGATCAAGATCCTCTCCAGCCATATCCCTTCCAACTGTCTTCCAGCATTTTTTTTTTTTTCACTCCTTACCTAAAATACACACCCTATTTGATCTTGTCATAGAGGCTCCTCTATTGACAACAATCACCTAATACCTAACGATGACGATGATCCTCCCCAGACAGCTCTTACATGATGTTCCCAGAAGTTGTTACCCCTTATCCCAAACCTTATTCTGGCTGATCCTCTTTTTCATCCCAAATCTCATTTTGATTCAAAGCCTTCTCCCTCTCTACTCTCTTGATATTTAATGGTGTTATTTTTATTTGGCTAAAACAATTTAGGATTTTGTAACGCCTCGAAATAAACACAATATATCCATTTCATAACATCAATAAATAGCAACATAAATGAATTGATAAGCTTTCATTAATTAGAGTTTGATATACAAAATGTGACACATGCGATATACATTCATAGACAGTACATCCTGAATCCACAGTATGTGTTACAAGATTGTGAAAAGAAATGAAAGCTAAATAGATAATCATATGCCCTAAAAGCTTACATCTTTCCAAGTCAATGCTTGGGCACATTAAAAGTGAGTCTTAAGCTCAATACAGATAAAGCCCTAGGTTTGTACAAAAATTAAAAACAAAATAACAACACTGAGCGTTCAGCTCCACAGTCTTCTTAAGCTAAGTCCTTGGTGGAGGTATATCACCAGCACTTGAAAATGGTTTTTTCTACATAGGGTAAACCAAAGCCCAGTAGAAACACTATAACACAATGTATAAATCATAACAAAGCCATAAGGTTTTATGCATATACAATGCTAGCACCAAAACATTTATAACATTTTTTCAAAAGTTGTGCTATGCCAGGTTTATATCATAATTATCAAAACCATGCCCTTTACAATAGAATGTAGGGGGAAATCTCAAACTAATACAATCTTTCACGCGGATATTTTGTCCACTAGAAACTATCAAATGGCATCCATGTAAACGTAGCCTATACAAGCGCTACTATTGCCATTTTACGGATATTTCGTCCGCGAAAACTGCCACCCATGTATATGCGCGTTTTTTGGGACTTACACCCTAGACACACAGGCCAACTTGTTTTGGTGATACACACCTCTTTCTCACGTTCACCCTTTTTTCTCAAAATCATATACATTTTCAATGTATTAAATGAGCAACAATGTTTAATGCACTTAAATGAGAAATTAGTTTTAATTTACCTAATTCTCATGCAATTTCTACAACACTCATAGTTATCCTCTACCAATAGCCCAAAATAGATATCTCCAAGCAAATAACTAAATTTCATTAAATATACACTTTTTCAAAATCTCAAGATGGGGGTGATAATAGATATCCAACTCCACCATTATCATCAACATTACTTCAACTTCATAATTTTCAACATCAATTCCATTTTCTTTTTACAATCTCAAACATTCACATTTTAGGACAAAATCCATTTCTCTTTTAAAATCAATTTAATGTAGGAAATATCTCATTTCAACATGTATCAACTCCAATTTCATACTCATAAGCTTTTCTAAGAAACCATTTGAAAATCCCTCTTTTTCATTACGATTTCAAACCCTAGGTTTTACCAAAAACCCCCAAACCACTATAATCTTTTAAAATAGCAAATGACTAAGGTCAAACTCATATAAGAGTGACAAATCCCTATCTCGAAGTTAGAAGACCAAGGAGAGAGTGGAGAGACCTCAAAGAAGTCAAAACCCACTTTTGTTCGGATAAAAAGAGAGCCCACGTAGTGTTTGACCTTTTTAACAAAGGAAGTAGGGTAAAAAAACCACTAAATCTTGGTGTTTTTGTAGAGAGAATGAAAGTTTTAGAGAGAGTGTGTCTACATCTAGGGTTTTTGGAATTTTTCGAGAGAGAGTGAAATGAAAAAGTGATGTAAAAAGTGACTTTTACGGACTGATATATGCGCAGACTGCTTGAGCGCAAGAAGTGACGTTCGAGCGTAAGACACAAAAGATGTGACCACTGAAGTGCAAGAAGTTGTCGCTCGAGCATGAAATACAAACCCCTAGTAGTTTTACAAACAGAAGGCCAATGCTTGAGCGCAAAAAGGGCCGCTGGAGCCAAGACCACCCGAGTGTAAGAAGCTCCACTCAAGCGAAGAATACTAATTCCTAGTAGTTTTGCAGACCTGCAAAAGTACCGAGAGTTCACAAAGACCGCTTAAATGCAAGAAGTGAAACTCGAGCATAGAAGCAAAATTCTGGGCTACCAGGTTTTTGAAAAACAAGGTACCAACCTATTCCAAATGCAACCAACACAACCCAAAAGCCAAAGTCAAAGGGATATAAGGGAAACAAGACATAAATGACTATACAGGGCAATGAAACCCATATCCAAAACATCAAATAGTTCGAGTCCAAACCAGAATCGCTATAATCTTTCCCCCTTAAAGAATTTCGTCCTCGAAATTAAAACCAAACATTTAAAACCAAGTTTAAACCAATTACAACAATGATAATCAACTAATCTCATTACCATGACCTATCCACCGATCATTCATTCATATCAACATGATAAACAAGTTCTCAATACTGAATATACAATTCACATTTCTAAAACATACACAATGTTTATATTACATTAACACAACAAAACTTCAAAACATGCTCAAATACCAACAAATAGGTCCGGATACTTCTCATGAACTTCCAACTCATGTTTCCAAGTTGTTTTCTTAACCCCGTGATTTTTCCACAACACTTTCACCAAAGGAATTGTATTGCCTTACAAGACTTGGTCTCGAATATCCAAGACTCTCATTGGTCTTTCCTCATACGACGCATTCTCATCTACCTCTAACTTGGTCCAGTCTAACACGTGTGATGGATCCAGTTCATACTTCTGGAGCATATAGATATGAAATGCGTCATGAACCCTAGAAAGCTGTGGCGGCAAGGCCAAACGATAAGCTACCTCCCCAATCTGCTTTAGGATCTCAAAAGGCCCAATAAACCTAGGAAATAACTTTCCACTTTTTCCAAACCTCATCAAACCCCATCTAAGTGATATCTTTAAGAAGACGTGATCTCCCACCTCAAAGGATAACGGTCTCCTCCTACGGTCAGCATAGCTCTTCTGACGACTTTGAGTCATGACCAACCTTTTACGGATAAGTGCAACTTTCTCTGTCGTTTCCTGGTCTAACTGTAGACCCAACATAGGTGCATCGCCCACCTCGGCCCAACACACAGGATATTTACATCGTCGGCCATACAAGGCTTCAAACGGTGCCATGCCAATACTCGATTGGAAGCTAGTGTTATAGAAAAACTCCGCTAAGGGCAAATTTCCCTCCCACGACCCCTTAAAGTCAAGGACAACATATCTTCAAGGATCTGAATACTACGTTCTAACTGCCCATTAGTCTGTAAATGATTCGCGGTACTAAAAGTCAATCTCGTGCCCAAGGCATTCTATAGGCTCTACCACAAATGAGCCATAAAACATGGATCTCTGTCTAAAACAATCATTACAAGGACCCCATGCAACCTCACTATGTCCCTAACGTAAAGTTTGGCTAGATAATCTATTGAGTCACTCGTGCGCATAGGTACAAAGTGCGCTGACTTGGTTAATCGATCAACTACCACCCAAATGGCCTCATTACCCCGTTGAGTCCTCAGAAGACCCACAACAAAATCCATCGTGACATGTTCCCACTTCCACTCGGCTATAGGCAAGGGTTGCAACAAACCCGCTGGCCTATAATGCTCGGGCTTAACTTGTTGACAAGTAAGGCACCTCGATACAAACACGGCCACATCCTACTTCATACCCTTCCACTAAAACTGGTGACTAAGGTCATGATACATCTTTGTGCCTCCCGAGTGCATCGTAAGGCATGAATGGTGGAACTCTCGGAGTACTTTCTCTTGCCAAGACTCCGACACGGAAAGACAATCAAGGTACCTAACACTCGAGTCGGAATACATGTTCAAGCCTCTTTGTACCTTCTATCTGGAGATCTTCTCCTGAAGGATTTCTACCTCAAGGTCATCGCTCTGTGCTTCTATAACTCAGCTCACCAGTGTAGGTTATGCAACTATCGAAAATAAAGCCGCAGACTGAACAGACCTGCCAAGATGCAAGTCAAACTCATCGATAGTACCAAACATCTCTCATTCTCCGATGGCAATACAAGCTACATTGCTAATGGATTTCCTACTCAAGGCATCAACCACTACATTGGCCTTTCCCGGATGATAGTGCAACTCAAAGTCATAATCGTCTATAAACTCCATCCACCTTCTCTGCCTTAGATTCAAGTCTTTCTGTTTAAACAGATATTTCAGACTCTTGTGATCAGAAAATACTTCAAACTTCTCACCATACAAATAATGCCTCTACATCTTCAAAGCAAAGATCACTGCTGCTAGTTCTAAGTCATGGATATGATAGGTCTTCTCATGCGTTTTCAACTACTATGAGTCATAAGCTACTATTTTCCATGTTACATTAATACACAACCTAAACCTTTCTGTGAAGTATCACAGTACATTGAATAGCCCAACCCCTCTCCGAAATAATCAATATTGGAATAGTGGTAAGTTTAACTTTAAGCTCTTGAAAAGACTTTTCACAAGTCTCACTCCATACAAATTTGGTTCCCTTTCTTGTCAGTCTAGTCAACTATGAGGCTAACATAGAGAAATCCTTCACAAATCGATGGTAATACCCGGCCAACCCCAAGAAACAACGGATCTCAAGGGCATTCTTACGTTGTTCCCAACCTTGCACTACTTCTATCCTGGATGAATCTACAGTCACTCCTTCCTCGGATACCACGTGACCTAAGAACTTTACTTCACTTAACTAGAATTCACATTTTCCAAACTTAGCATATAGTTTGTGGGCTCTAAGCAACTCGAGTATAACTTGCAAGTGTTCCTCATGTTCCTTCTTAGAGGGTGAGTAAATCAAGATGTTGTCGACAAAGACGACTATGAAGTGATCTCAGAAGTCACGGAATATTCAATTCATTAGATCCATAAACATGGCTGGTGCATTGGTTAGCCCAAAAGGCATCACTAAGAACTCATAATGGCCATACCACGTACGGAATGTCATCTTGTGGATATCTTCCTCCCTTACCCTTAACTGGTGGTAACCCGATCTCAAGTCTATCTTAGAAAAGTAGCAAGACCCTTTCAACTGGTCAAATAAATTTTTAACAATTACCTGGTTTAACTTCCGATAATTAATACCAAGCCGCAAGCCACCATCATTTTTCTTAGCAAAAGAGCCGGTGCTCCCCAAGGCGACGTACTAGGAAGGATAAAACCCCTTATCTAACAATTCCAGTGCTTCGATACCAAATTGTAATGCCCTAAAATAAATACAATATACCCATTTCATAACAACCAATAAATAGCAACATAAATGAATTGATAAACTTTTATTAATCAGAGTTTGATATACAAAAGGTGATACATGCAATATATATTCATAAACAGTACATCTTGAATCTACAATATGTGTTACAAGATTGTGAAAAGAAATGAAAGCTAAATAGATAATCATATGCCCTAAAGGCTTACATCTTTCCAAATCATGAGTACATCAAAAGTAAGTCTTAAGCTCAATACAGATAAAACCCTAGGCTTGTACAAAAATTAAATACAAAGTAACAGCACTGAGCCTTCAACTCCACAGTCCTCTTAAGCTAAGTCTTTCATGGAGGCATATCACAAATACCTGAAAATTGGCTTTCTCACATAGGGTGAGCCAAAGCCTAGTAGAAACACTACAACACAATGTATAAATCTTAGCAAAGCAACAAAATTTTATGTATATGCAATGGCAGTACGAAAACATTTATAACTTTTTTCAAAAGTCGTGATATGCCAAGTTTATATCACAATTCTCAAAACCATGCCCTTTACAATAGAAAGGAGGGAGAAATCTCAAACCAATACAACTTTTCACGAATATTTTGTCCACGGAAAATCGTCAAACGACACCCCTATAAACGTAGCCTATACAAGTGCTACTATTGCCATTTTATGGATATTTCATCCGCGGGAACCGGCACCCATGTATACCCGCGTTTTTTGAGATTTTCACCCTAGATACATAGGCCAACTTGTTTTGGTTATACACACCTCTTTCCCACGTTCACCCATTTTTTCGCAAAATCATATACATTTTCAATGTATTAAATGAGTAACAATGTTCAATGCACATGAATGAAAAATTAGTTTTAATTTACCTAATTTTTATGCAATTTTTACAACACTCAAAGCTATCCTCCACCGATAGCCCAAAACAGATATCTCTAAATAGATAAATAAATTTCATTAAAGATACACTTTTTCAAAATCTCAAGATAGGGTTGATAATACATATCCAACTCCGTCATCATCATCAATATTACTTTAATTTCATAATTCTCAACATCAATTCCATTTGTTCTTTGTAATCTCAAAAATTCACATTTTATAGGTTAAAATCTCTTTCTCTTTGAAAATCAATTTCAATATAGAAAATACCTCATTTTAACATGTATCAACTCCAATTTCATACTCACAAGCTTTTCTAAGAAACCATTTGAAAATCCCTCTTTTTTATTTTGTTTTCAAACACTAGGTTTTACCAAAAACTCCCAAACCACTATAATCTTTTGAAATAGCAAATAACTAAGGTAAAACTCATACAAGAGTGTGAAGAATCCCTCCTCAAAATTAAAAGACCAATGAGAGAGTGGAAGGACCCCAAAGAAGTCGAAACCCACTTTTGTTTGGATGAAAAGAGAGTCCACGAAGTGTTCTATCTTTTTAACAAAGAGAGTATGGTGAAAAAACCACTAGATCTTGGTGTTTTTATAGAGAGAAGGTAAGTTTGAGAGAGAGAGAGAGAGTCTAGACTTAGGGTTTTTGAAATGTTTAGAAAGATAGTGAAATGAAAAAGTGATGTAAAAAGTGACTTTTATGGACTGATATACGCGCAGACTGCTCGAGTGTAAGACACAAAAGATGCGACCGCTCGAGCGAAAAAAGTTGTCGCTCAAGCGTGAAATATAAACCCCTAGTAGTTTTACAGATAGAAGGCCAATGCTCGAGCACAATAAGGGTCACTTGAGCCAAGACTGTTCGAGCGCAAGAAGCTTCACTTGAGTGAAGAATACCAATTCCCAGTAGTTTTGCAAACCTGCAAAAGTACTGAAAGTTCACAAAGACCGCTTAAGCGCAAGAAGTGACGCTCGAGCGTAGAAGCATGATTCTGGACAATAAGATTTTTGAAAAACAAGGTACTAACCTATTCCAAACGCAGTCAACACAACCCAAAAGCCAAAGTCAAAGGGGTATAAAAAAAACAAGACATAAATGACTATACAAGACAATGAAACCCAAATCTAAAATATTAAATAGTTTGAATCCAAACCAGAACCACTATAGATTTTGTTTAGTTTTTCCGTAAAAAATGATATCTTTGTTTTGATTTAGGGATTTGTTTAACAATGGACTTTGATTTTCCCCACATTCATACCAACTTCAATCACTTTCTTATTTTTTAATCTTTCTTAGAAAAATCACAGGACGAGCGTTGGATGGCGAATGGCTATGAATCCGTATACCGCATGTGAAATATAAGATATAAATGTAACACTACAAATCTGACTTACAAATAGTTTAAGGAAAAAATTGAAATCGGTGTACAAGTTAAAAAATAATTATAAATTAATAATAAATTTTATTTTATCAATATTAGTAATTCAAATTATAAATTTTTTTCATTCATATATAATAAATTTTTTTAATTTATCAACGACGGATAATTTTTTCATATTTTAATTGAACTTGTCAAGTTGAAAAGCATACTGGCAAGTGACACCCACGTCATTATTTATTTTAAAATGTGTGACAATTATCTATTTTATATTTTATGTTTTCGAGTGTGCTTGGATAATCTAAATAAGTATATTTTTTGACTTTTTATGAAAAAATATGTAAAAAAATAAAGAGATAATGTAATCCAAATAAATATACTTATCTAAATAAGTGTACTTATTTAGTTTATGTCAAATAATAATGAGAGAAAGGTGATTGGCTGATGGGCCTAATTTTATTAATTAATGATCAATTTAAGCTTATTTTGAGAGTATATAATTTTAATCATAAAGTCATTATAAAAAGAATTATTTATTTATTTATTTACAGTTCTTTTAGTAAAATATCAAAATATTATTAAAAATGTAAAGGGACAATTACAAATGAAAACTCTAGAATTTGAGCTTTATAACAAAATAAAATATGAGTTTTATTAATTTAAATCTTAATTTTTTTATTTATTTTCAATCTAAACTATTTGCCTATTTTTATTAAGTAAAATTGACAGAAAAATAATATTTTAGTCATTAAACTATGTATGTATAAATAAAATGTCTAAAATATCCCTATTCATGAGTTTAATAACTAAAATATATATTTTTCTATTTATTTTATTTTAAAAAATAGGCTAATGATTTGGGTTGAAAACAATTCTAAAGTATAAAATTTAAATTGATAAAATTAA
Organism: Camellia lanceoleosa; assembly: GCA_025200525.1. Classification (NCBI taxonomy): domain Eukaryota; kingdom Viridiplantae; phylum Streptophyta; class Magnoliopsida; order Ericales; family Theaceae; genus Camellia; species Camellia lanceoleosa. The sequence goes on from CM045761.1 coordinate 85,918,493, forward strand.
AAATTCAAGATTTATTTTGTTACATGGCTCAAACTTTGAGTGTTTTTTTTTTTTTTTTTTGGGTGGTAATTTGCCAAAAAGTTAATTATGAAGCAACCCTTAGGATTGTTTGAAAAGTGCTAAATTAGTATACTTTTTGACTTTTTACAAAAAAGAAAATAAAATGTAAATTTGGGTTGAAATGATGTGGTAAAAAGATAATATAATTAAAATAAGAGATGATGTTACCAAAATAAGATGATTGTGATCAAAATAAGATAACGCGCTAAAATAACATGTGCTAATCTATTAGGTTGTGTGTGGATGCGGATAAAAATTAAAAAAGGAAATGAAAAAGGTAGTAGCTATATTTCATTCAAAAAATGGCAATGGAAGCCTACATGGCTTGATTTGGAAAGTTGGGTTAACTTTTTGGCTTTTAGCCTAGGTTAAAAAATTTGTTTGGATTGATTTTTTTGATTTTTGTAAGAAAAAGTAAAATGATTATGGTTTAAATGTGACATTTTATCTTATTGATTTTTTTAATTTATTTTATCTTTTTATGATTAATTTAGTTAAAAAAATAAAATAAAAAATAAAAATAAAAAAAAGTCCTATTGCCCAACGAGGGCATATAAGCTAGAAGTTTCATGAATGGGGAAGTCTTGGAACGATCAACTGTTTGGGAAGTTTGGAGTTTTTGCCAAAAAAACTTATTATAAAATGTTGATACATTCTCATTAATTTTTTTATACGTTTGTTTTTTTGTTTTGTATAAAGATATTTAAGTCAGATGGTTATTTCTAAAATATATTGAAATTTTCAAGATGATCATTCAATTTGAACGGATATTTGGATTTGATGAGTTTATTTTGAGGCGAAATTCGATTATTCAAACTATTTACTTTTTAAAATTTATTACGTAAAATATTTATACAAAAGATTTAGATAATTGGATATCAATAATACTTTTTAAAACTCATTTAATAAAATATTTATGTAAAAGATTTAAATAAATGAATGACAAGTAGACGGAATGACCAAATTTACAAATGCTTTTTCTTACAATTTTTTCATTGACTTTTTGGTGTTTAATATTTTTTTAATATATATAAAATAAAACGGAATTTATAGTTCTAGTGGGCTAGAGGACCTCAAAAATAAATAAAAAAATTATAAAAATTAAAAAATATATTTTATGCACCGCTAAAAGAATCAAAAGTGAGAAAGATTTTTTTTTAGTGATTTTTTTTTTTACTTTTTATATTTTTCTAGACGAGGGCTTAAAAGTAAAAAAATTTGAAGGGCTTAAAAGTAAAAAAAATTGATAAAAATTTAAAACAAAATTTATTAAGATATATGTTTTTTTTTTTTTTAAAAACATTTGTCAAGCAAACTAATGTGTTGGAACCAATAAATTTTAAATGGGGATTTTTTTAAAAGTTTTTTAATATTAAGATTTTTTAAGATAAAAGATATATAATATTTTTATAGTCGTTGAGGTTTTTCAACATTTTCACAGAAAAATTGTCCCGATATAAAGAAATTTTAATTTTCACAAAGAAAATTATAATTTCTCTCATATAATTAGAGAGAAATTTCATAGAGAGACATTAACTAATTAAAAAACGTCTCTTACTATCCAAAATTATAAAAGAATGTTTCACTAATTTTTTTATTTTAAATTATGTTTTAAAAATAAATATTTTTATGTTGTTATTTAGGCCTCATTTAGGAACATGTTTTTTTAGTAATTTTTTGACTTTTTAGCTAAAATATGATGTAAAAAAAACTAGTATGCTTGAAATGACTTTTTGACTTTTTACGAAAAGATATGTAAAAAGTAGAGAGAAAAAGAAATCTTTAACTTTTTGATATAAATCGTTGACTTTTTAATTTTTTTAATAACTTTTTAATTTTTTAACTAAAATAACCACTTGCCAAACGAGGCGTTACACGTATTTTAGCAAAATTTCATCAAACTTGAACAAGTATGCCTTTTTCATTAGATTCACATTTTTCCTATTGGGCAAATTACAAACACCCCTCGAGGTTTGGTGAAAATACAGTTTTCTCTCTGAGGTTTGAAAAATTACATCCTGCTTTCTGAGAATCAAATTTTTATAACAAATTAGGAAAAATTAAGACGGAATCTGTATAAAAATAAAAATCTCAAAAGATAATTTGTTATAAAAACATAAACGTTAGAGCGGAATATAATTTCTCAAACTTTAAAAGAAATTTATATTTTTACCAGAGCTCGAAAGGGTTGGTTTGTAATTTGCCCTTTCCTGTTTTAGTTGATTCCGGTCCTCTTCCCCTGAATTCCAGTCATCTCATCTAGCTAGCACCATTCATTCAACACTCCACTAAATACAGAAAAATAAATAAATAAATACGACTTTTCCTGGTTTCAGATTCTCTCTGCTACATTATCCACTTTGACACGTCGTTTGTTAAAGTTTTTCTTGGACGCACCCACCATCTCCGCTCTTTGCTTCATCACCTCACCTCCATCACCAGTGTACCACTGCTTTCCTCACCTGCACCTCCATCTCCATAGCTCAGAAGGATGCAAGGATCACAAATCAAATACAAAATTCAAAAATCACCAATTTCAATCAGAGTATCAATCCAAAATTTTGCAATAAATTCTAACAATACATAATCTAAAACAGAGCGTAGCATAAAGGGCCACACAATTTAGAGTTTGGTCAGAGCAATCGAAGAAACCCATACCATGCATGAATGTATATACACATGTATGCAAGCATCAAAGTCAAATGTAAAAGTGGTACCAAAATTATATATATAGGGCTTACCTAATAGTAATGAGATTAGAAGAGGAATGGATCAGAAGTCAGGCTTCAGTACACCTCTCAACACCATCTATTGGACTCCTACTCCTCTCTTAGTAGCACAATCCACCCTTTATTTCTACAAATCAACGACGATGTGCAGTGGATCTGAAGCAGAGAAGCGGCAATGGGTGGTGTATCTGAGGGAGATGTGGCAGCAGGTGGTCTATCTGAGGGTGGAAGGTGGCGATGAGTTGGTCGATTTGTGGAAAAGGTGGTGGCGGAAGGTGGGAGTTGGTGAGAGGGATTGGTAGATGTGAAGAAATTAATTGAATTTTTTTTTTTTTTTTTGGTTAGAGAACGGGGTCGGCAGGTCCTTTCTGTCTTCATCTTCCTTCTTTCTGTTCGTCGTGTAATGTAACATGATTTTATTTTTTGTATTTTAATTTTTTTTTGTCTAAATCAAAACCAATCATGCTGCAGACCCCAGTTGGGGGTAACCCCCACCCCACCTACACGTGGGGTTCAAGAGAGGAAAAAAAAAAATAAAAATTTTGAGCAGATCAGCACCGTGGTGCTGGGGTCTCCCCCATTTTCCAATCAAAACTACACTCCATTAAGGAGACCAAACAGAAATGAACAAAGGACTTACAATGTATACGAGTTTAAAGTCTAGGGTTTAAGTTGTTAAAATTAAAATTCTAGGATTTAATTTGTAAAACACATAAAATTTTGCAATTTTTTTTTACGTAGGTTATCCTTTTTTCTTTCTTAATTTATGTCTTCATTTTTATTTTATATTTTTAGTTTAGAAACAAAAATTTGTTTAGCATATTATTTTTATTTTAAAAAAATAGAATTAATTTTAAAATTTTTAGAAAGGTACAAATGGTACTTTCACTTCTTTTAAAAAGAAGTTTTTACTTTTTGTTTTCTTTCTTACCACCTCTAGAGATCACCCATTATCACTCAAGAGTTATTTTAAGTAGATGGTTATAATTAATTTTTTTTTGATGAAAAGTTATTTATAAATTATTTATGAGTAATTTTTTTGTGAAAAAAAAAAAAAAATTATAACTTACTTCTCAAAATAAGCCTAAATGGCTGCCAACAACCTCTGGCCACTTTTTAAGTGATTCTCTGTGTGATTTCTAGTCATCATTGTGACTTTTTTTTGGATGAATATTTCCTTTACCATCGTGCCTTGTGACACCCTTTCAATAGCCCTTCAACTCCTTGTGAGCCCCAACCACACCCTACCCACTTGTGGTCACCCCACCGACGATCATCACATTTTTCCATCATCCACCATCAATCACCGCTTCTGGTAACTTATCAAACTTAATTCTCTATTTTCAAAATATTTTTATTTACTAAACAAAATTTTTATTTTGTAAAAGATTTTAACTTTTTACAAAATAAAATAAAAACTAACAACGTTAGCAAGAGTTTTTTTTTTTTTTTGCTCAACTAGTGCCATATATTAATTAATTATGAGATGGATTTATCTCTCTATTCATCTCTTCTAATATTTAGGGGTCTTTAAAGAACAAAATAAAAACTCAACTTTTAATTTTTTACCCATTTTGGGTGACATCACTTCTCATATTTTCTAATCACAAAAAAACAAAATAAGCTAAAAAATTCAAAAAATTAACTTTTACCAATTTCCCAAAACACTCCTTAATATATAATAGAAATCATATGTATATGTAAAATTTATCTTATTTAAATAATAATAATAAATCCATATAATAGGTGTAAAAAAAAAAACAAATATCATTGTTCTTACATATTTTTATACAATTTTATTTACTAGAATAATTTAGGTCAAATTTGACAATCTAAAAATAATTCATCTTTTTATCTTTTTATCTTTTTTTCATCACATCACCTCTCTACTTTTCTACACATATTTTCGTAAAAAAATAAAAAATACACTTATTTAGATCATCCCAAACAACCTAATAACATCGTTTTTGTAAATATCATTTCACTGAAATTTTTTAAAATGTTAAATCCCAATGAGTCACTGAGTGAAATTTTGCCTTAGAAATTGCATATTTTTATCATGGTGGCGTTAGGTACGGAGTTGTTGACTTGTTACCAACCAAGACTCCAACAAATGGTAGAGTTGTCAAATCAGCCATAATATTCTTATTCTAAAAAAATATCTAGAATCTGAATTTGGTGATGAATAAAATATGATTTCCCATATTATCAATTATGAATAAAAATATTGCATAAACAACAGTACATAATATTTCAAAACCAATTAATAGACCACTTTGTATGTTGATTAGAGCAGCAAATCAAATCAGAGGCGTAGGTTGTGACCTCTTCCAATTCATCCACCGTTCATTAGAAATACAAATACATATGATATAATAAAGATAATAAAAATAAAAGCAACAAATTATATTATTTGGTTTTTGTCCAGGAGTGGCTTGAAATCAGCAGACACGACGGCACAGGGTAATGCCATCGCCGACGGGAAGCATGCAGATCTCGATGCGGGGATCGGCGGCGAGTGCTTTGTTGAGCTCCAAGACGAAGTCTCTGTAGTACCTTACGTACTTCCTCATCGGAGCGTCCGGAGGCGCCACCACAGAGCCGTTCCAGAGGGTGTTATCGTATCCGATCAGTCCCCCAACCTTCACCAGATCAATCAGCCTCTTGTGGTAGTTGATGTAGTTGTCCTTGTCAGCGTCCACGAAAATGAAATCAAACGATCCATGATACTTTCCCTATAAAATTCATCACATTTGAATAAGTCAATTGGAGAAACAAACAATTTCATGTCCTTACCCCAAAACAAACATATCCATAGAGATTAGAGAGAGATTTTGATGGGTTTGATGAAAACTTACATCTTCGATCATTTGATCGAGAGCAGGCAGAGCAGGGCCTTCTCTGAAGTCGATTTTGTGAGCCACGCCGGCCTTTTCAATTATCGGCAGACCGATTTCGAAGTTTTCTCTGTTAATGTCCATTGCCAAAATCTACAACAATCAAATACACAAAATTTCCAAGTTAAATTGCTGATTCTACTTTTTACAACCACCCTCTCTGTTTGGTTATCAAGAAAATGCAAAGAAAGAACAGGAAAAAAAAAAAAGAAAAAAAAAGAAGAAGAGGGGATTTAGAATTTGAACTCCTTCTCATCAAATTTCTTAGCAGCAAAACTAGGGGATTGATAATGTTTGTTTAATTCTAGTACCTTCCCATCATCGGGGAGAGCAAGGGCGGTGGCGAGAAGAGAGTAACCAGTGTAAACACCGATTTCCATGGTGTTCTTGGCGTTGATAAGCTTCAAAAGCATGTTCAAGAACTGACCTTCGTCGGCAGAGGTAGTCATGATGTTCCTGTTTCACAAATTCAAAAAATCAACACAAATTCAAAACAAATTCCAACTTGATCCCCGTACACATCACAATTCAGAACCTGTTTGGTATATTTTATTATGTTTTCTGAAAAATTACTAAAAATTAGTTTGATGAAAATAAAAACAGAGCTCACCATGAATGTTGTTTTGAGTGCTTTTCAAAGAAAATAGAACCAAATTAGTTTGCAGATTTCTTTTTTTTTTTTTTAAAAAAAAATTTACAAATCAGATTCCGACAACGAAAGCAAACATAATTCACCATGGATGCTGATTTTAGTGTTTTTAAGAAAACAGAACCAAATTAGTTTCCAATGTCTTTTTAAGGAAACCAAACATAACTCACCACGGATTTCTAAAATCTATTTCTAGGAAAAAACTAGTTTGGTGAAAATAAATATAACTTACCATAAATGATGTTTAAACCTTAAAGTTTCAAAAAACAAATTCCCTAAAGGAAGCCAAACAGAACTCACCATGGATGTTTTGCAGTGACCTCTCTGAGCTTCTTCATCGCCTCTGGCTCTCTTGGGTAAACGCTGGTCTCAAGTATATACTGCAAAAACCAACAAAACCCAGATCAGAAATTGAGAAAAACAAAAAAACCCAGATCAGAAAATTGAGAAAAACAACAAAACAAATCTGAAAACAGATGAGATAGATCAGCAAATGGGGCCACCTGGTAGAGAGCATCGCTCTGTAAAAGACTCTTGTGGCCGACCTCTTGGTGCCTGAGAGTCTGTTCTCCTTCTCCGTTTGTTGCCATTATTGCAGCGAATTAATTTTCTGGGTTTTTTTCCTCTTTGGTTTTGTTTCGCCGGAGTGTTTGATCGCCGGTGAGCAGAGAGAGCCTGAGTTTGGGTGAAGATGAAATCAGGGTATATATAGGTGGAGAGATCCGGTTCAAACCGGTCGTGTAGGCTTTACCAGATGGTTGGACCGCCCGCCAACCGGTCGGGGGTTGGTGAGGACTGCGGTATTAGTTGGTTTAGGAATAGGAATATTGTGTCGCTGACCAATCATAAGTATTCCTATTTCTTTATATTTCTGAATCACCTAATAGAAAATTTATGATCTTTTTTTTCTTTTTCTTTTTTCAATCAAAACATACTTATGTTTGGTATATTTTTTTTGGGTTAATTTAATCATAAAAATATAAAATAAATTAAAAAATTAATAAAATAAAATATCACATATAAATTATAATTATTTTATTTTTTCTTTTAAAAATTTTAAAAATTCTTCTCAAATAAATTTTTTTAATTCTAAATAAAAAAAAATTAAAAAACCAACTCACAAACGAAAACTTAAAAAATCAAAAGTCATATTTAAATATCAAACCTAACCCAAACCCATATAAGTAAAAACTTTTTTCAACATCCTAAACCAACCCTTAAACAGTAACAACCAATTTCTACACTACGAGAGCCTACTAATGAGGCATCCCCCCACCACCGCTTGTCATGTGAAGATGGATTTTTTTTTGTTAAATTATAAATACATTTTTAAAAATTTATTGAAAATATGAATGTAATTATGAAAATTACATAAATCTTATTGAAGATCATAATTTCAAATTAAATATTATATTTTATTAATAAATTATTAAGTTAATTAATAATTTTTAATAATATCAAAATCTTATTTTAATTAATAATTTAAATAATTTTATTATTATATAAGAGAACAGTTAAATATTTTATTTTTTCAATTAATTCTTCTATTAATTAAAAAATTTTGACAAGAAAATATTTATAATTTTTTATATCACAAGTCACAATTCATATTTTAAGTAAATTTTAAAAAATATATATTTTTAATTTTAAATATCTATTTAAAATTATAATTCAAATACAGCTTAATGAAATCCTTGTTTTACCCTCAACTATTTAAATAAAAAGCAGGGGAGAATATAATTTGGTTGGAAGCAAAAATTGGAAAACGATTTGGAATCAGAGTTTGTCAGGAGAATTGGCATGTGAGATTGGACTGATTAGTGGCAAATTTATAGGTTTTGACAAAATTATACAAATTTCTTTTTTTAGCTTTAATTGACAATTAAAAGAGAAAAAAAATTACTGACAGACAATTAAATTAAGACTTTTTTGGGAGTTGGATTATTTTGGAAACACAAGAGGTGTGGCACTTTAGTAAGATTTTGAGATATAAGTTCTGATGTTCTAAGTTTCATTTTCATGGGGTTAGTTATTTGGGCGGCAGTACATATAGTTGATAAAACGAACTTTTCAGACCTAGGCAAATTATATCCACTGTTAAGAATGTGAGTTTGAATCTCCGCATGTGTGCAAGTCCGTAATTTACTGCTAAATGGTTGAGTAACCCTGCTATGTAGTAATCACGTAAGAGTGACTTTTGAAACCTCGACTCCTTATAAAATCTAACCCCAGATATTACCACTCTGTGATTAGGCTTTTTTTAGATTATTTTAAAATTTCTAGTTTGAAATATTTTTGTCTTTAATAAATATATATATATATATATTGAATGAAATGCTTTTATTTTTTATATTCATCTCACTATCTTTACAAAAATTTAGAAAAAAATATAAATAAGCCCCCTTTTTTTTTGAGATAAAATTTGACTTATAAGGCTAAAGTTATCGAACCTAATGAAGATAATATATAGGCACGTGGATAAATAAAATAAAATATACATCTTAATATAAAAAATATGATAATATTATTATTTTTTTGTCAATACGGTTAATGAATTACTAATGAAAGTAAAGTAAGTGAATGTTAAGAAAATTCAATATAATTATAATTAATAAAACACACTATTGTCAAGTATTTTGTGATTCATTTTGTAATTATTTTTGTATACATAAAAAATTTGTTTAGGATCACCTAACTTTTAACAATAATGTTAAAAACACAAAAATACATGGATGGAGAAAATTTAACAAAATTTGTCGCGAGTCCACTTCTTAGAAATTAAATTTATGTATTTGTTCTTTGTGCTTGATTTTATATTTAGTTGCTATATTCTTAAGCTTATTATATTTTTAATTTTAATCATTTATAATCCATTAAATTAGTAAAAGTAAATTTGGAGGTTCCTTTTTTTTTCTTTATACCTTTTCTAGGTGTATATTTATAAAGAGATGCAAATCATGACATGAGTGACTAAAGTTAATATTGATATATGTGTAAAATGGGTATTAAAATATATTTTAAAAATTGATTAGTGAACATTAATTAGCAGGATATTTAGGTTTCGAAATCCATTTTTAATAATTTAATTGATTATAATTATTGTTTTATAAAAATTAATGTAGTTTGCACCAATGAAAAAAATGGATTCTTGTAATTTGGCTTTTTAATGACGTCAACATGGAGTTTTATGACGTCATAATGCTTGGTTTTAATGGCCGAACCGTGGATAGGATTTGGATCCTATGGTGTAGGGTTTTTTTTTGAAAAATGTCTCGTAACTCAAATTTTGTGGCTCAAATCGTCAAAAGGACGTCGTTTTGGCCATTTTTATGTTATTCTGTACTTAAAATGACATCGTTTTGGCCATTTGAATCACTTTTAAGTCACAAAATTTAAATTACGTAGCATTATCATTTTTTTTTTTTTTTTTTTCCGGCCCTTTTGAGTTAGTACTTGACTATCATATTATTATAATATCTTGGTATTTATGTGGGGTTGGGACCACCAAACACCAAAATGTAAAATGCCGAGTTTGGGCCAAACGTGGTTGGTGAAAGGTTGGTGAGTGGCAACTTTGATCCGCATAATGCAAAAGAGTTGGTGGCCATCTCCTCATAATTTATTATTTTTTTCCTTTTAAACTCAAAAATGCTTTTCGTTAAAGTTTAAATTTTAGGTTGTATTTTAAGTATGAATTTAAATAGGAATTTAAAATATATATATATATATAAATTGAATGAAATATAGGATTGTTTTAGAAAGTAGGTTAAAAGTTAATTTTTTAATTTTTTTGATTTTTTTTAAAATATGTAAAAAAAAATAAAGATGTGATATGACTTAAAAAAGATTAAAAATAAAAAAATTGACTTTTAACCTCTTCGCAAAAGAGGCCATAATTATATTTCACACATCTTTTTTATTTCATTTTTAAAATTTCTATCTAAATTTTTACTCCAAACACAACTTTAAAGGAGGAACAATCGGACATTTAAATAAAAATTATAAAGTGAGACAATTTATAGAATGTGTCACTTTTTTTTCATTCTAAAAAAATCACTTAAACTTTCTGAGAGATAAAATTTTCCATGTGTTAGAATTTAGAAATACAAAGTAGATAATATGTATGATCATCATATTTCATTCTGCTTTGACGTTTTGATTGTCCCAATTAACATTTTCGAATTCTAGTCAAATTGTAATTGATTTCTCAAACATTGTTTCAAAAACTGAGAGAGACTTAAATGAAAGAGTTAAATTGTGATTTTCATAAAGTATATTAGTGGTAAGTATTAAATTAGATGATAAATAGGCTCATAATGGTGCTATTTTGGCATCTACTAAAATAGAATAATGTTATATTTATCAATTAATATATTAATTATTATACTAACAGATGGTGTGATATAATTTTAAAAGTTTTGAATATTTATAATTTATATAATATGTAGAATCAGTAATAATGATATAACACTAATTGGTACATTAGTGTGTATATTAATTTGTGCATGTAGTACCACCGACTAAATAAGCTTGAGTGGCATTTACAAAAAAAATAAAAAATAAAAAAAAATAATGGCACTTATAAATGTCACAAAAGATCTTGTGGGGACATAATTTTTGAATGACAACACGTGACCGAAATGTCACCGAAGTGCCAGCCGAGGTGCCACGTGTCTTGGTCATGACGCCGAAATCATCTCGGTTAGGCCGAGGTTATCTACGAAGATACCGGAATCCGGAATAAGCGGATAAGGGACAAGAGTCCTAGAATGAGAGAGGACTTCAATTTTGGTAAAGATAAGACTCTTAGAGAGTTTATCCTAATCGTACTGGGAGTCAAAGATTAGCAGTAATCCTAAGTCCATTGAAGCTAGGCTTCTATTGGGACTAGGTTTGTGTTGACTATAAAAGAGAAGCACCCTTATAGGTCTAAGGTATGCTTTTTATGCTTTGAATAGTGAGTTAAGCACTTTTGATATCTTTAAGAGATAACTGACTTGATCGTCGGAGTGCCCTCGGGTGGACGAACCACCGCCAGAATCTCTTCTTTTTGTGACAGGTCGTTCGAGCTTAATCTATTCTGCCAGTGTTCTCTAACTGAGTGCTTGATTGGTAGTGTGGTCGGAAATTGACACACACAATTTGGTGCCGTCCGTGGGAACGAAAGGAGAATAGATGGCCAACGACGGACAAAAAAAGAAGGTTGGGAACGACACCCCTGCTGAAAGTGGGAAACATATTGACCTTGATGTCAAAGAAGACAACTACAATGAAGAGACTCGTAATAAGAATCACGGAGGAAAGGACATCGGCTAGGAGGGCGATGTACCGAAGAAATCGGATCAGAGCGGGTATTATAACGAGGACGACCTCCAGGTATGGAAAGATAGATGCCTACGGAGGGACGAAATGAAGGGAATGGCGGACAAATTGGCAGACCTGCAAATGATCGTCAATTTCCTGATGCAGAACAACGTCATGCAGCCACCATTCCCACTACAAGATACGCCAATTCCAGTGGCCAAGAAAGGTGTCCAGAAAGGGGGGCAAAAAACAGTTCCTACAGTCCCTCAGTATGGCGGGACCAAGGGACATTCTCACCGGCCTTTGCGGGAGGTCAGGCATGGAGAATCCCAGAAGACACGATCTCGGCCTAGATGATTAGGTCTAAGAAGAGAAGAGCTCAGCCTAAAGTGAGTAGATCCCAGATTCCAGAAGATAACATCTCGGCCTAGATGATTAAGTCCGAGAAGAGAAAAGCTCAACCTAAGTTAAAGACTTTTTATATAAGGTTCACAAAGGAGTAGGTGGAAGCCATGCAGAAGGCTGGAGAATGATGCCTAGGAGTTGGAATTTTTAAGCGAAGATCGGTTTAACACTTGTTGAAATTTAAGAAAAATTTACAAGTTGAAGTTAAACCGAGGTCATGTTTAACACTTGTTAAAATTTTTAAAAAAAATTTACAAGTTGAAGTTAAAACCGATGATGTGTTTAACACTTGTTGAAATTTAAATTTACAAGTTGAAGTTAAACCGAGCATGTGTTTAACACTTGTTGAAATTTAAATTTACAAGTTGAAGTTAAACCGAGGACATGTTTAACACTTATTGAAATTTTAAAAATTTACAAGTTGAAGTTAAACCGAGGACATGTTTAACACTTGTTGAAATTTTAAAAATTTACAAGTTGAAGTTAAACCGAGGTCATGTCATGTTTAACACTTGTTGAAGTTTTAAAAATTTACAAGTTGAAGTTAAACTGAGGTCATGTTTAACACTTGTTGAAATTTGAAGGAAAATTTACAAGTTAAAGTTAAACCGAGATCATGTTTAACACTTGTTGAAATTTTAAAGAAAATTTACAAGTTGAAGTTAAACCAAGGGCATGTTTAACACTTGTTGAAATTTTAAGAAAAATTTACAAGTTGAAGTTAAACCGAGGTCATGTTTAACACTTGTTGAAATTTTAAGAAAAATTTACAAGCTGAAATTAAACCAGGGTCATGATTAAAGGAAAGAATTATATAGGTTCCATCACCTCAAGATGCCGAGGTAGTAAAACCTAGGAGGCAGTTGTGGGGACATAATTTTTGAATGACAACACGTGGCTGAAGTGTCACCGAAGTGCCAGCCGAGGTGCCACGTGTCCTGGTCATGACGCCGAGATTATCTACGAAGATACCAAAATCCGGGATAAGTGGATAAGGGACAAGAGTCCTAGAATTAGAAAGGACTTCAGTTTGGGTAAAGATAAGACTCTTAGAGAGTTTATCCTAATCCTACTGGGAGTCAAAGATTAGCAGTAATTCTAAGTCCATTGAAGCTAGGCTTCTATTAGGACTAGGTTTGTGTTGACTATAAAATAGAGGCACCCTCATGGGTCTAAGGTATGCTTTTTATGCTCTGAATAGTGAGTTAAGCACTTTTGATATCTTTGAAAGATAACTGACTTGATCGTCGGGGTGCCCGCGATGGACGAACCACCGCCGGAATCTCTTCTTTTTGTAACAGGTCGTTCGAGCTTAATCTATTCTGCCAGTGTTCTCCAGTTTAGTGCTTGATTGGCAGTGTGGTCGAAAATTGACACACATAGATCTCAAAACTATCATGGGGTTGTGGCACTTAGAGGTGTCACTAGTTTCTATCGTGACATGAGTATCAATGTCACTTGTTTAAAACGCCACAAGATTAAAAAATGTCATTGCAAGAATAGTTTTGTGACACTTTTAAATGTCACTAAACTAAGAATTTGTTGTAGTGTAAATCATATTTTTAATAAATAGGATTAATTCCAATAATTAGTAGAGTTATAGTGTAAGCGAAAACTAATTTCAAGGAAAATTATTAAATATTCTTAAAGTATCATGTGACACTATTTATGTGGTATTTCTAATTAATGAAAAATTATGACACATAACAAGTAAAGCATTTTGTCTAACTACTTAGCAAAGATGAGTAAATATATCTCTCTTATAATTTTTTTTTGACTATATGATTGGTTTAGTCCATCATGTACATAATGTCACATGTTTCAGGATTACTAAATAACTATCCCAATTTTAGTAAAAAGTGTTATCATAAAACCATTTTAATTTTTTTTTAATTTCTTCTCATTTTATTGTTTTCAATTTTACTCATTGTTAAACAATAATTAGATTTTTTAAAATCCAAATTTAAGGTATAGTATCCAAAACTGTTTTGTACATTGTATTGCACTTCCCTCGGAGAATACTTAAGAAACTAACGAATCATTTTGGTGTAGTTATGCTAAACTTTCAATTAAAGAGAAGTAAAAAGGCAAATTTTACAATATACACCTTGTTTTCTTATTTTTCTTTTAGTATATCATATGTTTGGTTATGGATTTTTTTATTTATTGTTATGAGTTAAGTAGTGTGTAATTATGACTCATTGTGTTGTGAGGTCTAAGATTATTTTTTCTTTTGTTATGACCATTGTGATGTGTGGGGATGTGGTTTGGAAATACTCTTATGATCCTGGGGGACACTCGTGATCCTCAGCTAGTCACCTAAAAAGAAATGAACACTCCGATCGGGGGTGCCGGAATTAGCACTCCGATGGATAAGTCAGTGTATACTCTCTTGATTGCTTGTATCTTAAGTTAAGCACCCTAGTTCTCACATACCTTTCTCTAACTGATGATCCTGTATTTATATTATTCTCTTTGGACCCTAGGGCCAGGCCCATCCTCGATCATTTACACGTACTTCTACTTGGCCTTTGTTCTACTGATTGGAAAGCCAATTATTTTATTCAGCTCTTCAATTGACTATGATCAATGCCGAATAAAGATTATATCCCGGACTGGACTCATCTGTTCGTCCCTATTGATCCAATTATATTCGGCTCCCACAATTGCCCCCCAAACACCCCACTAGCATCAGTTAGTCGGCGTGTTTGGCTTTGAGCTTGGAAAGTAAAAAATTCGGCGGTTAATCCTCCTCCTAATGTGTCACGACCCAAACCCACCCCTATGGGTTTAGCATCAGAATCGCCAAGAATCCGAGATGTCAAGATTCTTGAAGGCACGCTTACAGTAAAAGAATATCTGATCTGAGGGCATGGCGGAAGCCAAAACAGTAAATAAACAAGGTCCAATGAGCTATGACAGTCTATATGCAAAAAGACTTTTCATGCATATATATATACTCGGTACAGAACAGTATGCACAATATTTACAATCATTCAAAACAGGGACCAAATCCCTATTAAACAGTACAGTACAGTGCTATGTCTATACAGTTATACAAAACAGATACAAAGACAGATGGGGGAAATAAAACACCCCTAAGCCATAGCTTGGCAAGCTTGGAACCTCGCAGTGAGGCCCAGTAGTTGGCTTGACAAAAAGGGAGTCTAACCCACTCTCCTAGCTCCGGTCTGGTGCCTGAACACCAACATATATATAAAAACGGTGAGCTAAAGCCTAGTGAATAACATAATGCGTAAAGAGGTTTAGAATGAATGTCCTTACAGTAATGAAAACGGTTCATTGATTCAGTATATCAATCATTCAGTCATTCAGTCATATGTGGTACATCCATTAGCATAGCAGTATAATAAACAGTAGGTCTTAAAAGACCGAGCAGTTAATGATGGCCATCAATCAATAAACAATAGTGGTTCCAACAAGGGAACAGACAGAGATCTTTGTAACAATAATAGTAAACAGTGGTTGCTAAGGATGCCACAATACAGTTCAGAATATAGGACATATATTCATTCAATGAACAATATCAGTTCAGAAAATAGTTCAGTTAAACAGTCAGAAATATACACAGTTGAACATATCTGTACACAATTATTACTCACAGAGTTCTGGGCTACAGTTAGGCTAGAGCGCATCCCCGAAAGCCAACCCTATACAGTGACAGAACGAACACACACTAAGTTACACATTCGGGAATCAAAGACTTAGTCCCTACTTAGACTCGGTGTGGTTCTACATCTATATCCTCATTAGAATGCCCTAAACTAGGCCTAAGAATGCCTAGAATGAAATGATGATGCAAAGACGCACTTTTAAAAGCATTTTCAGAATTTTGACGAGGTCGGCCGGCGTAGGTTACTCGCCGGCGTATATGATATGCAGACAACGGTTCCCGCTCGAGCGTCACTTCCCACGCTCGAGCGGACTGCAAAACAGTCAAAAGTACTAGATGCTCAAAAATCACGCTCGATGGGCGCTCGACAACCGCTCGAGCGTAAAGTACAAGGTCCCGCTCGAGCGTCAATTATTCCGCTCGAGCAGACTTCAAACAAGGCAAAATCTTCGAGCACAATTTCATGCTCGGCGCCCAAGAACCCGCCGAAGCGTGAGTTCAAAATTTGGAATTTCCAGATTTGAACCTCAAGCTCAAATCCAACTTCAAATGCATCAAATTCAATTCCTTTGGGCCCATTTTCCAGAAAACACTTCAAAACTCATAATATTATATATTTCAAAGATCAATTTAATAAATCAAAGCTCAAGGGTGTTTCAATTAAATCCAATTTCAAACCAAATTTTCATGAATATGATCTCAATGAACATGCATGAACTTTAAACAACTTTCAAGCTTCAAAACATGCTCTTATGAGCCAATTCTTTTCAAAATAAGATGAAATCATGGACTATCACACTATTATGAACATGCATGCACTAATTGCCATGAAATCAACATAAAAAATGTAAGGATAAACACATGCATGCATGATACAAGCTTTAATCCAACACAACAAGACCAATTCAAGCCTTAGATTACTAAAGACCCATTAATCATGCAAGAATAAACTCAAATACACAATGAAGAAGGTCAATGATCTATCTTAGGTCTTCAATGTAAGATACACAAGCTCAATTTGCAATCTACACTTCAATCCCTTCAAGTTTCTAAGCAAAGCAACAAGGACAATTCAACTCTCTCACTTTCTCTCTCTCTAGTTCGGTGGTGGTGAGGAAATGAGCTGATGAAATGTTTGTTTGAGTGTATAAAGGCTCAAATATGTTTAGCCTACATAGCCCACTAACAATGGCATTTAAGTAAATAAGCTTAACTCTTTAATTAGCTCTAATTGATCTAGTTTAATCATACCAAATCACTTTTCAGATAAATATACCATAAAATTACATAAATTCTAATGATCATAAATCATAAACCAATTTCAGGTTCGGCCGCCGATAAGGCCTTCAATTTGCAGTTTAAAGGATAAAACGTGAACAGATAATTTAGCAGTCAACAGATAAACATGCAATTAAACGGATATACTCAATCCATTAGTTCCAGATTCTAGTCAGTCGGTTCAGTATTTCAATCAATTCAATTACCAATCATGTTCAGTCTCAGTTTAATAGTAATCGATGGCTTATCGGTAAACAGTGGTGAGGGTTATTACACAATGCGTGTCAGAACGCGCACACGCTTTTTGGTTATTATAACGATTTCCCGCCCCTTCATACGCTGCCTCCATTTAATGTGATTTGAAATTGTCTCTTCGAATGTATGTTTTGAATACTCAAAAATATCTGGTTCGCCTTCTAGTGCAACTCCTTCACGTCGCGGCTTCTGCAACTCCTTGTTTCTCGTTTTCCCTTTCATCTCCTGTAAGTTTTCTTCTCCTTCACTTCCGATCCCACTTCCTTGTTTGCTTTTAGTTTCCTATAATCCTTGGGCTGGCCGGGATGGCAAAACATCTGAAGGAGCTCCTTTCAGCGGATCGAATCTCCGGCTTTCGACGCCATTTTTCCATTCCCGATGACGTTCATCTGTCACTTTTGGCAGACAGCACCACTGATATGGAGAGGGATGATGAGAGCACAATCGTCTTTCTTCTCCTGTCAATTGCTGAGGGCGGAGTCTATTTTTCTCTTCACCCGTTTTTGAGGGCCGTTCTTCGATATTGTGGTCTAATCCTTTCCCAGCCCAACGTGAATTTTTTTCGCATCATAATGGGGATTGTAGAGCTAAACCGGTATCTTAGGATTAATTTAGGTATACCCGTCGTTCGGCATTGTTATGTCCTAGCCAAATCTACTGGCCGGCTAGGACGCTACTTTCTTAGAGCCAAGGATACTGATCATCACTTAGTGACTATGCTTGCCAGCTCTGGCAAGCGTGTCGATGACGTGATGGTCGTTGTCCGAGGCAATTGGGAATTCGGCGAGGGTGAAGATCGCCTAGACCCCGTGCCAAGGCGAAAAGGCGAACCAGGTGGCCGATTAGATCACTTTTGTTTTTGTTATTACAATATCTTTATTCGGCACTATATACATCTAATCGCTTTGTTTATGCAGGCAGCGACTTGAAGAGAGTATTGGTTTCAGACAATGACGCTGTGCTTGCAGAAATTAAAACCGCTTCTGATTAAATCGCCGTCCAAACCTTCAAAAACAAGGGAGGCGGCTACATTCTCTCTTGATGCAGATTTTACACGACATTTTCGGTGGTAGACAACATTCTAATACCACGAGGTGACAACCATCTTACAGCCCTTATCTTCTCCAGCTTCAAGAACTTAAGGCAGATTGGTTCAGAAACATCCGATTCGAAACACGTAGAAGAACAAGCGGCCAAACCAATCGCCGAGGACCCGGACCGGTTGGCAGCAGAGGTTGACGAAGCTCTTAACTCGGCCTTTGAGGAAGCCGGACTTAACTCGTCCGACCCTCCGTCCACATCAAGCCAAGGGGACGCCTTCTTCGAAGATATTTTTACAAATTTGGGAGACCTTCCCGATGCTTATTCTGAGGGTATGGCTGGGGAAAGTCTCACGCAGTTGGCACGAAAGAAAAACGCCGAACGCATGGCCGCCCGATGGAAAGCCGAGGCCATCCGTTTTGGACCTGCCCCGACTGAATCTTTCGAACCTATTATCGTAGAAGAAACGGCTCAAGTTCATGTGGCCGAGACGGAGAAGGATGCCGAACGGCCGATTCTAGAAGAATAGCCGATTCCAGAAGATCGGAGAGAAAAACGTACCGCCGAGAGCGAGGCCGGCTCTGAGGAGAACCTTGTTGATAAACGGCCACGCTTAGAGGAGTTGGGTGTGGTTGCTCCTTTTGTTGTTGAACCAAAAATAAAAAGCATGCCGATCTCCTCCGAAGCGTCGGCCTTGAAAGATCCAGCTGTAGCGTTGAGCTTGGCTGCCTTGGTCTCATTGCCGGCTGACAAGGCAACCTTTCGTGCGGAGCCAGATTTGGTAGCAATAGCATTAGCTGCCCAGTCGGCCCTTCTAGTATGTGACTTGATCCTAACTCCTTGTTTTGGTTTAGTTTGCATATGGTATTTCTTGGTGTGTGACGATCCCAACTCCTTGTTTTGCAGACGGTTGGAAGAATAGCTGAAATTGGCTATCGCCAGCATGATGCCATTGAAAAAATTAACCGTTTGAAGTCGGAAGTCGACGGTGAGAGGAGCAGGGCCGAGTTCAAAGCGGCGAGAGCCACAATGGAAAGTGCACGAGCTGAAGTTGAGAATGAGAAGGCGCGGGCTGCTAACCAGCTTCGATCCAACGCCGAGGAGAGGGCAAACGCGAGCGAGGAATCGCTTAAGTTAGCCAAGGAGGTGCTTGCCAAGCTGGAGGCCGAATTGGAAGAGTTGAAGAAGGCTAAGGAAAAAGTCGACTCCGAGGCTTCCGCGGCGTTCGAGGCTAGGAAGAGCGCCACCCTTGAAAACTATGTAGAACAAGTCCCCAAATTCGAGAATCGGGGATTCAAACACGGCTGGCTCAAAGCCCTTGCTGCCGCTGGAGTGACATTGGCCATGCCAATTCCATATGAGCAAGTGGACGTTGAGCCGCTTGAGTCTGATCCCGATGATTGATTTGGGAGACATTTTAGTTTTGTTAGGTATTTTCAATGTATGTTCTTATAAACATGTTTTGTTTTCTTAGTAGACATCTATTTGCTTAGGGTAATCTTCATGTATAAAATGATGACTATGCTGTATTCAATTTATGAATGAATATTTCCCTTGCCTTGCATTATTTACAGTATTTAATTGTTGTTATCAATGAAGATTACTGTTTTGTTTTTACTGTTTTGGGTAAAATTATTGTTGTCTGTTGCGCGGTAGCTAAACATTCGTGTACACTTGTCGATTAGATAACTAAGGGTTAATAAATGTGATCTTGCTAAATATCATTAGTTCATGGAGTGGCTGCGGCACAAATTGATCGGCATTGGGCTTAGGTATTTGGCCGATCAGATTAATAAATCTGACCTTGCCCCAGTCAATGTATGAACTCCGAAAGCCGAATATCATTAGTTCATTGAGTGGCTGCGGTACAAATCGATCGGCAATGGACTTAGCTATTTGACCGATCAGATTAATAAATTTGACCTTGCCCCAACTAGTGTATGAATTCCGAAAGCCGAATATCATTAATTCATGGAGTGGCTGCGGCACAAATCGATCGGCATCGGGCTTAGGTATTTGACCGATCAGATTAACAAATCTGACCTTGCCCCAGCCAATGTATGAACTCCGAAAGTCGAATATCATTAGTTCATGGAGTGGCTACGGCACAAATAGATCGGCAACGGGCTTAGCTATTTGGCCGATTAGATTAATAAATCTAACCTTGCCCCAGCCAATGTATGAACTCCGAAAGCCAAATATCATTAATTCATGGAGTGGTTGCGGCAGAAATTGATCGGCAACGGGCTTAGCTATTTGGCCGATTAGATTAATAAATCTGACCTTGCCCCAGCCAATGTATGAACTCCTAAGCCGAATATCATTAGTTCATTAATAAATCTGACCTTGTCCCAGCCAATGAGCTCTGAAATTTGAATATATCTCCTAGATCGAAATGTATTGACAATGCCGAATATCGGGATGAATCAACAATGCCGAATATCGGTGGTTGCAGGAGTGTGCGCATTGATAAGATCACCTCGGGAGTGGGGTACACTCCTGAGTGATTAAGAAAAGGGGTTTCCATTTGAGTTTCATAAAGCGACTCGATTCTGCTCGTCCTTCGTGGCCAGAAAAGTGTGAATGTTAACCAGACTTTTCTTTAATAATAAGGGAGAGGGCAGAACTCTGGCGGAGCTGGACTCATCAATGAATCGAGGTGGCAAGCCTTCCCGTACAGGAGGTAAGGCATTTGTAGAGCACGAGAGGCGTCACTCTCCACGTCGACGAAGCAGGTCACCAAGAAAGGAGAAGCGCCAACGGGGGAGCTCCCCTCATTTGCGAAGTGAGGCCAGTGGACCACTACGCCCATTGAGCTTTTCTGTTTTCATTGGGAATAAACCGATGACAGAGGTAGATTCCATCATTTGTGACCCAAACGTGGAGGTCAAATTTACGCGACAGATTTTCCCGCCAGAAGTCCAGCAGTCGATGGTTGGTCGACTTGACTTTGACGTGTTTCGAGAGGGCGTTCATGGGGCGGTGAAAAGGCTGTACACCGCCTATGAAATCGGCATGTGCCTTCGTGCTACGCGACGAGAAATATAGAAGAATGATGAACGCATTCGAAATTTGGAAGCTCGCGCAAAAGCGGCTAAGCGCGAGCTAAGGAAGGTCAAGGCCGATCAGACACAACCAGTCGGACAAGCTAACCTTATTGTGGAAGAAAGAGTGACCCAATGCCTTATCAGTAATGCAATTGCTAATCGTGATACGGCGAGCATGATTGCCATGGAGTCCGCGAAGGGGAGGGCTTATGAAAAAGGCTTCCATGAAGGCCGAAAAGTAAGGATAGAGAAGACTAGGGAAAATCTCGCCGATGAAGTTTGCCGATGTGAAAATGGTGGATTTAAGCACGGTTGAATCAAGGCACTTCAAGCCATGGAGGCTATTCGAGCAGCGGGCGTTGATTCGGCGTTACCGCTGTACCAACGTGATCACTTCCCCTTTTCCGCCTTCGAAGTCGAGAAGAGTAACGATGAGGGAAACGCCGGATAAAAGTAGACATTGTAATGCTCAAAGTAGACATTGTAGACCTTGCAATGCAAAATTATGTAATTATTGGCTAATTGAATAATAGTACATTTTTTACTTCAAGTGTTTTCAAGTGTTAGCGTATTTTCTAATTATATTAGTACACTGCATACCAATCGATTAATCTAAGGACACATTTTATTTTGAATGTTCACATGTTTCAGCCTATGTTTATACGGCATGTTTCACCACGCATTTATACGGCTTGCCTCATTTCTTTTTGAATGCCAATCATGCACTAATGGGGACCTGAATCTGGAGACTTGGCCAATCGTGATATCCACGAAGGGCGCTCTGAATCTGGAGAATAAATCGGCCCAAAGGTGTCATGCACCAATAGGGCTCCGAATCCGGAGGATAAATCGGCCCAAAGGTGTCATGCACCAATGGGGCTCCGAATTCGGAGACTTGGCCAATCGTGATATCCACGAAGGGCGCTCCGAATCCGGAGGCTAAATCAGCCCAAAGGTGTCATGCACCAATGGGGCTCCGAATTCGGAGACTTGGCCAATCGTGATATCCATGAAGGGCACTCCGAATCTGGAGGCTAAATCGGCCCAAAGGTGTTATGCACCAATGGGGCTCCGAATCCGGAGACTTGGCCAATCATGATATCCACAAAGGGCACTCCGAATCCAGAGGCTAAATTGACCCAAAGGTGTCATGCACCAATGGGGCTCCGAATCCGGAGACTTGGCCAATCGTGATATCCACGAAGGGCGCTTCGAATCCGGAGACTTAGTTTGGCCAATCGTGATATCCACGAAGGGCACTTCGAATCCGGAGGCTTAATTAGCCCAAAGGTGTCATGCACCAATAGGGCTCCGAATCTGGAGACCTGGCCAATCGTGATATCTACGAAGGGCGCTTTGAATCCGGAGATAGTTTGGTCAATCGTGATATCCACGAAGGGCGCTCCGAATCTGGAAGCTTAATCGGCCCAAAGATGTCATGCACCAATGGGGCTCTGAATTCGGAGACTTGGTTTGGCCAATCATGATATCCATGAAGGGCGCTCCGAATTCGGAGGCTTAATCGGCCCAAAGATGTCATGCAACAATGGGGCTCTGAATTCGAAGACTTAATCAGTTCAAAAGTGACATGCACAAAAGGGGCTCCAAATCTGGAGACTTTTGAACTGAATTGCGTTAAGAGGAAACCGGAAACTTTGCATTGCAAAAGTGAAATATATACATGGTGAACCATTCAAAACTAGTATCATTTCCCACAGGTCGGGTTTAATGATAGAATTTACGCAAGTGCGTTGAATTCCAATGCCGTGGCAGGCTCCTTCCAGACATGTCTTTGAGCCGATATGCCCCTACTCCCGCGATCGAATCGACCTGATAGGGACCGTCCCAGCTAGGACCCAATTTTTCATCAGTCGGTTTCCTCGCAGCTAGAAGTACTTTCTTCAGGACCAACTCTCCCGGTGTGTAGCGACACAGCTGAACACGTTGATTATACGACTTAGCAAGCTGCTGCTGATACCATGCCATGGATGTAAGGGCACGGTCTCTTCGTTCTTCAATTAGAACCAAATCTAAGGCCAGCATCATGTCGTTTTGGCCCATATAAAAAACTTTCGATTTCAAGGTCAGGAGGCCGATCTCCGGTGGTATGATTGCCTGGGTTCCAAAGCATAAAGCAAACGGCGTTTCCCTAGTGGATCGCCTCGACGTAGTTTGATGAGCTCACAGTATACTCGGCAATTCTTCGATCGATTTGCCTTTAGCTTTCTCCAGCCTCTTCTTGATGCCGTCCAAGATGGATTTGTTAGAGGCTTCAGCTTGACCATTGCTTTGTGGGTAAGCCGCCGTGGAAAAGTAAGGCCAGATACCATACTTGCTGCACAGCTCTCGGTACATGCCGCAATCAAACTGGGTGCCGTTGTCTGAGATAAGTGCTCTTGGAATGCCGAATCGTGTTATGATATTTCTCCATACGAAGTGCTTAACATCAGCATCTCGAATGTGCGTTAATGCCTCCACTTCAACCCATTTTGTGAAGTAATCAGTCGCGACAATCAAGTACTGCTTGTTCCCTAGGGCCCTCGGCAGTGGTCCGACGATATCAAGTCGCCACTGGGCGAACGGCCAAGGACTGGTGATAGAGCTTAACTCTTCAGCAGGCAGATGGGTTAAGGGGGACAACTTCTAGCATTGTTCACATTTTTTTACATAACATTCGGCATCTGCTCTCATTGTCAGCCAATAATACCTCTGTGTTACAGCTCGATGAGCCAAAGAGCGCCCGCCAGAATGTGCGCCACAACTACCTTCATGTATTTCAGTCAGAAGCTCTTTGACTTTGTTTGAATGCATGCACTCTAGGTATGGGCCAGAAAGGGATTTATTATAAAGCTTTCCTTGCGGATCCAAGTAGTATCGTAGGGCTTTGTTTCGCAGCCTGTGCGCTTCTTTCTTGTCCGCTCGGAGCTGCTCGGAAGACAGGAATGTAGCAATGGGGTCCATTAAACTCAATCCTGACTCTATGATATTGACTTGGACTTCCTCCGAAGGGCCAATGCTCAGTTCCGGTATGAAACCTACTTCGATGGTTCGTTTAATCTCTGAGTTAATGGCGGAGGCTAGGCAAGCCAAGGCATCTGCATGTGTGTTTTGATCACGTGTGTAGACGCGCTCCGAAGAACTCTTGAGGAAATCTCGTTTTGTTCTCTAGCTACTATAGTTGGGACTCAAATGTCACGGTTCTGAATCTAATCTCACAATGTGCGATGTGAGACCGATAAATCACCAAAGAGCCCAAATCTAGCAAATCGTTTTGGAAAACTGATTTTATAAAGAAGTGCCAAACATGGACTGTTTTGCCAAATACAGAATCGCCACCTAAATATTTTATTTTGGGGAAATTTAGGAAACCCTGACTCGTGCCTGAGGCCACGTGTCCGTCATCACCAAAGTTGCCTCGACTCGGGAACTTGGGTACGATTGGGAAAGGTCATCTATGAACACCCCGGCTCGCCCGATCAAAGATCGACCTGTACTAAGCATGATATCTTGTTTTTGAAAACACATGTGCTCTTATTCCAGTTAATTAGCTAGAATTACTATGTGATGCGCACACCACACAAGTATAGACTAGATCGCCTAATTTGGAACAAAGCATCGCATATCCGTTTGTTTGGAAAATGGTTTGAAGTTTACTACTCGCAAGTAGGCTAAAATGTGGATTTTGATGAATTATCCCAATTCAGGTAATCCAATCTTCACCCACAGGCATTCTGGCAGTTATATCACATAAGCAATTAGCCTCATGGCAAGCATGCTATCATGTTAACACTCACATACATGCAAGATGCTAAAACATAAACACTTACAGTGTACTTCGAGCCAAAACAAAGAACTAGGTAGAAATCATGTATGATCCTAGTTCATGTTAAAATGGCTAATGCAACACATGCGAAAATGCAACTTAAAATAGGCTCGTCTATTCTAGAATGTCATGTGAAATGCAACTTGGTACATGTATTTAAATTGGAATTAAAATACAATGCAGTTAGTATGATGCGCCGAGCCCGGTGCATGCAAGACAGATGAATGGATGCACGCATGCAAACATAAGGTATGCTAAATGAAATATGCCCTAAAACTAACCATCGTAAGCAGTTAAGTAAAAAGGAGAAAGAAATGGAGGTTGGAAGATATGCATCACACACACGCACGCTTATTACAACAATATGCCCTCTTGAGGGAGGGACCGAATAAAAAGCTAACTAGCTAATCTAAGCTAATTAAACTAATTATTACACAACAAAGTAATTAACTAATCCTAGTTAACTAATTATTACAAAACGAATTGAAATAGCTAAACACATTAACCAATAAAGTACAAACCAAAGCAAAAGCAAGCTATCTAAGCATGGCAGCTAAGGAAAGCAGTAAAACAGGAGGTTCTCGGAGGGAGAAGACTGGATGTATGCAAGCCTGGTCGCCTCGTTCGGAAATCCAATGCGATGCCCCAATTTGCCTCTATTTTCATTTGTCCTCAGAAACTTGCACCAAGCTCCAGAAAGATGATACTCCACCTTGGGAATCCTGTGGGAGTGTGGCTGACCACTTTTGGTCTCTAAAAACACCTGCCGACCACTTTTGGTTGTTGAAAAACCAGCAAAGTAGTCGGCCAGCTACTTTTTCTGGTCAGCCGGCCGGTTGTTCTTCTTGAATCGATTTTTACGCAGAGAGCAAGAAAGGGCATGACAATGTATTTGCAAGATATGTGTGCACAACCACCCTCCCTATCATGTCATGAACTCAAGGGAGTGTAGGTTCTCGACCCTCGGGCCACCAATCAAGCATCTTGATGCATGATGGTTGAGAGGCGAAGTTGCACAATTCAATATGAAAATGAATGCACAAGTAAACACATAAAGCCTAAAACTCTATCATGTATGATCAACAGCGTCGGCGACCCGAATTTGAGGCACGTTTCATCACTTTAAGTATGAAACGTCCCTCATTTCCCGTGTTTGGACTAACTCCTATTCCAAACACAATGCAACACATAATATGGCACGCATAATGCAATGTAATGCAACCTTAGAATGCAACTTGAACAACCTAAAAAGGCTAATGGCATGCACAATACTAATGCGTGCAACAACTAGCATGCACAATGCAAATATCAATTAGCATGCACAATGCAATGATGTAACCTAAACATACACAATGCAAGGTATAAGGCATACACAATGCGATAAACGTGACATGCATAATGCGATGATCTACATGGCATACACAATGCAACTAGCAACCTAGCATACACAATGCAAGGAATAACATGACATACACAATGCTAAATGCTAAGAACTAGATGGCATACTCAATGCAAGGCAATCAATGAGGTTCTCTACGCAATGTAATGCATGCGTGCACAATGCAAGTGACAAGGGCAACAATATGCAATACACCAAACATGTAACAACATGCAAACCATATACTCAATGGACTTAAACCGAAATGGACAGACCTCAGTCATGCCCAAATCAGTGGCCATTGGTGATGAAATGAAGGCACATAAAACAAGGCATGTATGCACAATGCATCGGCCATCAAAGAGGCCAAAGAGCACAACTCTCAAGTGTGCTCAATGAGTGACAAAAGTGGAAGTGTAACAACATTAAGTGCACTGAAATGAAGCAAGAAATGATGCCAAATCATTCAAACAACATAAGTAAAGCATGCTAGGGTCCTAAGGCATGAAAGCTAGCAAAAAGCAACACAAAGGAGGCATGCAATGATGCTCAAAAGCATGAACTAAGCATAGACAGAGCTCAAGTAGGTCAAAACAAGGACCAAAACATGCTGAGATAAGGGCTCAAAGGCCTAGGTATGCAAGCATATGAGCTAAGGCATAAGCTAGCCAAACATGGACAATACTCAAAGGCATTCAAAACATGAATGAAGTGGGGACATGGCAATGCTAAATGCTCTGAAATGTCATGCTAGATGATGCTAAATCATGTACATAACACAAATGAAGCTTGTAATGATGCTCAAAGCTTGAAACAAGCAAGAGCACTTGTACTACAAGTATACGAAACATGAAGCATGTGATTAAGGAAACCCAAAACAGTCCTAGAACATGTTAAAATGAGTCTAAAACATGCATGGAAGGAAGCCAAAACATGCTAGCATGAAGGACATAAGGCATAATATATGCAAGGCAAATAAGGTGGATTACACTACACCTATTAGGACCAAGCATGGTATGACTCAAGCAACAAAAATCAGAGTTATATCATGGCATAATAACCCTAAATAACCACTGAAATGATGGCTCACAAGCTATGGCATGAAAGCGTACGCAACGGTTCATGTTAAGGCATAAAGGGGCCAACCCTCCAATGCATTGACTGAGTAACACATGTGAATGCATGGCCATGAAACATGGACTGAAATCACATAACAAGTGATGCCAAATCACTGAAATAGGCCAAGTAATGCATGCTAAAGGATTCAAAACACAAAGCTAACAAGCTAGATTGAACCAAGGCTATACAAAGCAAGTCATGCATGACCAAAAAAACTAAAATCAGACCTTAAACATGGTAAAACATGAACAAAATCTTCTTTAAGCTAAGCCAAAAGCATGCTAAAATGACATGTTACAACGTGATGCATGGTAGGTTATTTCATAGGATTGCACTACAAGTGCAAGGAGCATGCAAAGGCTAACCAAACCAAACCAAACCAAAACAGAGTCATGACATGGCAAAGCATCACCAAAAACATGCTAAAATGGAAAGAAAATAAGCTAGAATGACATGCTATTTCATGAAGCATACAAAGCTAGTTTGTGTGATTTACACTACAAGTGTATTAACCATGCATGGGGTGACCAAAGCAAGCAAAAATAGTGGTATGCCTCAGCAAAATAACAACAAATACAAGCTAAGATATGGTCAACATACACTTAGTAAAGATGCTCAAACATAAGGCATATTAAGGCATGTGTTGAAGATGCAAGGAGAAGGGATGTCCCTCCCCTTCTTAGGACCTTAAAACACCATTCCCACCACTGAAATCCCTCTGGATTTCTCAGGGATTTCAGTGGTGAGAAGGGCAAAACAAGATGGTCCCGAAGCTCACAAAAAGGCTCAAAAACAAAGCCAAACAAGGCCTAAAAAGAGGTAAACAACCCCAAACATAAAAGTGATCTTAAACAAAGATCAAAAGCATGCAAAAACAGAACTTTTATCAGTTATGAGCTAAGCTTAAAACAGCATGCAAGATAGGTTAAAGCTTAAGCAAGAAAGGGGAATTTAAAGGTCAAAAGCTCACTCTTGAAGACCCTCTTTATAACTGCAACTCCAGCAGCCTTTTTGAACTTAAACCATTCCAAGAACACCAAAAACAACCTCAAGGAGCCTCAGCAACACAAGCAAGGTGTTTAAGTGTGTGTTTGTGTGTTAAACTAGGACAAATCTACACTTTTGAGCACAAAAATGAAGCAAACAAAGCAATATAGATATAACACTATATCTATCCTTCTCCCTCAGATTTTCTGACCTTGAGGAGGGAGGAGGAGCCTCCCTCTTATAGAAGAGGAAAGACAAAGCTTCTAAGAGAAGCTAAGCACCAAGCAAATCCCTCCATACACGTGGATGGATGATGGCCCTAAAGTCTTCCAGTTGTGCTAGCTGGAGGAAAATATCTCCAGAAAGGTGTCAAAAATCAGCCGACCACTTGAAGTGGTCGGCCTACTAGTAAAAGTGGTCGACCGACCACTTTAGGTGGTCAACCAGAGTAAAAACTAGTTGGCTATAGGTGGGAGATGTCAACACACTAATGCAAGGTGGTGGGATGGTGGTCGACCAGAAAAGATGGTCCAAAGACCAAGAAAGCCAGTTATCAGACAAGAAAACCGGCTGGAAAAAGGAAAAGTGGTCTCCAAGGAGAAAAAGTGATCTCCTACCCTTGTACCACCTTCCAAACAAGGAAAACAAGGTTTGTACCAAAAACAAACTAAAGCAGATGCAAGACGAGAGATCGGGAGGTAAAGCACGCAGCCAAAAGCCCCAAAAACTAGCTGACGAGCATCAAAAGTGGTATGCAACCACAAAAGTGGTCTCCCAGACCACAGTGTTCCTCTAGGCAAAGGCAACAAAGTGTGGTTCAAAAACCACGCCAAATGAAGAATGTTAAGCGGTCCCGAGACAAGGCGCATGACCAAAGGCTCTAAAAATCGGAAACTAGTCTCCAAATGGGAAAAGTGGCCTACGACCACAGAGAGATGGTCTACAAGACCACTCCCTCCCTCCGAGAAGGGAAAACAAGACTTGGTCCGCAAACCGAGCCAAAGCACAAAAGAGTTCAGAGGCCCGGAGGCAAGGCTCTCAGCCAAAACTTCGAAACCTTTAAACGAGTACAACATGCACCATCACCGAGCCTCAGCAACACAAGCATGGTGTTTAAGTGTGTGTTTGCGTGTTAAACTAGGAAAAATCTACACTTTTGAGCACAAAAATGAAGCAAACAAGGCAATATAGATATAACACTATATCTATCCTCCTCCCTCAGATTTTCTGACCTTTAGGAGGGAGGAGGAGCCTCCCTCCTATAGAAGAGGAAAGGCAAAGCTTCTAAGAGAAGCTAAGCACTAAGCAAATCCCTCCATACACGTGTATGGAGGATGGCCTTAAAGTCTTCCAACTGTGCCACTTGGAGGAAAATATCTCCAAAAAGGTGTCAAAAAGCAGCCGACCACTTGAAGTGGTCGGCCTGCTAGTAAAAGTGGTCGGCCGACCACTTTAGGTGGTCAACCAGAGTAAAAACTAGTTGGCTATAGGTGGGAGAGGTCAACACACTAAATGCAAGGTGGTGGTATGGTGATCGACCAGAAAAGATGGTCCAAAGACCAAGAAAGCCAGTTATCTGACAAGAAAATCGGCTGGAAAAAGGAAAAGTGGTCTCCAAGGAGAAAAAGTGATCTCCCACCCTTGTACCACCTTCCAAACAAGGAAAACAAGGTTTGTACCAAAAACAAACTAAAGCAGATGCAAGACGAGAGATCGGGAGGTAAAGCACGCGACCAAAAGCCCCGAAAACTAGCTGACGAGCATCAAAAGTGGTATGCAACCACAAAAGTGGTCTTCCAGACCACAGTGTTCCTCTAGGCAAAGGCAACAAAGTGTGGTTCAAAAACCACGCCAAACGAAGAATGTTAAGCGGTTCCGAGACAAGACGCATGACCAAAGGCTCTAAAAATCGGAAACCAGTCTCCAAACGGGAAAAGTGGCCTACGACCACAGAGAGATGGTCTACAAGACCACTCCCTCCCTCCGAGAAGCGAAAACAAGACTTGGTCCGCAAACCGAGCCAAAGTACAAAAGAGTTTAGAGACCCGGAGGCAAGGCTCTCAGCCAAAACTTCGAAACCTTTAAACGAGTACAACATGCACCATCACCGAGCGCTGAATCGATGACGTCTGAGTCTTAAGGTCGGTTAAAAATGGGGTGTCTACAACGTGTTATTTGATTCAATTCGTGGTGGTCAAACTTAGTCAACAAGGAGTTGGCCATTTTCATGTAAGCCGCCATACGGTCATTTTTGGCCGCGTACTTCCCCTTTAGTTGATTGATCACTAGTTTTGAATCGCAAAATACAATCAAGCACTGAGCACCCAGAAGATGTGCATTCCGCAAACCGGTTAGAAGGGCTTCATATTCGGCCTCGTTATTTGATGCTTCGAAGCCGAGTTTGACGGCCTACTCAATTATTGCGCCGTCGGGAGCCATGATTACTACCCCGACTCCATTGCCCCATTGATTGGATGATCCATCACAGTATAGCTGCCAAATGTCCCCAACATAAATTCTCCAGTTCGGCTTAGGTCGAATTTCATCAGACTTGAAGTCGGCGAGATCCCCAGTGAATTCGGCCACAAAGTTGGCAAGCACCTGTCCCTTGATTAAGGTTCTAGGCAGGAACTGAATATCATACTGGCCAAGTTCAAGAGGCCACTTTGAAACGCGCCCTGATGCTTCTGCACTACGGAGTACCGACCGAAGGGGGTGGTCCGTTAGTACCCCGATGGTATGCCCCTGAAAGTAATGCATCAGCTTTCTCGTTGCCATGACGAGGGCCAGAATGAGTTTTTCCAACGAAAGGTAGCGTGTTTCAGCGTCAACCATTGCCTTGCTCACATAATACACTAGCCGTTGCTCCCCTAACTCTTCCTTTATTGACGGCCCGGTCAGAAACTACCAAATACAAAATGAGCAAGTCACTTGCCGAAGGTGTTGTCAAGAGTAGAACTGATCGGAGGTAGGGCTTTAGGCTGTTGAAAGCGGCTTCGCACTCGACGGACCATTCAAAAGCCTTTCCCTGCCGTAATGTATGAAAGAATTGTCAGCAGCGGTCCGTGGAACGACTGATGAACCTGTTGAGTGCAGCGGCCATCGCTATTAACTTCTGAACCTCCTTGATCGATCGAGGGGAGCCGAGTTCCAGGATTGCTGTGATTTGTCTTGGGTTGGCTTCGATTCCTCGGTGGTTGACAATGTAACCTAAGAATTTGGCAGAGCCGATCCCAAATGCACATTTGGAAGCGTTCAACTTCATTCTATATTTGAGTAAAATGTTGAATGTCTCTTCAAGATCGGCTATATGTTTCTGCTCTTCCTTGGACTTGACCGCCATATCGTCAATGTATACTTCCATAGTGTGGCCAAGTTGCTTATTGAACATGGTCGTGACTAGTCTCTGGTAAGTGCCCCCTGCATTCTTCAGCCCAAAATGCATAACCTTATAGCAATAGATTCCTCTTGGAGTGAGGAATGCAGTTTTGTTTTGGTCCTTTGGATGCATGGCAATTTGATGGTAGCCTCTGTAGACATCGAGGAAGCTCATACGCTGATGACGTGCCGTAGCATCTACAAGTTGGTCTATTCTGGGGAGAGAAAAACAATCTTTGGGACAGACTTTGTTTAGGTCCGTGAAATCAACGCAGACTCGCCAAGTCCCATTTTTCTTCTTCACGACCACAGTATTCGAGAGTCATGTAGGGTACGTCATTTCCCTGATTGCCCCGACGTCAAGCAACCAGTCAACCTCTTCAACAACGGCGGCAGTGTGCTTTGTGGCTGAACGCCGGCTTTTCTAAATAATCGGCTTGCATTTAGGGTCAACATTTAAACGGTGCTGCGAAACAAACGGATCTACACTCGGCATCTCGTATGGAGTCCACGTAAATACATCACGGTTGCCGAGCATGAAAGAAATTAGCTGCTGTTTGTCGGCTTGATTCAGGGAAGCGCCGATCATGAAGAACTTGTTAGTTTCCGTCAATTTCAACTCCATCTAGGACTTCTGTGGCCTTTTCACTTGGGAACCGCCCAACATCGTCAGGGCTCTCTTGATCCAGCACCTCAATAGAATTCAATTGCAACTCTCTTGGCGTCTTTTCAGCAAGGAGATAACATGCTTATGCCGATTTCTGGGGGCCACGGATTTGCTCAATGCCACATTCTATCGGGAAGCGTAGCAGCTGATGATAGGTGCTCGGCACGGCCTGTATAGTATGCAACCAAGTTCTCCCTATGATGAGATTATACGGCGATGGCAGCTTGACGATCAAGAATTCCATATCCATTGTTCGGGAGCCTGCTCAAACGGGTAGTGTGATTTTCCCCAACGGGTATTCTGGATTGGCGTTGAAGCCGAATAGTGGATAAGGAGCCGGAGAAAGATCCGATTCGGAGAAGCCGAGTTTAGTGAATGTCTTGTAATACATAACTTCCGATGTGCTCCCTGGATCAATGAGTATGCGCTCAACGGTGAACCGATTTATGCACAGTTCAATAACCAACGGATCAATGTGGGGGAGCGTTACGCCGATCAAATCAGAATCGTCGAAGGTAATACTCGGCGCTTCATAGAGCCGTTTTGCTGGTGTGATGTGCTTTTGGGTTATTGGGTGCAACTGAATTGCATGCACGGTTGGGGCTGTCGGCAGGCTATATATCATATGGATGACGCCAAGCGAGGGTAAGTCCTGCCGAAGGGCAACTGTTTTGGTCGAGTTCTTTCGGACATGTTGTTGAAGTCGACCGTCTTGTACCAACTCCTCTAGGTGGTCTTTCAATGCATAGCAACTGTCGGTATCATGGCCGTGGTCTTTATGATACTCACACCGCCTATCCCGTCTCCTCGTATCGGGAGGTCCCACCATTTTTTATAGCCATTTGAAGAATGAAAGGTGTTGAACCTTAGCCGTAACCGCACTGACCGGCTCCGATAACTCCGTGTATTTTTTGTCGGCGCGTCTCGCGCGCCTACTATCCACTTGAAGCTGCTCATTAGCTCGGTGTGGACATTGGTCGCTTGATCAGCGTGAGTCCCATCTTCGATCTCGCTTGGTTCGATTCCGTGATTTGGGACTCCGTGGTGGTACGGTGTTTATCAGCTGCACGACCTCAGGCGAGTCCGACTTAGTGGCTTATTCCCGTCTTTGACCCGGAGGGCATCGTTTTCGACTTTGCAATATTCCTCAACTTTTTTCATCAACGCCCAGACCGTTTTTCGGGGCCGTTTGGTCAAAGAGCTGCGGAGGGTGCTGTCGGGATGCAACCCCATCTTGAAGGCGGTAATGGCCATGGAGTCATTGCAAGCATCATCTACCAGATTAAAACACTCTTAATACCGTGCCGAATATGCACTAAGGGTTTCCCCCGGTTGAATCTGCATTGCCCAGAGGGAATCAGCTTGCTTTGGCTGGACCTCATTAGTGATGAACCTTGCCCTGAAGGATTTTTGGAGTTGGTGGAAGCTCTTGATCGAAGCCAGCTCCAGTTTATAATACCACTTGATAGCTAGTGGTCCTAAACTGCTTGGAAATATTCTGCACATAAGAGTTTCGTCATCTGCATGTAACGTCATGGCTTGCTTATAGTGACGGATATGATCCGTGGGACTTGATTTCCCGTCGTACAAGGTGAACGACGGGGCTTTGAACTTCTTGGGTAGTACTGCCTTTGCAATCTGTCGTACAAAGGGATCGTGCTGGTTTTCTTCGTCTGAACTGTTTCTTCTTCGCTTATGCCTTATACGTGGACTCTCTTCAGAGGAACCGGTAGTTTCGGGTCATCCCTTCTTCTTGGGCTCTGGGGATAAAGAGTCGGAGTCGCTATCAGTGTCTTGTTGTCGGGGTCCAGGTCGTCAACCACTTGCCCTCAGAGGTCGTTTTGGATCTTGGCGTACAGCTTGTTTGGACTTCGCCACCTCCAAGGCCAAATCCTGACGGAGAAGTTCGTTCTCAGCGATCATGTTCTCCAACCTCTATTCGTTTTGCTTTGTTTGTTCCATGATCGCTTGCATTGTCTCATGCGTTGAAGTCGAGGGTGAGCTGAAGTTCAAGGCGCGTCTTGCAGCGATAGTCTCTGGTCCGAGCATGTTCGTTGGAATGAGGTCGTCTCTCTATGTGGTCTCGTCAGTGACTATCGAAGGGTCTTCTGTTACGCCCGCCATGGATGTACTTGAGTATTCCCAGAGAAAGGCGCCAATTGTGGGGATGTGATTTGGAAATACTCTTCTGATCCTGGGGGACGCTCGTGATCCTCAGCTAGTCACCTGAAAAGAAATGACCACTCCGGTAGGGGGTGCTGGAATTAGCACTCCGATGGATAAGTTAGTGTATACTCTCTTGATTGCTTGAATCTTAAGTTAAGCACCCTAGTTCTCACATACCTTTCTTTGACTGATGATTCTATATTTATATTATTGTCTTTGGGCCCTAGGGCCAGGCCCATCCTCGATCCTTTACATGTACTTCTACTCGGCCTTTGTTCTACTGATTGGAAAATCGATTATTTTATTCGGCTCTTCAATTGACTAAGATCAATGCCGAATAAAGATTATATCCCGGACTAGACTCGTCCGTTCGTCCCTATTGATCCAATTATATTCAGCTCCCACATGATGTAATTTCTGGCCTTAGTTCTAATCCATTGCGGCCGTTATTTTGTTTATAATCAAAGTGGTCTTTTATTATATTTTAAATTTTATTTATTTATGATCCATTGTGGTACTCTTAATTATGATTAAAAATGGCTTAATTATAAGAATAAAATTATATTAAGATTACAAAAAATTATAGGGGGAATTACAACTTAGTGTAATTTTTTAAAAAACAATTACAGATAATGATAAATTTTATGAGATTTGTTTGAGATTCAACACGGAATTATTCAAATATTGACCCAAAAAAAGGAAATATAAAAATTTAAAATGTTAAAAAATAATACACTTAAAAGAAATTTTATACATAATTCGTAACAAGGATGATGTGACAATAATATTTGTGAAATTATTAGAACAATAGTAATTACTTTCATTTTAAATGAAAAAAATTAATAATATATAATATTATTCTATATAAAAATTTTGTACCTATTTTTTTTTTTTTTTTTGTGTGTGTGTGTAAATTACACTGACCTCTCTTGAGATTTAAAAAAATTACAATAAGTTTCATAAATTTGGCATAATTACTCTAAGGTTTTAATTCATATAACACTTGCCCCTCTTTTTATTAGAAATTCGTTAGTCTTATAAACGATGAAATGATGTTACCATCTCTTTTATATTAAAATGTATATTTTACCTTATATATTTGTATTTTAATATCATTTACATTAGTTTTGATCTCTTTAACTTTATTAAAAAATCAACTATTATAATTATATTAAAATTATAAGATTTATTGTAATTTTTTTTTAAATCTCAAAAAAAATAGTGTAATTTACTCTTTTTTTTTTTTTTTTTTAGATTATATATATATATATACATTAATCATTATCATAAAATGTTTGGTGAGAAAGGAGTAGTCCCTATACTTTTTTAGGGTCAAATGCCATGGCTAACCACCGAGTGACGAGTCACCTAGAAAACTCCAACAAGGCAAAAGTTTGGTGAAGATGGGGATTATTTAGCCTTTCAACTGCCTTCTTTTTGCTGCTCTAATCTAATCTACTTATTAAAAGCTGTTACATCGTATATGAAAAATGTGGAAAAAGTTTTTGCATATACCAACTACTCCTTTAGTTTGAGAGTCAAACTTACTTCACGTGTTTTTGGTAATGTCTCAATTATGCAATCGTATTTTTTAATTAATTACACTAAGAACTCTTTTAATTATTTGTGAATATTAATTTATTGTTATTTATAAATTTGTATATTTTAATCTTTTTTATAATAACAATGTATTATTTTCACCTCTCTAAATCATAATCAAAAGAGGATGTATTTGTACACTTTTTATAATTGAAGGGATCAGTATCAATATAAATATAACTAGGGGTAAAATAATATTCATTAATAGTTGAGAGGGTTTTGATGTAATTAATTCTATTCTTTAAGTAAAATATTTGAGATTCCTAAAATATATTCTTTTATTTGATTCACGACATAATAATATATTCTTTGGCGCATTATAATGCAATTTTTTTGTTTTCAATTACTTTGAAAACTATTAAAGAAAAACGTAACGATTAATCCAACGTGACATGTGAAATACTAATACACAAAGGATTTGGGACGAGTGCTATGACAACATTCGTGCTATCATATCTTGTAAACTTTATTCTAATGATATTTTGATAATTTGATTCATTCATATTATAGGATTCATCGATTATATTATCAATATAAAAAATAAAATTAATCAGACAAGTATAATTTTATGATCAAGACGAATAATAATTTTAAAAAATTATTAAAATTATGTTAACCAGTTATTCTTCTTACACACAAACGTGGCTTATTATGAGTTACAGATGTCTAAGTAATTTGAATTTTTTTTCATAAATGATCTATTAAAGGAGCCATATACTATGAACGATTCAAATTATTAAAATAAATTTAGAATACACCTTCACAAGCTCCCAACATCACCAAACCCAAGTTCACTACACTGGTTGCCATTTTTTTTTAGTTTCGCTTTTTTTTTTTTTTTTAGTAATATTACAATACACACCCTTCAAAAATAATATATAATATACATCACTACACTTAGTTGCCATTTTTTTTAGTTTTCTTTTTTTTTTTTCCGTAAAAAATAATACTATAATACACACTCTTCAAAAATAGTATATCATATACAGTTGGGAGTGTGACCTTCGAGACATATTTGATTGGGTGGATTTGAGTATGAGATTGAGATTATTAATTCGTGGGCCCAATTATTTTATGATTATTTTAATATTTTAGTTTAGAATTATTAATCCAATGAATAATTAATTTAACAAATTTGTAAGATTAATAATAATAGGATAAAAGTGAGATTATTAATTTAATAAATATTAATTTAATTAGATAATAAATATTATATTAATTTAATAAAATTATTAATACTTTATTATTAATCTTGTGAAATGTCAACGAATTTGGCGGTAGCTAATGTTTGTGCTGATCTGTTTGCAAAAAGGGCCCTTGGTATAGATGCTGACAGGGAGTATCTGGTAGCGGAGCCCTCTGTTCTGGCTACAGCTTTAGAAAGTGCCATATGAGGGGATTGGTGTGTTATTCTTTAGTTTTGGCTTTGGCCCCGGAGTTTACCAAAAAAAAAAAAAAAATTATGGTGTTGAATCAGAACTTTCTATTATAATTTAAGAGATTATAATTGAACACTTTTGATACATAAGTAAAGATTTTTTCAGTCATAATTATAATTATAATTAAGGTCAAGTTTGGCATATAGTCAAAAAGTCAAAAAGTCAAAAAATTACTCAAAAAGTTAAAAAGTTAACACTATTCACCAAAAGTCAACAATTACGGCTGCACAACTCCCAAATCGAATTTTTCCCTACAAATCAATTTTTTCAATTTTTTATTACACATTTTTCCATAAAAAGTCAAAAAGTTAACCCAAACATTCATATTTTCAACCTCCATTTTTTAGTCCAAAAAGATAAAAAGTGCACTTATTTAGGACACCCCAAACAATCCTTAAGTCATAACATCCATCACAATTTATCATAATCAAATACTATTTTATACTAACCAGAGACCTCTTTGGTTATAACCGAAAAGGAAATTTATTAAAAAATTCTTTTTCAAACATTTATATTCCAATTAGTCCTAAAATATTTTTGTATTTTAATAAATTCTATTATTTGGACATTTAATCTACTAAATCCTAATTGTTATAGTTGAGATATTTTATGGATAATTTTATCCTTAGACCATCTCCAACGCTATACCAAATCTGATATCAAATTTGAATTTTGATGAAAAATGACATCATTCAGCTCTCAACGGTGTACCACAAATTATCAATTGAGTTTTCATCAAAAAATCATCGGCATCGGGAGGAATAAGTGATTCATCAAAACAAAATGGCATGGCGGATTGCTATTGGTTGGACCGTTGGAGAGGACCAACGAGTTAACCCCGGTTGACCAACGGGACCGTCACAAAAAAAAAAAAAAAAAAAATAAAAAAAAAAAAAAAAAAAAAAAAAATAAAAAAAAAAAAAAAAAAAAAATAAAAAGAAAAAAAAAAAAAAAAAAAAAAAAAAAAAAAAAAAAAAAAAAAAAAAAAAAACTTTATAAAATAAAAAAAAGAAAAAAAAAAAAAAAAAAAAGGCGATTCCAGTCGATCTTCGGGTTATTCCGAGAACCTGACCGAGAAATCATGGGAGATTGGGAAAGAAAAAAAAAAATTTTTGGAAAAATTTGGAAAATTTGAAAATTTGAATCAAATTTTTTCTTATAAATATTTTTTGAATCCTTAACAATTTGGTGATATATAGATTCACATTGACAGTGTGAATGTTTACATCACGAAACATTTACACGGTCACTGTGAATATTATTACTAAGGATATTTTAATAATTATATCACCCATACGACTTATTAAAATATAAGAAAATAATTTGAACTAAATGAAATACTCCTATAAGTAAGTGAAGATGGATTTATGAATAAATGCTCCTAACCAAAGTAACAACTACCATATGAGGGTATTTGGGATGATGGTTTGATGCTAAAATAGTCAATAAGACAAAATATCATGTCCTCCACATCAATCAATCATTTTTTCTCTTACAACCATCTATTTAATTATAAAAAAATTCACAAATCATCTAAAATATAATTTTTTTTTCATTGGCTAAAATAACGAAAAAGTCAAAAAATCAATTAAAATAGCTAACATCCCAAACGTGACGTATGTCATAATTAAATTATAATTAATATTATAATAGGTTATAATCAAATGTTACAAAAAAAAATTATAAGGGAGGATATGTGGTACACACTTTTTTCAAGGGGTGTATTCTAAAATTTCTTTTGTTTTTTTAAAATACAGTGGAGATTGCGTTGGATTAGGGGGAGTTGAGCCATTGTCATTCTTTGTGGGTACAACATAATTAAAACAACAACAGAAGAAAACAAGGGTACACCAAGAGACTTAGGAACTCGGGTACTCCATCCCCACCAATTCAGTCATTCATTAATTGGCTCCTAACCACATTTGGTGGATCCTCCACCACCACAAGTAGCTCCTGCTTATCAGCTCCCACCTCGGCAAGATTATCTGCACATTAATTTTTCTTCCCTCAAAATGTGTTGCACTGTGGAAGGAACCCCTAGTAATCTTCATCTATGTATTGAGGAAGGCCTTGATCAATTGCTCTGCCATCATGGAATCTGTCTAATTAATGACTTTTATTGAAGAAGCCCTTCTCAAAAGCTATCATAAGGCCTTTGTAGATGTCCAAATTTATGGCTCCAAACTAGTGCTACTCTCCAGCTTTCTATAGAAATCACATATTCATGAACTAGTTTCATATATGAAAAATCCTCCAAATCCACCATTCCCTAGATCACTTCTTGCACAACCATCAATGTTAAGCTTGAGCTTCGAGTAACTTAGAAAAAGGTGGATATAGAGGACTTGAAAGCTATTTGACAAAGGAGGATAAGAAGATATGTCCTCAATTCAACTGCATCAATTCCATTACCATGTTTCTTTGTCTGCCGCAATTCAATGCCATAACTAATACTAGGAATCACAAAAACAACTTATTAAATAGGAGTAAGTTTGAATACATCTTGACCTCTCTAAATTTCACTTTAACGAGAGTCTCGTGCACTATGTTCTCCTTTAAATAATTCTAAGAAGGAGGTAGTGTCAAAATGTCGTCAAAAACAAGAAGGTAGTGTCAAAATGTTAGCCCACATACTAATGGCCATCTCACCACTGAGTTCAAGAGAATTAAAAGCTTGTTATATAGTAGTGAC
The DNA here is from genome assembly GCA_025200525.1 of Camellia lanceoleosa. Taxonomy (NCBI): domain Eukaryota; kingdom Viridiplantae; phylum Streptophyta; class Magnoliopsida; order Ericales; family Theaceae; genus Camellia; species Camellia lanceoleosa. The sequence continues at coordinate 85,959,040 of CM045761.1, forward strand.
TCAAGAATTTTTAAAGTTTTAAGCTAAACATTAAAATGATACCTTATTCCATTATACCTATTAAAATTTAGAGCCTTCAGCAATATGTATCTTTTGAGTTTTTTTTTTTTTTATAGTAAGTCTTGGATAACCAACCGGCTAACTAACTTAATAGTTGAACTACCTCTATTGTCTTGACAACATTAATAAATTAAATTTGCCCAAACCGTGGACTGAAGAAGCAATGGGTTGAAGCAAGCATTACGAAGTAACATACTAAACTAGTTTGTCAAGTTTACCAATAATAATATGATGATTATTTTTTTTAATTTTAATGTCCTATAAAAATTAAAAAATCCCAAGGAAGCAATTTTGTATGTCATCACTTATGTTATATGAATTCGATTACGAGTATCAGGTGTAAGTGTATATCTAAGTGTCAGATCTTCATAAATTTAAATTTTATTAGGAGCTTGGGATATGTATCCAAAATTAAAATAGGTGTGGAGACCCGTCATATACACATATATATTACATAGTATATAATATTCTATGATGAAATGTTTTAAATTATATAAAAATATACTTGAAATTGAATAGGATTTAGGAAAAATGTGAAATTTTTATATCTAATTTATGTGAGAAGCTAAAAATATTATTTTACTAGCAAATGTGAGTTTCTTCTTCTCATATATTGTAACAAACTAAAGGATCTGAGTGTCTAAATTAGGTACGAGTGTCGGACATATATCTCACACTTTTATTCATGTCATGTCCGGTGGACACGAGTATTGTACAGAAAATAGAAGAGTTTATATAGCACAAGTCATCAACACATTTGAATACACATACTTGCTAAATGTTATAAAGATGGCTATTCCTAAAATCGAACATATAATTTTTTAAGGTTTGCACACCCTTGGTGCCATTGTCACTTGCATGATCCTCGAAGACCTATAGAAACAGTTTATTCAATTCACCAGAAACTAAGTTCTTACCTTCAATGCTCTGTCATACATTTTTGCGGAAGGTAAATCAACTTTCATCGAACAACTTCAAGAAGTTAAGGTTGTGATTAGATCATAAATTTATATAGAAATTTGAAAAGAAAAAACAAATATGTAAAGAAAATGTGAATGGAATATAAGTTAAATTTTTTGGTAAATTACAAATACGATAATGAGATTTACTTAAAATATAAATTGTCTCCTATAATTTTAAAATTACATTTTGCCCCTTCAAGTTTCTAGTCATATTATAAATAATCTTTTTTATTAATAAATTATCAAATCAATTAACAACTTTTAATAATGTCATAAATATATTTCAATTAACAATTCAGGTAATTTTATTATTATATAGAAGAATAGTTAGGAATCTCATTTTGGAGGAGGATTCCCTCTAGTCCAAAATCTGGACTGGAGAGGACTGTTTGGGTTAGTGACGTTCACCACGGGTTCCGTTTCGATAATCCGAACTGTTCATTTTGTTAGGCACTTTACAAAAAAATTAGGTCGATTCGATAATTGTAATTTTTTCAATTTATCGTGTTTTTACTAAAAAAAATGAATGACAATTGTGTTTTTAAAAAATAAATCATACATTTTTTTATGACAAAAATAATAGATCAAACAAGTTGTAGTTATCGGATCGACGTAATTTTTTTATAGATGAAATATACGAAGTGCCCAACAAAATAAATAGTTTGGATCATCGAAACAAGACCCGTGGTGGGCTCCACTGGCCCAAACAGCACCCTCCAATCCAGATTTTAGACTAAAAGAAATCCTCCTCCTCTCATTTTTTGCTATTAATTCTATTCAATAAAAAATCATGATAAAGGGTATTTATAATTTCTAAAATCACATAGAACAATCTGTATTTTAAACAAATTTCAGGAGTATATTTATAATTTATCCCTTTTTTTTTTAACTTCCAATTTTCTTTCTAAATCAGTATCTAAATTCATGATCCAAATATAACGTAAAAGGTTTGGGCGGATATGCAGATAAATCACTTCCCTCAAACACATAGGTTGTATTTGGATAGTATGGCAAGAATGTGGATAAAACATAAATTAAATTTATTCATTTCTCTTTTTTTTTTTTTAAATTTTTTTTATCTAAATTTATGATACAAATTCTTCATTCCAATTATACATGCCTCTGACAAACTCTTACTCCAAATCTTTTTCCAATTTTTGCTTCTAACCAAATTACTTTATCCTCCTGCTTTTTGTTCAAATAGTTGAGGGTGAAACATGAATTTTTTAAAGTTGTGTTTGAATTATAAATTTAAATAGAAAAATAAAAATGTGAGTTTAGAACTATATTTCATTCATATTTTATCTTCTTTTTTTTTCTTCTCTTTTTTAGTTATAAATCTTTATATGAATTTATGATTCAAACATAGCCTAATAGAAAAGTATGCAAAAGAAAATAAATTTAAAAAAATTATAAATTATAAATTAAAAAGGTTGCAAATTGAGCTATTAGATGAGATATAGAGCTTGAACGAGTCAAGGGTCATGACTCTTGAGGGATGACTCAGTCGACCTCACAAAAGCCCAAACTTGCTGTTAGATTCATCGGCCTATTTCATCCAAGGGCTGAGTTTAGTCATTGGCTCAAACTAGTTGTCTGTAATTTTGAATCTGAATTCTGTAGACTGATTTTTGAGGGATTCTATTGTACCCAAACAAAAAAAAAAAAATTAAGTATGTTCAATTTCTTAATATATTTTATTATATTGTTTTGAATTATAATTTATTCTCAATATATTATATATATATTTTTTCTCAAATTACCCTTTAAATAAAGGTATGGCTTCTGTTCAGTCCGGGATCTAACTGGACCGTGCTGTTGGGCCCGTGGGGACCCACCACGGGTTCCGTTTTAATAATCTGAACCGTTCAATATGTAGAAATCGTCGAGTACTATATACTTGTAAAAAAATCACATTGATTGGATATCGATAGTTATGTGATCAAAACAATTTTTTGTCAACAGTTAATTTGTTCACCGTCCAATTTTTTTAATACGAAACTGATTTGATTATATAGCTATCGATATCCGATCAATGTGATTTTTTACAAACATATAGTACTCGATGATTTCTATACATTGAACGGTTCAGATTATCAAAACGAGACCCGTGGTGGGTCTCCATAGGTCCAACAGTACGGTCCAGTCCGATCCCACACTGGACAGAAGCCATACCCTTTAAATAACAAATATATCACAACCCTAAATTACACCACTTCGAAAAATGCCTCTCGATGCCTCTGTTATGTCAATATCAATTAAACCCGATAATTTCCTAGAGGGAAAATGCGTTGGACCCCCAGTGGAGTTATTGGGGGTCCTCTTTGATTGGAGGAAAAAAATTATTTTATTTTATTTTTTTTGATTTTCAGCCAATGGGGAGCCGACACCTCACTGGGGGTTGTCAGTGGGGGTCGGCTCACTGGGGGTCGGTAGCACTACTCATTCCTAGAGCTATCCAAACAATTTCAGGTGTTGAGAGTTTGCAAAGTTCCCAGACAGTAATTCAACCGGCTCACACCCTTGCGAGAACGGCCTTGACCGGATGAGTTTGCAAAGTAAAATATCTAATATAATATAATAATGATGTTGATGTTGATGTTGATGATGATGATGATGATAATGGTGAATTTTGATGAGATGAATTGAAATTTTAGAGTGAGAAAGAAGATGAAGAGAAAGTAATTGAAATTTAAGAAAGAAGATGAAGAAAGTTGAATATAAAATATATGTATAAATAGCTTGAGTGTACAATGAAAAAAAAAAAAAGCAGGTCGTGTATTGTCCTTATAGAAACTAAATAGAATCACCCCTAATTTTCTTAGAATGATCTTACCATTGTGTTTTAATTATGGATTTGAATATGATTTAGAAAGAAAAGAAAAAAAAGTTTGAGGAATACCTATCCAAATTCATAATTCAAACACAACCTAAAACAATTTTTTAGATGATTGAGATTTAATTTTACAAAAATTGAAAGTAAAATTATCAAAAGTTGAAGGTACAACAACTATACAAAAAATACTATAACTCTACGAAAAGCAGTCAGGATCCTCTAGAGTGGTTGATCTTCAAGTAAATTTTATTTTGGAAAAATTTCAACAAAAAACTCCAAAGTTAATCTTTATAACAAAATACATTCTGAATTTTTAATTATATCAATTCAAACCATAATATTTTGATTTGTTTTCAATTTAAATCATCAACATATTTTTATTTAGTATAAAACCAACAACAAAAAATTATATTTTGGTAAAACTGAATGTAGATGTATATTATTGAGTTTAATAATTGAAGTACATATTTTTTCGTTAGCTTTTACCTAATGAAAATAGGCAAGTGATTCAAATTAAAAACAAATCAAAAGTTTATGGTCTAAAATGACAAAATAACAAACTCAAGTTTATTCTATTACATGGATCAAATCTTGCAGTTTTTTTTCTTTTTTTTTTTTTTTGTAATTAAGCCTTTCATTTTTTATTATGGCTTTAAGGTTTGAGAATTGCAAGTAAAACTGTTGTACCCTCAATTTTTATAGAATTAAATCATGGGAATTTATATATAAATCCCTTTTAGAGGTGTTCTATTCTAATAAGTTCACAAAGTATCCGTATAACCTAGTTAGTCCCATGTATTTATACTTTTATTCAATGAAGTCATTTTTTCTTGATTTAGATTTTTTGTTAGACTATTATACCTTTATTTCTTTGTTGATATGTATTATACAGAAAAAGAGATATACACATTTCCTTTTTGTTGCTCCCCTGTTTTGGTAGTGTTTGTTATTCACTATTTTGAATGTGATTCAGTTGTCATCAGTGGTTCATTTGTGGTAGGGTTTCGTTTGTGGTGATTGTAGAAATTGGGTTGATACATTTTGAATATTTGTTTGGTAGGGTTTCGAAGCTCTGGTATGTGGTGGCGAGAGAATATTGTGTTCCTCCATTGTTGCGGTGAAGCTTTGTATTCCTCCATTGTTGCTTTTGTGTTCGAAGCTCTGTGTTCGTCTATTGTTGCTTGTTCTTGTAGATCAAAGCTCTGTTTCTATCCAGTCGATTTTGTTACAACTTGTTATTCGAAGGTAGGTTTGGTTCGATTTGGATTGGTGGAATTATAGAATTGCATGGGTTGTTAATGATACTGATGATGACGATGATAAGGATGTAGGTGATGATTTTTTTATTTTTAGAGAGGTTGAGATATTTAGATTTCTAGTTTTATTGTTGTCATTGTTTCTGGTTTTTTGTTAGCAGCATTGCATCATTAATCAATGTTAATGTTTACATTAATTTGTTATTTGTGTTGTCAATTAATGTGAATGTTTACACTTCATATTGTTTGGAAGTTTGAGAAATGAGTATTGGGATTGTGAGGAGTGAGTTTCTAGTACAATGATGGGGTTTTCTTTGTAAAGATATGAGGTGGATTTGGTTTGATTTGGATTGGTATATGGTGGAATTACAAGAGGTGTTGATAATAGTGACGAAGATGAAGATGAAGATGAAGATACAGAGGAGGATGTGGGCAGTGATTTTTTTATTTTTTGAGAGATTGAGATTTTTGAATTTTTGATTTTGTTGTTGCCATTGATTTTGATTTTTTGTTATTGGATTTTAATTTAGCAATGATTTTTTGAGATTGGTAATGTGTCTGATGTACAAATAATGTAAGTGTTCATGTAATTAATCAATGTTAATATTCACATTAATTTGAAATGAAAAATCATTATTGTGTTGTTGATTAATGTTAATATTATTCACACTCATATAATATTGAATGGCGAATATGTTTTCACTACGTTCATTACCACTATGACAAGCCGATATTAAAGTTCACATCAACATTGCATCAAATTACACAACCGCAAGTCTCAACTTTCATTTTGAATATAAACATGATGTGAATGTTCACACTAAAACATATGAATGTGAAGGCTCACATGAATTCTGAAATATAGATAAAGATACTATGGTTTCAAAGTGTTAATTACAAATATGAAATGGTGATATTAAAGTTCTCATTAAAATTGCATTTCTTATAAATCATATTAAGCCAATGATTATGTGTACACAATTGTAAAGCAATTGACAAAAATTTGAAGGTTCACATTGATTTTATAATCTCTAAAATTATGACAATATCAACATTACATTAACCGCAAACCATCATTTTTGTGTGTACACAAACATGAAGTATACATTTATGCACAATCAGATTATGAACATTGTGGAGATGTAATTTCTGAATGACAACACGTAGCCGAGGTGCCACGTGTCCTGGACATAATGCCGAGGTAATCTCGGCTAGGCCGAGGTTATCTGCGAGAATACCGGAATCTGGGGTAAGCGGATAAGGGACAAGAGTCCTAGATTGGGAGAGGACTTTAGTTTGGATAAAGATAAGACTCTTAGGGAGTTTATCTCAATCCTACTAGAAGTGCAAGATTAGTAGTAATCTAGAGTCTATTGAAGCCAGGCTTCTATTGGGATTAGGTTTGTATTGGCTATAAAAGAGAGGCACCCTCATGGGTCTAAGGTATGCTTTTGGTATTCTGAATAGTGAATTAAACACTTTTGCTATATTTGAGAGATAACTGACTTGATCGTCGGAGTGCCCCTAGGTGGATGAACCACCGCCGTAATCTTTTCTTTTTGTTACAGGTCGTTCAGGCGCAATCTATTCTGCCAATGTTCACCAGCTGAGTACCTGTTTGGCAGTGTGCTCAGAAATCAACTCACACAATTTGGCGCCGTCTATGGGAAAGAAAGAAGAATAGATGGCCAACGACAAACGGAGAGAAAAGGTTGGGAACGACATCTCTACTGGAAGTGGGAAACATATTGACCTTAACGTCGAAGAAGACAACTACAATGAAGAGACCTGTGATAAGAATCACGGAGAAAAAGACGTCGGCCAGGAAGGTGACGTACTAAAGAAATCAGACCGAAGCGGGTATTATAATGAGGGCGACCTCCAGATATGGAAAGATAGATACCTGCGGAGGGACGAAGAGATGAAGGGAATGGCGAACAAATTGGCAAACCTGCAAACGGTCGTCAATTTCATGATGCAGAACAATGTCATGCAGCCACTGTTCCCATTACAAGACACGTCGATTCCAGCAGCCAAGAACAATGCTTAGAAGGGAGGACAGAAAACAGTCCCTGTAGCCCCCCAACACGTCAGAACCAAGGAACACTCTCATCGGCCTTCAAGGGAGGTCGGACAAAGAGAGTCAATAAAAGGAGATTCACGGAGAACGCATCGTACCAAGGAGAATGACCCCAAAGAACATCGGCATATTCAAGGGAAAGAGCTCTGTTTCGATGCAAATAACGGAGAGAGGTCCAAGAGGACTCACAATGACACCACAAGTAGTGCACCGAAAAGACTGAAATTTGGAGATAGCCGAGCTCCTTGGCGGACTAAGGAGGATTTGAGGGATTACCTCTAAAGGAAGCAACAAGATGTCGAGGTAACTTCCCCGGTCAAGCTGAGAACGCCGTTCTCAGTAGAATTGGACAAATGTGAAGCCCTGAAGAGGTTTAACATGCCGAGATTCCATATACACGACGATAAGTCGGACCTAAACTTTCACGTCGGTTTATACCTGAACTTGATGGCATTGTACACTGGGAACGAGCCGTTGCTCTGCAAGGTGTTCCCCTCATCCTTCGGGGAGATTGCATCGGACTGGTTTTATAAGTTGTCGAAAGGAACTGTGAAAACCTGGGAAGGCTTGGCCGAGATGTTTGTGGCCAGATTCGTGACAAACAAACTACAGCCATTGAGGGTGGACGCCCTGATGGCTCTGAGAATTAGTGAGGACGAAAGCCTCAGGGCCTATGCTAAAAGGTATTATGAAGTACTCAACCGAATACTAGGATGCAACCAAGAGGAGGCGGTCGTGTCATTTAAAAACGGCCTGAAAGATGATTGCTTGCTTTGAAAATTGCTGGCAAAAACATTGCCAAAAAGCATGGGGGAACTTATGGCCAGGATAGAAAAGTATGCCAGGGCTGAGAAGGACATGCCGGAGACAAAGAAGAAAACGGCTCACCAAAGCGAGGCCAAGGTGATAGTGGGTACAATAAGCAAGAGACAAGATTAAGGGCTGCACAGGTAGTCACAACCATATTCCGAATCCCAATTTACAAAGTCTTGGAGAAAATCCGAAATCAGCCCTATTATAGAGCACCAGTAAGGGCTCCTGGTGAATTTATGGGAAGAAGCCTTGACAAGCACTGTATTTACCACAATGAAGATGGGCATCTAACTCAGGTGTGCAGAGCTCTGAAGGCACATCTGGAAGACTTGATAAGACAAGGTCATTTAAGGGACCTTATAAACGAGGCCAGGACAAGGGAAGAGCAAGCAAGACTGCCTCAGGCACCGGTAGCCTCGCTTCCTCTAGCACAACAACTGCAGGCAGGTGGACCTCGGGTGATCAATGTGATCCACTCGAAGGTCAATGAAAATGAAATACATGGGGAGACTCAAAAGGTGAAACATTTGCAACATGTGTACCAAGTCAGGCAGAAAAGACCTAGGGCAGACGAGTGCTAGGGACCAGTGGTGTCCTTTACTGAAGACGACTTAGAGATGGTGCAACATCCACACAACAATGCCTTGGTAATATCCTTCCAGATTGGAGAATGCCAAGTGAAGCGCATTTTAGTTGACCAGGGCAGCTCTTGTGACATCATATATGTCAGGTGTTACAAGGAGTTTGGCCTTCACCAAGATAATCTGGAGCAGTCCAATGGCCTAATGGTTGGGTTCAATGGAACGCCGACGTAGCCTTTGGGAGCAGCAAGTTTGGAGGTGCAGGCTAGCACCAAGAAGATAAAAACAGAGTTCACTATAATCGACACCACCTCCCCTTACAATGCTATCTTGGGAAGGCCATGGCTACATGCAATGGGGGCAGTCCCCTCAACATTGCATCAGCTACTGCGGTTTCCAACAGAGCATGGAATAGAGGAGGTCAGAGGGGATCAGGTGCAGGCAAACAATTGCTCCATGACAGCAATGAAATCCACCTGCAACATACGAGAAGCAGAAAATGCAGAGATAGAGGACAAGAACGTGGAAGTCCTGGAGGACGTCGGCAAAATGCTAGCCGAGAAGAGTAAGGAAGCCCTGAAGAAAATCCTTATCTAGCAAGAGGATGAAGAACGCTTCTTCTTTCTTGGCTCGGGCTTGGCCGAGGAAGAGGAAAAATAGCTAGAGGCATTCCTAAGAGCAAATCTAGAGGTGTTTGCATGGACACCATACGAGATGCCTGGCATTGACCCCAAGGTCACTTGCTACAGACTAAATGTATACAGGTCGGCCAAACCCGTCATCCAGCGAACGAGGAGGCCGATACTAATGCATGTTGAGACAGTAGAAGAGTAAGTGGATAGACTTCTGAAGGCCAGAGCCATTCGAGAGGTAAATTACCTAACATGGTTATCAAACACTGTGGTTGTGAAGAAAAATAATGGTAAGTGGAGGGTCTGCGTGGACTTTACCAGCATAAACAAGGCTTGTCCCAAAGACAATTTCCCATTACTCAAGATCGACTAGTTGGTGGATGCCAATTCAGGGCATTGAAGGATGAGCTACCTAGATGCCTACAGGGGGTACCACCAGATAGCCATGTACCCCCCAGATGAGGAGAATACTGCATTTATCACCCTAAAAGGGCTATATTGCTACAGAGTAATGCCCTTTGGGTTGAAAAATGCAGGAGCAACCTACTAGAGACTGGTGACTAAGATGTTCAGACATCTAATTGGCAAAACTATGGAGGTATACATAGACGACATGGTCGGGAAAACCAAAGAACCTGAGGGTCATTTGAAAAATCTAAAGGCAATTTTTAACATCCTTAGAACATATCGGCTCTGACTCAATGCATCGAAGTGTGCATTTGGAGTTAGGTCTGGAAAGTTCTTGGGATACTTGGTAACTAGAAGGGGCATTGAGGCAAGCCCGGATCAGATCAAAGGCATCTTAGAGCTGAAGAGCCCAACATCGGCAAAACAAGTGCAAATGTTGACTGGAAGCGCTGCAGCCCTAAATAGATTTATAATCAGAAGCTCTGAGAAGTGCAAACCTTTCTTCAACTTAGTGAAGAAAGCCACAGACTTCTTGTGGACAAAAGAGTGCGAAGCTGCCTTGAAGAAGTATTTCACCACAACTCCAGTTCTCTCAAATCCAATACCTAGAGAGGAGCTGTTCTTATACTTGGCAGTTTCAAAACATGCAGTGAGTGCAGTAATAGTCAGAGAAGAAAAGGGAAAGCAAATGGTGGTTTACTATGTAAGTAAAACCCTGGCAGATGCAAAGACTAGATACCTACCCTTGGAGAAGTTAACAGTGGCTTTAGTAATGGCTTCCAAGAAGCTGAAACATTACTTTTAAGTCCACAAAATTGTGGTGTTAACTGAACATCCTTTGAGGTCCCTATTACAACAGGGAGATCTGACAGGAAGAATAGATAGATGGGTAGTGGCTTTAGGCCAATATGACCTGGAATTCAGACCCAGGACAGTAATCAAAGGCCAAGTCTTAGCCGACTTTGTGACCGAATTCACGCCAGACGCCGTCATACATCGGGCTCCATTGAGCCAAGGTATACAATGTCCAAGTGAGCAAGGAAAAACCCAGCAGGGAACAGCAAAACAAAGGAAGGAAGAAAAGCTCAGGCCCTGCAATATTTACATCGGCGACTCATTCCGGCTGTTTGTTGATCGGAGTTCAACCTGACAAGGAGCGGGGGCAGGAGTAGTGCTAGTATCTACAGATGGACAGATCCTGGAATAATCTATTCGTTTGGGATTTAAGGCCTCAAACAATGAAGCAGAGTATGAAGCACTAATCGCAAGATTAAAGCTGGCAGTAGTAATGGAAGCTGACGAGATAATAGTCTTCTGTGACTCCCAGCTTATAGTCAACTAGGCAACAGGGGAATATGCAGCCCGAGATGAAAGGATGTCGGCCTATGTAAAGAAAGTGGGCAGGCTGGTAGCCTTATTTCAAAATTGACGACTACAGTAGGTTAGCCGAGATGACAATAGCCATGTCGATGCTTTGGCCAACCTGGCTAGCGCAATGAAGCTTGGAGAGGTAAGGACAATAATGGTTGACTACTTGTCAGGTCCAAGCATAGAACCACTGAACACAGAGCGTGAAGCAATGTGTGTGGAGATAGGACCAAGTTGGATGGATACAATAATAGTATTCCTTAGAGATGGGAAGCTGCCAGACGACCATAAAGAAGCACACAAGATCAGACTAAAGTCGACAAGTGTAATAACCCTCATCACAGATCACTGATAACGCTACTGATTACTGCTAAACTAAGACTGATTATGATAAGTAATTGAATCGACTGAAATACTGAACTAACTGATTAAACGTACTAGTTTAAATGCATGTCTATCTGTTTGACTGTTTAATTATCTATTTATGTTTTATGTTTAAACTGCAAATTAAAGGCCTTATCGGCGGCCGAATTTGAAATTGATTAGTGATATGTGTTAATTATAATTTATGTGGTTTTATGGCATATTTATCTGAAATGTGATTTATTATGGTTAAATTAGATTAAAATGAGCTAAATTACATAAGTTAGGTTTATTTACAACCTTGCCATCGAGTGGGCCACTTAGCCAACACATATTGAAGTCCTAGTATACATTCACACAACATTTTTCTCAGCCAATTTCCTTGTTTTAGCCGACTAGAGCGAGAGAGTGAGAGGAATTGAGTTCAACTTGGAGATTTGCTTGGAAATTATAGGAATTGAAGGGTTCTTTGCCAAATTGATAGCAAGTTTGAGCTTGTACATCTTGTATTCAAGACTTAAGGTAGAACATCCACCTTCTTGAACTTGTTTTTGAATTGATTTATGCATGGTTCTTGTGTCCTTAGTGATCTAAGCCTAGTTTGAGCCTTATAATGTTGAATTGAAGCTTAATTTTTGCATGCATGGCATACTCTTGCATTTCAAGGTTGTTCTTCATAAATTTTCCACTTGCATGTTCATATCTGGAGTAGAGACTATGAATTTATCATGTCTTTGGAAGATTTGGCTCATTAGAGCATGTATTGAAGCTTAGAAGCTAGTTAAAATCTTGCATGTTCAATTTAAGTCATGTTCATGAAAATTGGTTTGAATTTGGATTTAATTGAACTACCTTTGGGCCTTGATTTTACAAATTGAGCTTTAAATCATGTCATACTATGTATTTACAAGTGTTTTCCAGGAAATAGACCCAAAGGAATCGAATTTGATTCATTTAAAGTTGAATTTGAGCTTGAGATTCAAATCTGGGAATTCCAGATTTTGAACTCACGCTCGAGCGGGGAGACTGGCGCTCGAGCGTGAAATTCATGCTCCCAGCACTTTGCACTGTTTTGACTTCCGCTCGAGCGAGGTAATTTACGCTCGAGCGGGACCTTGTGTCTTACGCTCGAGCGGATATCGAGCGCCTATCGAGCGTGATTTTCACACATCCAGCACTTTTGACTGTGTTGCAGTACGCTCAAGCGGGTAAGTCTATGCTCGAGCGGAAACTTTTGTCTGCATGTCCGCTCGAGCGGAGTAACCTGCGCTCGAGCGGATCCCTTGTTTTCTGAAAATTCTGAAAAATGTTTTAAAGTGCATCTTTGCATCCTCATTCCATCTTAGGCATTCTTAGGCCTAGTTTAAGGCATCTTAATGAGGATATAGATGTAGAACCACACCGAGTCTAAGTAGAGACTAAGTCTTTGATTCCTGAATGTGAATTTAGTGTGTGTTCGTTCTGTCACTGTATAGGATTGGCTTTCGGAAACGCGCTCTAGCTGTTTATAGCCCAGAACCCTGTGAGTAACAATTGTGTAAAGATATGTTCAAATGTGACTGTTTAAACTGTACTGTTTCTGAACTGATATTGTTTACTGATTGAATGTTTGCCCTCTATTCTGAACTGTATTGTGGCATCCATAGCAACTCATTTCTTTATTCTTCATCTTTATTCTAGAGATCTCTGTCAGTTCCTATCTTGGAACTTCTATTTACTGTTGTGATGGCCAACATTGACTGCTCGGTCTTTTAAGACCTACTGTTTACTATACTGCTATGCTAATGGATGTACCACATATGACTGTTATGACTGAATGACTGATATACTGAATCACTTGACTGTTTTCAATACTGAAAGGACATTCATTCTTAATCTCTTTACGCATTATGTTATTCACTGGGCTTTAGCTCACTGTTTATATATATATATGTAGGTGTTCAGGCATCAGACCGGAGCTAGGAGCGTGGGTTAGACTCCCTTTTTTGTCAAGCCAACCACTGTGCCTCACTGCGAGGTTCCGAGCCTGCCAAGCTATGGCTTAGGGGTGTTTTATTTCCCCCGTCTGTCTCTGCATGTGTTTTGTAATAACTGTTTAGACTGATACCGTACTATTTAATAGGGATTAGGTCCTTGTTCTGAATGGTTGTAAATGTTGTACATACTATTTTGCACTGATTGAATATATGTATGAAAAGTCTTTTTACATACAGATTGTTACAGCTCATTGGACATTATTTATTTACTGTATTGGCTTCCGCCAGCCCCTGTACTCTGTACTACTGTATTACTGTTAAGCAGGCCTTCGGTAATCACGGATTACTGGCCGGTTACGGTGCTAAACCCATAGGGGTGGATTTGGGTCGTGACAGAGTGGTATCAGAGCGATATTTAACCATGAGTTATACCGCACACACGTGTCCAAATGAGCTATAGGGTGTCCTAGAAAAGCAATTTGGGCATCACATGAGCATGAAAAGTGTGTGTGGACATGACATAAATATGTGTTAATGTGTTTAAACATATAACTGCTTATGTTTAAATGTTTAAAGTATGCAACTTTCTATGTTTATTATTACTATGTTGCATATAGTGAAATGGATAATGCAAGCACTGTTAATGAAACTGAATCATCCGAAGCCAGAATGGCAAGATTGGAACGAACTGTTGAACTGCTAACAGAAGCCTTAAGGCAACAACAACAACAGAACCAACAGCCCCCACCTCCTCCCCCGGTACAGCCGGAATAGAATGTTAATGATGGGGATATAATTGCTCTCACCCAGAAGTTCAGCAAAATGAAACCGCCATCCTTTCAGGGAGGCCTTGAGCCACTAAAGGCTGAAGCTTGGGTTCTTGAGACAGAAAAATTGTTCGAAGTTTTTCCATGTTCTGAAGCACACAAGGTGCTATTGGCCACTTTTACTTTACAGGAAGAGGCCAGAAGGTGGTGGATGCTAGTCTGTGACACCAACACCGTGATGACTTGGGCTCAATTCAAAGGAGCCTTCTTCGAAAATTATTTCCCTCAGTGTGTTAGGGACAGAAAAGTGACTGAATTTGAACAGTTGAGACAGGGTACTATGTCCGTTGCTGAATATGAAACAAAGTTCACCGAACTTGCTAGATATGCACCACACATGGTGGACACTGACTACAAGAAGGCCAGGAAGTTTGAAGGCGGCCTTAATGTTGCAATACTGGACAAAATAAATGTTTTAAAGCTACCGAACTATGTAAATGTTCTTGACCGAGCATTAATGGCTGAGTCGAACATCGAGGCACTGAAACAAACTGAAACACCAGCGTCTGAATGGCGTGGTAAAAGGCAGGGTTTTAAGTTCAAGAAAGGCAAGAATAACCCATTGAACAAGAAACAGAATACAGGGTCAACAACTAGCCCTAGCCAGGGAAGTGGTTCCATACCACCCTGTTTTGAGTGTGGCAAGAAGCACAAAGGGGTCTGTTACAAAATATCTGGAGCCTGTTACAGGTGTGGCAGGGTAGGCCACATGGTTAAAGATCGCCTTTCGCTCAGCCAATAGTAAGTAAAAGCGCACCTAAGCAGCATCAACTGCTACACCAAAGCCTAACCCCAAAGCTATCGGGAAAGAGCCTATGAGGCAAGGCCGAGTGTTCACACTAGTACCGGGAGATGTGCAGAATACCGAGACTGTTGTGTCAGGTATTCTCTCTATTTGTACTCAAAATGCATATGTTCTGATTGATTCGGGGCCTACACACTCATATATATCGCATGCTTTTTTGCGAAAATTGAATAGACCATTGGAACCCATGAATTACTTATTAGCTGTATTTTCACCTGTTGGGGGATCTGTAACTTGTGCTTATATGTACCCTGCATGTGAAATTATTGTTGGGGATATGCATCTGTATATTGACTTACTGCCTCTGAACATAGATCATTTTGATGTTATATTGGGGATGGACTGGTTACAAAAATATCATGCTACTATTGACTGTGTAACAACACAAGTGATTTTTCGTCCACCTAGTTTACCTGAATTTGTATTTGACAGGATTAGAGTAGTACCTCCCTCGTATCTGATTTCGTCCATGAAAACCTGTAAATTGATTAAGAAGGGGTGTAAGGGATATCTGTGTTCTGTATTGACTGTGCCTACTGATGTTAAAACTGATGTAAACAGTATTCCTATAGTCAGAGTATTCCCAGATGTTTTTCCAGATGATCTGCCAGGGGATTTGATTGACAGGGAGATTGAGTTCACCGTTGATGTGATTTCTGGTACACAGCCAGTATCTAAAGCTCCTTACCGAATGGCTCCAACTGAACTAAAAGAATTAAAAGTGCAACTGTAAGAACTGTTAGATAAGAAGTTCATCAGGCCTAATACTTCGCCATGGGGCGCACCTGTCTTGTTTGTGAAAAAGAAAGACGGCTTACTGAGACTCTGTATCGACTACCGTGAACTGAAGAAGGTAATTGTGAAAAATAAATATCCATTACTGCGTATTGATGACTTATTTGATCAGTTACAGGGTGCTCAAGTTTTCTCTAAGATTGATCTCAGATCCAGATATCATCAGCTGAAAGTTAAGCCAGAGGACATTGACAAAATTGCTTTTCGAACGAGGTATGAACATTACGAATTTTTAGTTATGCCTTTTGGAGTTACCAATGCACCTGCTGCATTTATGGACCTTATTGTAGACACCCCATTTTGACATGTCCTAAGACTTGGGCACTTTAGTTTGACCATCCTCACCAGAAAAATCAAATTGAAATTTTAATCATAAACCTCACCCATATTGGCCATCACTAATTTGTAGTATTTTATAATTTTCTATAATATGGTGTGGTGGTACATATTTTAAATGTTTTATTTACATATTTGATAAAATGAAAATGATAAAAAAATATAAAAAGAAAAATAGAAATAAAACATAAAAAAACAGAAAATCAACAAAAAGAAAAAAAAATGGGTGGAAGATGGAATGGGGCGGTGGTGGAGTGTTTTTAAAAGAGAAAGTGAGAGTGGGTGGAAACTTACACACATGGGCAGGGGGACACAGCATTCTTCGGTGGATAGCATTTTAGGGTGGGTGAGGTAGAATTTCAAAAAAAAGAGAGATACACATTCAGTTGGGGCCTCTCTCTCGTGGGTGAATAATATTTAAAAAAAAAAAGAGTAGGTGAGAAGATGGGAGAAAAAGGTGGGTGTATGATTAAAGAGGACATATGGGCAATGGGGCCTGAGATCTGAAATAAAAAAAGAAAAGAAAAAGAGAACAAGAGGGAAGAGGCACGGGCTCTCTCTCTCTCTCTAAAAAGAGGAGACCTAAACACCACTCAAGAAAGCACATTTCCATCTCCCTCTCTTTGGGCACCTCACTGAAACACACACTCAAGCACATCATATACATGCACCAAACCCGTGCACCCATACACCCACTCCATACACCCAGCTCCATTCTCCATAGCCACAAACACGGCAGCAACAACCCAGCACCACTACACAACCCAGCTCTCTCTCTTCTCTCTCTAACACACACCCATACACCCACTCCATACACACACACACATCACAAACCATGCAGACAGACGCACAGTTTTGAAGGAGGGGGACACGACCTCTCTCTCTCTAAAAAGAGGAGAGTCCATACACACCCAAGATCTTCCCACCCACGGCACATACATACGCAACACATACCCAGCAGCCACACGGCACACACACACACACACAAGCTCCACCTCTCTTTCGCAGCTATAAAAAACACACACATGGCCATCTCTCTCTTGGGGGCCTTCTACAATTGATATAGATACATATGCACACTACCATTGCCAAGGCTCGACAGACCCACGGCACACTCACACCACCCTTGATTTGAGCATACCACACAAATACACAACACTCACACTCACATGCACACGGAGACACTCACACACACGACACATGCATACACATGCACATACGGCAGCAAGACATACAGACACACATGCACTAGCTCTCTCTCTCTCCTCTCTCTAGGACACACCACACACACATGGGCTGAGGTCCTCTCCCTCTCTCTCGGCAGCTTGAGTTTGAAAAAAGGAAGAGATACACATATAGATTTTTCTCTCTATATCTCTCTCAAAACCGATTCAACCATGGATCATCATCATCTAAAAAAAAAAGCTCAGTTTGATCTCTCTTGGCACAGGTTGCTGGTATAACAATTACGTGGTTAGGGAGCCTGCTCGGAATCGTAGAAAAAATGGAGTCGCTGGCACTGGGTTTATTTATTCTAGCGTGAACTATATCAATTCTGGCGTGTGGAATAGCTGGGCGTGTGCCTCACGGCCGTGCGAATGTGTGAGCTTCAGTTGATGTAAAATTGTTTTTCGGTCAGAACTCAGCCGTATTTAGGTCTGGTTGGTGTTGTTGTTGGTGTGATACAGTTACCAAGACGAGGTGTGTGGAGGAGTAACATGACTGCACGATCGAGTGGTCACATGGTGTAGCTATCCGTGGGCCTGCAGAGCTTGACCGTTCATGATGTGTACGCATGCAAGGTGATGAGTGATGTCCCTGGTGCTATTGTAGGTCCATCACGCGTATGGGCCTCTAGTGGGAAATTCAATTATTAGATAATGGACAAGTGGTTTTGAATGGGCTAGTCATGGCTATCCTTTTTGGTAGGATTTGTGGGTTTGACCCACGTAATGTTAGTAATGGTCCATGTGGGCTATGGTCAGTATGAGTTGGGTTGATGGGTTGTCGGTGGAGTGAGCTGGAAATTTTGGGGCTTGACAATTTTGGGCTCATTTGTTGGGCTCAATTTTTATTGAAGAAAATGAGTGGAATATGCCAGTGGACTATTGAGTTAGGTTATTAATTGTGGGCTTTTAGTTAGTTAGTTTGTTTGTTTGTTTTTTATTTTGAGTGTTTTGTGAGATTTTTATTTTATTTTATTATTCCCCCCCTCTCTCTCTCTCTTTCGGATATGTAATAATTCAGGTATTGTAATAATCCCCGCATCCCGCTTCTTATCTATCCCATTCTTTAATCGCTTTCCCTAATTGTACATATGTATATATCTAACATGCAATACATATCCATGCTTTGCATCCATGTTTCATGCATCTTGATTCGGCTAAGTTTGCATTTGTGGATTTAATCAATTCTTCTGTGATTCTATGCGCTACCTCATGTTCTTGTGATGATTCACATGTCATATCTTAGAAGCCGAATCTTTAGAAGCATTCTTGTGTATGTATTGCATTAGGATTTTGTATATAAGATCATGCATATTTTTCTAATTTTGTTTTGTAGCAGTTCGAGGGACGTCAATATCTCTATGAGTTTTTATGCTTTAGCATCCCATTTGTGTGTGTTTTTCTTACTATGTGTTAGCATTCTACCATGAGGCTAATTACTTAAATGATAAACTGTTTGAATGCCTGTGGATGAAGGCTTGTTGCCTGAATTGGAATGATTCAACGACTGTACGTTTTAAGCCCACTTTGTAGTGGCAAATTCACAAACTTTAAGCCCACTTTGTCAAGTGGCAAATTCAAACCCTTTTCGACAAACAAACATGAAATTGAATTGTTCCAATTTGAGCAAAGTAGTCTATACCTTGTATGCTTCATATAGTAAATTTTAGGATTTACTAAAATAATCAGAACATGAACATATAAAGAAAATAAAATTCATATCATGATTTAGTAGAGGCCGATCTTTTGATCAGGTGAGCAGGAGTGCTCATTATTGACCTTCCCCTCTCATACCTAAGGTTCCGAGCCAAGCATCCTTGGTTACGACGAACAGTGGCCTTGGCACGAGTCATGGGTTTCCTAATTTCCCAAAATATTAGGTGGCGACTCTGAGATCTAATGACGCAGTTCATTTTTAACAAAATTGCAATAAAATGAATTTTCAATAAAAGTTGCCAAATCTGGACTCTCATCTACGTTTCACATTGCACTCGTAAGACTAGATCAAAGAGATCTCAAAAGTCCGAACTGTTTAACGCGCGCGGGTACCCCCCAGGGATGTTACACTCATGAACAGAATCTTTAAACCATTCCTCGATGACTTTATTGTTGTGTTCATAGATGACATTTTGATTTATTCCAAGAGTAGAGAAGAACATGAACATCATCTAAGACTTGCCCTACAGACCCTAAGAGAACAGAAACTTTATGCTAAACTGTCTAAATATGACTTTTGGCTTGATCATGTTATGTTTTTGGGACATGTTATTAGTAGGGATGGAATTTCAGTTGATCCACAGAAAGTTGAAGTAGTGGTAAATTGGCCTAGACCAACAAACGTTACAGAAATCCGAAGCTTTTTGGGATTAGCCGGATATTACAGGAGATTAGTCAAAGATTTCTCCAAAATTGCCTTACCATTGACTCAATTAACTCAGAAGGGGATATCATTTGACTGGACTGACCAAAGAGAATCAGCTTTCCAAGAGTTGAAAACTCGACTTGTGACTGCACCATTTCTTACTCTACCTTCAGGTACGGATGGTTTTACCATTTTTAGTGATGCTTCTCATAAGGGTTTGGGGTGTGTTTTAATGCAGAATGGGAGAGTAATTGCCTATGCTTCCCGACAACTGAGACCACATGAAAAGAACTACCCGACCTATGATCTGGAACTTGCTGTAGTAGTATTCGTATTGAAAATCTGGCGTCACTACCTTTATGGGGCGACATGTGAAGTGTATACCAACCATAAGAGTTTGAAATACTTCTTCACACAGAAAGAACTGAATATGAGGTAGCGGAGATGGTTAGAACTGATAAAAGATTATGATCTACAGATTTTGTACCATCCGGGAAAGGCTAATACAGTTGCCGATGCACTGAGCCAAAAATCAATTGGAAACTTAGCTTGTTTACTCACCGGGCAGAAAGAATTGCTTTGTGACCTTGAAAAATCTAAAATTGAAATTGTTTTTCGAGAACAAGGTGGAACCTTAGCTGCTATTTCTGCTCAACCAGTATTGATTGAAGAAATTAAAGAGAAACAGCAATAGGATGACTTCCTGAAGAAGATCATCGAAGAACGAGAATCTAAACCGAGGCCGGATTTTCAATTTGAAAATAATGTATTGAAATTTCAGGGAAGATTGTGTGTACCAAATGATTCTGAACTGAAAAGAAGAGTTTTGCAAGAGGGCCACAGTTCGAAACTGTCTATCCATCCAGGAAATACGAAAATGTATCAAAATTTGAAACTGAATTTCTAGTGGCCGGGAATGAAGAAAGAAATTGCTGATTTTGTGTCAAAATGTCTTCATCACCAACAAGTTAAAGCCGAACATCAACGACCCGCAGGTTTACTACAACCCTTACCGATACCGGAGTGGAAATGTGAACATATTACCATGGATTTTATTGTTGGTTTACCTCACTCCAGTAAAGGTATGGATTCAATTTGGGTTATTGTTGATAGACTGACTAAATCTGCTCACTTTTTACTTGTCAAAACAATTTTTAATGCGGACAAATTGGCTGTGATTTATATTGATAAGATTTTTAGATTGCATGGAGTGCCTGTGTCCATTGTTTCTGACAAAGATTCGAAGTTTACATCAAGATTCTGGCAAAGCTTACAGACTGCATTGGGTACCGAACTGAGACTGAGTAGTGCCTATCATCCTCAGATAGATGGCCAGTCAGAAAGGACCATCCAGACTCTGGAGGATTTATTGAGAATGTGCGTCCTTGATTTTCAGGGAAACTGGGAAAGCCATTTGCCTTTAGCTAAATTCGCCTACAACAACAGTTATCATTCAAGTATTGGTATGACGCCTTTCGAGACATTGTATGGCAGAAAATGTAGATCTTCGATTTGCTGAGCAGAAGTTGGAGATGGGCCTTTGCTTGGGCCCGAGATTGTTTATGAAACGACTGAGAAAGTGAAATTGATACAACAGAGACTGAAAACCGCACAGAGCCGACAGAAAAGTTATGCGGATGTTAGAAGACGAGACAGAGAGTATGAAGTAGGTGATCACGTTTTTGTGAAAGTGACACCAATGAAAGACCAGACTCGTTTTGGAGTCAAGGGCAAGCTAGCGCCGAGATATGTCGGACCATATGAGATTATTGAAAAAATCAATCCGGTGGCGTATCAAGTAACGCTTCCTCTTGAAATGGAGCATATGCACAATGTCTTCCACATCTCTATGTTAAGGGATTACCTCCGGGATACTTTCTATGCAATTGAGCCTACTCTTGTAGTGCTAAGTGATGACTACACTTATGAAGAGCGGCCTATTCAGATTGTAAAGAGACGGATCAAAAAATTGAGAAAACAAAGAGATCCCGTTAGTGAAAGTTGACTGGCAGAACCATGGTGGCGTGTATGCCACTTGGGAAAGGGAAGATGACATGGTTAAAGATATCCTGAACTGTTTCCACTGAATCCTGTTTTCTTCTAGAATGAAGGTAATTCGAGTTTGGAGGACCAAACTCTTTATAATGAGGGGAGACTATAATAACCCTCATCACTGATCACTTATAACATTACTGATTACTGCTAAACTAAGACTAATTATGATAAGTAATTGAATCGACTAAAATACTAAACTGACTGATTGAACGTACTAGTTTAAATGCATGTCTATCTGTTTGACTGTTTAATTATCTGTTTATGTTTTATGTTTAAACTGCAAATTGAAGGCCTTATCAGCGGCTGAATCTGAAATTGATTAGTGATATGTGTTAATTATAATTTATGTGGTTTTATGGCATATTTATCTGAAATGTGATTTATTATGGTTAAATTAGATTAAAATGAGCTAAATTACATAAGTTAGGTTTATTTACAACCTTGCCATCGAGTGGGCCACTTAGCCAACACATATTGAAGTCCTAGTATACATTCACACAACATTTTCCTCAGCCGATTTCCTTGTTCTAGCCGACTAGAGTGAGAGAGTGAAAGGAATTGAGTTTAACTTGGAGATTTGCTTGGAAATTATAGGAATTGAAGGGTTCTTTGCCAAATTGATAGCAAGTTTGAGCTTGTACATCTTGTATTCAAGACTTAAGGTAGAACATCCACCTTCTTGAACTTGTTTTTGAATTGATTTATGCATGGTTCTTGTGTCCTTAGTGATCTAAGCCTGGTTTGAGCCTTATAATGTTGAATTGAAGCTTAATTTTTGTATGCATGGCATACTCTTGCATTTCGAGGTTGTTCTTCATAAATTTGCCACTTGCATGTTCATATCTTGAGTAGAGACTATGAATTTATCATGTCTTTGGAAGATTTGGCTCATTAGAGCATGTATTGAAGCTTGGAAGCTAGTTAAAGTCTTGCATGTTCAATTTATGTCATGTTCATGAAAATTGGATTGAATTTGGATTTAATTGAACTACCTTTGGGCCTTGATTTTACAAATTGAGCTTTAAATCATGTCATACTATGTATTTACAAGTGTTTTCCAAGACATGGGCCCAAAGGAATCGAATTTGATTCATTTGAAGTTGAATTTGAGCTTGAGGTTCAAATCTGGGAATTCCAGATTTTGAACTCACGCTCGAGCGAAACCGGCGCCGGCGTGAAATTAAATGCTCAAAGACTTTACCTTTATTTTGGCTTCGCCGGCGAGGTAATTTACACTCGAGCGGGATCTTGTGTCTTACGCTCGAGTTGATATCGAGCGCCCATCGAGCATTATTTTCACACATCCAGCACTTTTGACTGTGTTGCAGTACGCTCAAGCGGGTAAGTCTATGGTAGAGCGGAAACCTTTGTCTGCATATCCGCTCGAGCGGAGTAACCTGCACTCGAGCGGATCCCCTGTTTTCTGAAAATTCTGAAAAATGTTTTAAAGTGCATCTTTGCATCCTCATTCCATCCTAGGCATTTTTAGGCCTAGTTTAAGGCATCTTAATAAGGATATAGATGTAGAACCACACCGAGTCTAAGTAGGGACTAAGTCTTTGATTCCCGAATGTGAACTTAGTGTGTGTTCGTTCTGTCACTGTATAGGATTGGCTTTCAGAGACGCGCTCTAGCTGCTTATAGCCCAGAACCCTGTGAGTAACAATTGTGTAAAGATATGTTCAAATGCATTTGTTTAAACTGCATCGTCTTGTTCTTGATTGAATGTTTGCCCTCTATTCTGAACTGTATTGTGGCATCCATAGCAACTACTGTTTACTGTTACTGCTATTGTTACAGAGATTTCTGTCAGTTCCTATCTTGGAACTTCTGTTTACTATTGTGATGGCCATCATTGACTGCTCGGTCTTTTAAGACCTACTATTTACTATGCTGCTATGCTAATGGATGTACCACATATGACTGTTATGACTGAATGACTGATATACTGAATCAATTGATTGTTTTCAATACTGAAAGGACATTCATTCTTAATCTCTTTACGCATTGTGTTACTCACTGGGCTTTAGCTCACTGTTTATATATATATGTAGGTGTTCAGGCACCAGACCGGAGCTAGGAGCGTGGGTTAGACTCCCCTTTTTGTCAAACCAACCACTATGCCTCACAGCAAGGTTTCGAGCCTGCCAAGCTATGGCTTAGAGGTGTTTTATTTCCCCCGTCTGTCTCTGCATGTGTTTTGTAATAAATGTTTAGACTGATACCGTACTGTTTAATAGGGATTAGGTTCCTGTTCTGAATGATTGTAAATGTTGTACATACTGTTTTGCACTGATTGAATATATGTATGAAAAGTCTTTTTGCATACAGACTGTTACAGCTCATTGGACATTATTTATTTACTATATTGGCTTCCGCCAGCCCCTGTACTCTCTACTACTGTATTACTGTTAAGCAGGCCTTCGGTAATCACGGATTACTGGCCAGTTATGGTGCTAAACCCATAGGGGCGAGTTTGGTTCGTGACAGCAAGGTTTAGTTTGATAGTAGAAGGACATCTTTACAGAAGATCTTTCACTGGTACCCTTCTAAGGTGTGTGCATCCTTCACTGGTTGAAGACTTTCTATACGAGATATATGAAAGAGTATGTGGGGGCCATGCTGGGGGCAGGTCACTTGCTCATAGGGCCATTACTCAAGGGTACTGGTGACTCTACATGCAGAAAGACACTGAAGCTTATGTCAAGAAGTGTGAGAAGTGCCAAAGGTTTGCACCTTTGATACATTAACCAATAGCAGACTTGAACCCGGTGTCTAGCCCTTGGCCATTTGCCCAATAGAGCATAGATCTTGTTGGACAATTGCCTCAAGCAACTGGACAAAGGAAGTACCTACTAGTGGCAACAGATTACTTCACCAAGTAGGTTGAAGCTGAACCCCTTGCAAAGATTCGGGACATTGATGTCAAGAACTTCATATAGAAAAACATCATCACTAGATTTGGGATTCCAAGAGCAATAATTACAACAATGGTACATAATTTGACAGTAAGCTAATCAAGAGCTTCTGTGCAAAGTACAAGATCAAGAATTACTATTCCACCCTAAGTTTTCCTCAAAGCAATGGATAAGCAGAAGCATCCAACAAAGTTATCTTGGATAAGATTAAGAAGAGACTACAAATAGCAAAGGGAAAGTGAGTGGATGAATTGCCCAGTGTATTTTGGGCATATCGGATTACGCCGAGAAGATCGACTGGGGAGTTTCCATTTGCCATGGCTTATGGCACAGAAACAGTCATTCCACTGGAGGTCGGCATCACAGGGATTAGAACCCAGGGAGTAGAAAATGGGACCAATAAAGCATTCCTAACCCGAGATCTGGATTTACTAGAAGAAAGGAGGGAGAAAGTAGTGATTCAGCTGGGGTTATACTAGCAGCAACTTGCCAGGACTTATAATAAGAAGGTGAACCCGCAAGAGTTCCAAGTCGGTGACCTTGTCCTGAAAAAGGTCGTCAGCAACAAGAAGGATCCCAGAGAGGGCAAGCTTGGCCCAAATTGGGAAGGACCCTATAGAATCATCTCGGTCTTGGGGAATGGGGCATATCGGCTTGAAGACAGTGAAATATGATTGACCAGTCACTTGGCGATGTTTCTGATTAAAACATAACGAATAACTTAGACTTATTATATGGCTGAGTTTCTACTTGCATATAATAGAGTTGAACTAAGTTGGCGATGTTTCTGATTGAAACATGACGAATAACTTAAACTTATTATATGGTAGAGTTTCTACTTGCATATAATAGAGTTAAACTAAGTTGGCGATATTCCTGATTGAAACATAACGAATAACTTAGACTTACTATATGATAGAGTTTCTACTTGTATATAATAGAGTTAAACTAAGTTGGCGATGTTTCTGATTAAAACATGACGAATAACTTAAACTTATTATATGGCAGAGTTTCTACTTGCATATAATAGAGTTGAACTAAGTTGGCAATATTTCTGATTGAAACATGACGAATAACTTAGATTTATTATATGTCAGAGTTTCTACTTGCATATAATAGAGTTGAACTAAGTTGAATTAACTTATATCAGTTAGATTAACAGGGAGACCGAGGTTGATGACCTCAGCCATCCTTTGTTTGAATCTGATCTTGGTGACAAGATCAATACCACATACTTAATGAGAACCCAAGTGGAACTTAGGTTCACATTAGGAGGCAGGGAGCTGCAAAATGATGCTTGGAAGTTGAATTTACAAGCTAAAGTTGGTTTAACACTTGTTGAAATTTTTTAGAAAAATTTACAAGTTGGAGTTAACCTGAGGTTATGTTAAAGGAAGATTGGTTTAACACTTGTTTGAAATTTTAAGAGAAATTTTAAAGTTGAAATTAACCCGAGGTCCTGATAAGTAAAGAGTGAAGCGGCAAGTTGTAAATAACACTTGTGAAAATATTATGATAATATATTTCCACGTGTTAGGTCAAAACCAAGATAAACTATTAGTGGATATAGCCGAAGTATTCCACACTAAGAAGATTACACAGTTAAAGTGTACACATGTAAATTATTCTAAGTATAGAATCATACAAGACAGTAAAAGGAAGACAAACATACAATCACATTGAAAGAAAAAAGTTATACTTGCATTCAGATAAGAAAGTTCAGATACAAAAAGGCACTTTGGCCTGATATTGGAAATCACTTATAAAAGCTTACATAAACAAAGCACAAGGTACAAGAAATAAAGAGGGAAACATCAAAATAAACTACTTGGCGTCGGCGGCAGGTTGTGTCTCACCCCCAGAAGACAGTTGGGAAGACTTCTTAGCAACCTTCTTAGCCGCGAGCTCAGCATCAATCTCTTGAAGAGTTTGATCGAGGCTCTTTTCGGCGATTGGCACCTTGGAGTTTGTCTTCTGAGATGAGGTATCCTTTGTGACCTCATCCTCCTCATCCTAAGTCAATTCCAAGACTTGCTCATTCAGAGTTGGGGACTTGGCCCCAGCAACCCCTTCCGTCTTATCGGCCTCAACTTCCTCCTCGGACTCATCCTTGGATTGGCTTGAAGGAGGAGAGAACAGCAGGACGAGGCTTCCAGCATCCTTTAGAGGAGAGTCCTCGGGGACAGCCAACGCCTTCAGAGTAGCCATCTAACCAATGGTGTAGCCCTTGTTGCATGCCAGTCTGACTTGTCTCTTGTAGTCTTCTTTAACGTCAGCTGCCCCCTTGGCGTATGCCTTCTCATCCGCCTCCTTGATCTCGGCTGCTTTTGTGGCCAAGGCAGCTCGAAGCTCGGCTTGAGCTTCAGCAGTTTTTGCTTCAGCCTCATTCTTTTCGGCCTCAAGGACCTTCTTAATGGCCTCTGCAGCATCTGTTTTTTTCTCGGCCTCATCTTTAGCTTTATTGGCTGCTTCGGCCTAATCTGCCAAAGTCTTCATTTTGCCTTCAGCCTTTCTAAGGGACTTGGACAAATTGGCAGCCTCCTTGGTCTTATTGGCCAACTCTTTCTTGATGGCAAAGGCTTGCATCGCGAAGGAGTGGCTATACTGGATTGCCTAGAAGAAAAGGAAAGAACAAATGTTAGTAAAAATTCTCTAAGTATGGAAAGACAGAAGTGGAGAGCACCAAGTGATGGGGGCTTACCTGTACGGAGCGCTGCAACATCAAAGCAAAATTTTTGTATTCGCTCATCTTGGCATTATGATTGAGATCTTCGTGAAGGAGCAAGGCGGTAGAGAGGGCAACGCCAACTTCAATATCATCGGCGTTGTCACCAGCCCTGACTGGCTTGTCTTCAATGGTAATAGGAAGAGCCCAGGAAGCATTAGATTTCAGAGAGCCTGAGGTTGTTGCTAACTCGGACCGTGCCCTCTTCGACCGAGTTGATTGGGATGGCTTGGCCTTAGCGGGCCTCTTCTCGGCAGCGGAGGAGGTCTTCTTGCTCTCAGCTAATTTTGAAATTGGCAAGGTGTCCTCAGTGTCAATCTGAGTCACCGTTGCCTTAGGCTAGGCCTTCTTCAGTCTTTTGGACTTTGGCTTTGGTTGAGATTGGAATGGAGAAGGTTGAGCATTGACAGTGTTGGGGATGTCGGCCAGAAGATCATCTACAATTGCTTTCTTGCGACCCATCTCGGCAGCGATTGCAGTTCAGCATCGGCGTTTGCGTTGAGATGGAGGGATCAGATATGGAGTCGAGGTTGATGGTCCCTCAGCTAGATCAGAAGTTGATCCCTGATTTGGCTGGTGTGATGAAGTTGCTGGTGGAGTTGTGGCGAAATGAGGAGATTTGCTCTTCTTCTTCGGGACGTCAAGCAAAATGGATTTGTAGGTTGGGATGAAGTTAAGCAATAAGGGAGCTCTCCATTTCTGAATTGGCAGATCTAACAGTTTCTTGAGGTCCTTGCTAGGGAAGAAAGACTTCCGGAAGTCTTTTGGCGGCTGTGGAAGAGCTGCAAGAAAAATAAACGTTAGAACATACAAAAAGAATAAAGTATTAAAGACTTGAAAAATAAGTGAGTGTAACACATGGTTCTTACCATTACCCTCTATGAACACTATTCGGCTAAGAGGGTAGAGATGAAGGTCCTCATCTGGAGCAAACTCCCAGTTACCCGAGATAATAAAGTAATCGTCCCCGGCTCCCTTGTTGGAGTCTGGGAGGTCGGCAACAAGTTTGTATTGTATGAACCTTAGTTTAAGGTAGTAGATATAGCATTTTTCTAACTTAAGGCCACACATGGTATAACAGTATTGGATATAAGTAAGGGTAACCCTAGCGTTCTTTTTTTTTGGCTAAGGCTATTATGCCATTGATGACTCGGTAAGAGTTGATAGCGAGCTACATCGGGTTCAATTTGTAGTAATTGAGAACTTTTCGGAAAAGGATGTTGAGAGGGAGCCTAAGCCTACATTCTATGAAAGCTACAACTGGGAAGGGCATGGAATCGACTGTGGGCATGATGGAGTCATCCTCCCCAGCCAACCTGAGATGGACGTCGGCAAGAATGGAAAACTCATGCCTGAAATATTCTAACTTGGTAGGGATGTTTACCCTATACCTCCACATACCCATGATGTCGGCTTAAGGGGAAAGTGTTGGGATTCAGAAGGAAGTGTTTTGTAGGGGTTTGAAAGACCTCGGCCAAAATCTAAATGTGTGCTGGGGTAAGAATTTGTGAGGATCTAAGGGGAATTCGTTTCAGTTTTCCCTAAGATTCGTGAGTTCTACGACAAATCTCAAACCTAAGTCTAAGCAAACAAAGATTGAAGGCAAGAATCTGGAGAAAACACAGAAAACAGAAACAAGAACAATGATTCAGAATAAAGAATAGTGATGAACTATTAGGAACACTATGGCAGAGTGTGTACACGGGTGCGAGACCGAGAACAATGGTAGAAAACCAGGTGTACGAAACAGATTATGTATACATGTGTATTTCCATGAACAAATTGCAAACAAAGGGAAATTTACAACATAAAAAGATTCAAGAACATGAATGAAGTCACAGTAGCCGTATATGAACGCAACAGTTTAAAGTACAACAAGAAATTGAAACGAATAGGACAAAAATAACTCACCGAAGAGAATAAAGCCAGTGTGAGGTACGCCGGAGTCAAATGATGGCAGCGATCGGAGAAAGGCAGAAAAAGTCTCGCCTGAGGAGGTGAACAGAGTGGTTGCAGAGCTTGAGAGCTTGAAACAATGGCGGATTTAGAAGAGTAGAGAAAGAGAGTTAGCACGAAGTTGAGGATGCAAAGGTGAAAGGACGAAGAGAGAGAAGTGGTTTTGATCAAAACCACGAAATGGCGGCAAAATTGCAATCAATTTGCCTAGGGCAACGTGCTTGTCAGACGGCGCATGCAGACGTAAGGCAACTTAAAGGCGCGTATCAAGTATGATCCAGTAGGGGAAAGATGCGTGACAAAAACGGTTGAAATACTGTGCGTGACAGCTCACATGCGTGTTGAAACTCTTGAAGTTCTAGGTTTAATGAAGCAAAGACCTCGACTAGGAGGATGATCTCGGCTAAATAATTTGAACCGACTTAGTTATTTGTTCTAAGACATTGATGAAAAGAACTTACAGCCCTTGGTCATATGGAGCTAACAAATGACGACCTTGGTAATGAAAGATAAAGCGAGCTTAGCTGACATGCTAAGTGGAGGAAATAATATAGGTTCCATCACTTCAGGATGCCGAGGTAATAGAACCTGGGGGGCAGTTGTGGGGATGTAATTTCTGAATGACAACACGTGGCCAAGGTGCCACGTGTCCTGGACATAATGTCGAGGTAATCTACGAGAATACCGGAATCTGGGGTAAGCGGATAAGGGACAAGAGTCTTATATTGGGAGAGGTCTTCAGTTTGGGTAAAGATAAAACTCTTAGGGAGTTTATCCCAATCCTACTGGGAGTCCAAGATTAGCAGTAATCTAGAGTCCATTGAAGCCAGGCTTCTATTGGGATTAGGTTTGTATTGGCTATAAAAGAAAGGCACCCTCGTAGGTTTAAGATACGCTTTTGGTATTCTGAATAGTGAGTTAAGCACTTTTGCTATCTTTGAGAGATAACTGACTTGATCGTTGGAGTGCCCCCGGGTGGACGAACCATTGCCGGAATCTCTTCTTTCTGTTACAGGTCGTTCGGGTGCAATCTATTCTGCCAGTGTTTACTAGTTGAGTAACTGTTTGGCAGTGTGATTAGAAATCGACTCACACAAATGTTAATGTCACAAATAAAATACCAAATAAATTAGTTTAGTCATATTAAGTCAAGAGTTATGTGTACACAATTATAAAACAACATAAACTAATGTGAATATTAACATTGACTTTGTAGTAGCAAATATTATAACAACATACCATTGTATCTTATTAAGTATAATCAAAATAACTAATTATGGTTCTTTTGTCCAATGTATTTCAATATTTATAAAATCACAAGGAATCTGAAGTTCATATTCATATTTTTCTCGTTGATGTAAAATGTGTCTTTGGATGCCTTATACGTCTCTAGTACGCATACAACAACATCATTGAACTTCATGCATTTGTCGAGGTCAACTTTACCAGTCTTCAACACATCAAACAATGCCAAAATGGTGTTTCTTTCAAACAATCCAGGTGTGGATCTGAGAACTTGGTGCTCATCATCAGTTTCACTAACCTAATGATGTTAGATTAGAAGTTGACATTTTTCATGTTTACTTTTGGGGGGTTGGCTATTTATTCGGGTTCGTCTTTGATGTGGAACTATTCTCTCTTTCTTTTGCCATGAAATCTGTAGGTAACTGGTTGCATTGAACAAAGCCATATTGTAAATATTCACATAAACACAATACAACACAGAACAAAATAACAAAAGTTAAATACATAGTGTCAACATTCATATTGACTATATATCATGTCACTAGTTCATGTGTTTGAAAAATGAACAAAATTTTAGGAGTTCAAATCATTTGATCATATTTAACAGCACCAACAAGGACAACAACCAAAAATGGGAGGAAAATAACAGATGAAATATGGAATAATATATTACAACTATTAAACTAATACGGTGTATACATGATGTGAATGTTGACATCATTACATTATATATTTGACTTTGAATGTTCATAGTCAAATATATGGAACGACTATTCACATGGATCATATTTCATGCCACTTTTAATTTTTTATGAAAAATAATAAAAAATTAAGGGTTCAAATTATATCACCATCAACAATCAACAACACCAACACCAACAAGGCCAATATTCACAAAAAGGAAAAAAATAACAACAATATTACGAAATAATAGCATATTACAACCAATCAACAAAAATGATGATCACATGATGTAAATGTTTACATCAGTTCATTATAATCAAACGTAAAGGGGGGAACACAACAATGATATTTATTAAATAGTTGTTTTGGAATTCACATTGAACCAAAATGAGGAGGCAAAGATGGATGCTTACGTTTGTTCCTCATTTTGGTCGATTATGTACGTTGCCTCATGTGAACTTTTGTAGAGTTGTGTCTTCAAATCATCGGCAACAACAGAACGACAGTGGGTCAACAACGAACGGACGACGGTTAGATGGTGGGATGTTGGTGAGATCAAATCAATGTGAACTTTCGCAACGGTGAATCATCACTTCGGCCTACATTCCAATCATCAACAATGACTCGGCGATAGTGCGATGTGAAACCTAGGGTTTGAGAGAGACGATGGTGAGGGCTTTGGGAATGAGAGATTTTCTGCGTGAAATATGGAATGATGAAAGAGGAGTGTTTTAATTGGTTTTCAATTCAAGAATGGAAATACGTGCGGGAAGACTTGATGGCTATTTGGTCTTATCACATCAAATATGTCCTAATGGAATACTCAAAAATATTTTGGATTTGATGGAATAGAACTCTGAGAAATGAGCTTTACTAAAAACGCTCCCTTAAATCACTCTAGGAAAAATCACTCTTAAGGATCTAAACTATTTAATTTTAAGGTAAATCCTACTATTATTGAATATTATTTTATTATCTTAACTTTAAAATGTACATTTAGATGATTTAATTATGGGATATTTACACACAAGTCCTATTTTGTGAACTTATATTCCATTAAGTACTTAGATAAGATTTTTTGCTCCTTCAAGTCCCATTAATTTTTAACAGATGAAATTATCCTTCAAACAATGGTTGTTTATCATTTGTAATTGTTTATAAAAAAGCATGGTGATATAACATTTATTTTGATTTTTAAAATTTCAAATCATCATAACTTTTACAATATATATTTATTTTTTATAAAATTTATATTTCTAGAGTCAACACAACAAAATTTATCAAAAAAGATTAATATTAAATACAAAATTATATAAAAATAAAAATATTTTCTTTTATTATAAATTTACAATTTAAACCATTTTTAATAGTACGTTATCTTAATTTACTTAACTAATAATATTTTTTTGGTCTAAGTTTTTTAGTTTTTTCCAAGTTTAAAATTGAGAATATTCTTAATTTAAAATTGGAAAAAAAACTGATTAATTTTAAAACTACAAAAAATTTGAGAAATTTCTCAAAAACTGAGAATATTCTTAGTTAATAAAAACTGAGAAATTTATCAATTTTACTAGATAGTTTCACAAACTGAGAAATTGTTATTTTTGTATAGCTAAAAAAATAATTTTTATATTCAATATTGGTCTTGTTTGATAGATCTCATTGTGTAGACTCCAAAAATATAAATTTCATTAAAAATAAATGTGTACAATAAAAGTTATGAAATTTTTAAGTTTTGAAACAATAAAACAAAAGTAAAATGCCATATAAGCAATACCACTTCAATAAGAGGAAATATCTATTACTTTTGAGGTATGGTTAGGTGATTACTAAAAGATTAGTGATTGGTGGAGAGGATACGGCATACAATTTTGTATTGGGGCATGAGGTGCACTTGTAGCACCTAATAAATTTGTATTAGTACTCAATGAATTGAAAATTCTTTCCACTTTTTAAAAAGGGTAACACAGTTATATATATATATATATATATAAATAGTTTGAAACTATATGGGTTAAAAAAAAAAAAAAAGAGGACTTAATGGAATACCAACCTTACTAATAGGACTTTTTGATAAGAAACCCTTCAATTATTGAAAAATTATAAATATCATTTTTGTGGGTGACAGTGGAACAATTCTTATAGTTGAGAGTCCAAATGTGCACTAATAAAATTGAGATTGTAAAGTAATGGAAAAATCAGGAAGGCATCCCTTTACAAGTTTGTGTAAGAGTATTAGAACAACAACAATTTGTTTGATAGTTAAAATCCTTAGGATTTCATACTCTAGAAGAATAAAGAAATATTTTACTTTAAAACAATAATCTTGCAATCATAAAACATCTTTGCCAAAACTCTCTTCCTATGACATTCCTTTGATATATTTTTCTTCTTTTCCTCTTCGACATACTTCAGATTTGAAAGTTGTTGTTGGCTCTGTCCGTTATTGTTGCCGCCACCCCCACTAGCATCACCATCACCATGGTCAATCATATCTATCGTCCTATCTAAAAAAAAAAGTCACATCTATCGTTTGCTACTGTTATTGTCACCATCCATCACTACCACCATTTGCTATTGTCATCATCAATCATAGTCACTGTCTGCCACCACCATTGCCATTGTTTGCCACCGCCACCATCTCTCAACTATCATTCTACTCATATCTTCATTAAGTTCTTTGTGACATCAAAATTCCTCGCACAATCTCTCTCGATTTGTATATATTTATCTCTTTAATTTTTCTTCATTCTTCTCTTTCTCCATTTATTTTTCTCTGTTCTCTCTATATTGCACAATAAAAGTTCACCGTCACAATGAAATTTCATTCAAAGAAATTTATCTAAGTGTAATTTCACTGAGACAATAAGCAAAAGTTACTTAAAATTCATCATTTTAGAATGCACGATTTGAATTT
Organism: Camellia lanceoleosa; assembly: GCA_025200525.1. NCBI lineage: Eukaryota > Viridiplantae > Streptophyta > Magnoliopsida > Ericales > Theaceae > Camellia > Camellia lanceoleosa. The sequence goes on from CM045761.1 coordinate 85,993,226, forward strand.
TTATATATAAATTTGAAATTATGGACCTGATTTTTGTAATTGATTTTCAAATTTACAATTTTTAATAGAAATTTCTTTGAGTTTGGATAGTGAGAATTCCACTGTGCATTGAAATTTTATTGTGTTTTCACTGACTTTCTCAAGTGAAATTTCATCATTTTTTTTTTTATATACATTTTACATTGTTTATAGATTTTTTTTTGATTGATCTTGATGAAATGATTATAAAATATAAATTTTGGAAAAAATAAAATATAAATAAAAATTTATTAAATCTTAAAGTTTTCAAATCACCTAAAAAGTGGAAAAGCGTTTGCTGCGGTATTTTCATCTAACGCATTTTTGGAGAACATATTGAAAAGGTTTTTTTGTCTTTGTTCATCTATAAACTTTAGAACGAAGGAGCTGAAAAAAATTCTCCTAATATTAAGTAATAATTTAGAAAGGTGAAGGGTAATTTACTTTTAATTTTTTAAGCGTAGTATGAAGTCGAAAAGAAAATGGAAAGGAGCTATAATTTTTCACATCAAATATATGTTTAAGAAATTAATATTATATGACCAATTTGTGATATGTCACACCAAAATTATATTTAATTATTAAAATTCAATTGCTATGTCATTTAACTATAAATATTATAAAAATGATTTTACAAAATATTGGGCAAAAGTAAAAGTCTAAAACAACCTTAGGCATAATTAAGGATGAGCATACTATACAAATAAATTATTGTATAACATTACTATATAAAATTAATTTTCTTGTGGTATTTATAGTCAAACTAAAAGTAGCACCATTATAGTTTATAATTTAAAAAAAAAAAAAAATTGAGATTTTTTTAATTCATTTGTGAATCATTTTCAAAAATATATACAAGGATGTAACACCTCCAAAATTATACCATAAATACAACCTATAAGCGGAAAAATAATAGAAGCAATGTACTTTCATTTATCAAAGTTGGTGTACAAAAGCTAAAATATGCGATATACGTTCACAAGCTATTCATCCTGAATCTACAGTATGTGTTGTATTAATATAAGAATAGGAAACTAAACAGATAACCATATGCCCTATAGGCTTACATCTTTCCAAATCCTTACTTGGTTACAACAAAAATGAGCTTAACTCAATACAATTAAAGCAATTAGCTATACAAAAAGAATGCAACAAAAGAAAGAGCCCTTGCTCCCAAAAGTCTCTCCAAGCTATTGTCTTAGCGGAGGTATGTCACCAGCACCTGAAAATGTTTTTCCCAAATAAGATGAGCCAAAACCCAATAAGAATAATCTAACATAATATATGAGGTTTAACAAAGATATAAGTACAATGTGCGTAAATAATGCCTGTGACAAAATATTCACCTCTTTAATAGTCATAAAGGACCAAGTTTATATCTTATTCCATTTTCCTTCAATTCATTTCAATCCATGAGCCAATTTCATTAACTTTCAACAATCCAACTAAGACTATAACTCAGTGGTCATCTAATCAACACAATTACCACACAAACACTTTAATTTGCTATTTTACGAAAATTTCGTCTACGGGATCGGCACCCATGTATACACAAGATTTCGAGACTTTTACCCTGGACACTTCGGTCAACTTAATTTCAATGGAGTCCATCCCCTATCTCCTCCCAAACAATGGAGTACATCTCATCTCTTCTCCCAAATATCATACATATACAATGTATTTAAAATATAGTCATATTCAATGACAAGCAACAATAAATTAGTTTCAATTTACCTAATTCTCATGTAACTTCTACAACAATCATAACTATCATCCACCGATAGCTCAAGACAAATATTTCTAAGCAGATACACAATCTTCTCAATAAATAAATTATTCAAATTCCCATAAGTGAGAGACAACACGTGTCCAACTCCACCGTTTATATCAATAATCCTCCAATTTTACATTGCTAATACCAATTTTCAGCTATTTATACAAAATAACAATTTGACCCATTTAGGGCAAAACTTCATTTTTTTCCAAATATCAATAATTTGTCACAAAACAACCTCATATTCAAACCCTATAACCATTTATTTCATATTCACCAAAAACTTTTTTTATTTCACATCCAAACTTTAGGTTTGTTCAAACTACTCCAAAATCTCACCATTTTTATACAATGACAAATAACTAAGCTAAAAATTATATAAAAGTGTAGAGAATCTCTACCTCAAAGAGAGAAGATGAGCCAAGCAAGAGTAAAACTTCAAGGATACCCAAATCTAACTCTATTCAGATCAAAATGGAGATCTTGAGATGGTTTACCTTTTTATTAAAGGGATTAGAGTGAAGAAATTACTAAAACTAGGTGAAAATGTAGAGAGAGAGAGAGAAAAAGAGAGAGTCTCAACTTTAGGATTTAGGAAGAAAAGATCTAAAAAAGTGATGTAAAAAGTCATTTTCGCGATCTTATATACGCACAGTCCACTTGAGCGCAAGAGTTGACGCTCGAGCGTCAAACATAATAAATTGTTCCGCTCGAGTGCAAGAAAGGTCACTCAAGCGCCAAGACACAATGAATAAGACACCCACCGCTCGAGCACAAGAAGTGACGCTTGAGCGTAAAAAATACACATCCAGCAATTTTGCAGACAACAGACTAATGTTCGAGTGTAATAAAGGCTACTTGAGCGCCCACCCGCTAGAGTATAGGAAATGCCACTCGAGCATAGAAATCACTCTCCCAGCAGTTTTGCAAACCTACAAAAGTACTGAGAGTTTGCATAGTACGCTCGAGCGCAGGAAGTACCGCTCGAGCGAAGGACTAAAATTCTAGGCAACACAAGGTTTGAAAAACAAGCGACCAACCTGTCCAAACACAACCACAACAATCCAAAAACAAATTTCAAAAAGACACAAGGGAAGCAAGAGGTAAACAACAATATGAAAACATTAAACCTGAGTCCAGGTATCACAAGAGTCGGGTCAAAATCGGGATCGCTATAAAAGACATCTTCCACCATCAACTCAAATTTATGTTAAATTTAAATTATGGTTAAAATTATAAAAACATACTTGCACTCCATCTCTTGACCCAAATTTATACTAAATTTAGTTATATTTAAATATTTGAAAATTTTGGTCAAAACTTTATTTTAATAAAACTTTCATGTGTTAAGGATTCCTTGAGAACGCCAACACGCTCTACTATTATCATTATATCTTTAGTGACTAATTTTATATTTCAAATTTTAAAATAATATAATTTTTGATCTACATGTCAGTTTTTAATAAAATTAATATTTTTTTGAATCTTTTCGTCAAAATCTATCAAACAATATCTTTGTTGGCTATGGAATTCTTACAAAATAAAATTAAAAATTTATTGTCAAAATTAACTTTACTCTATTTTATAGTAAAATTTTACTATCTAATTTGAGTATTTAAACAGTAAAATACTATCACCATTACTATATACTATCACCATTACTAAATACCGTAATCACTGTAATTGTAACTACCACCAGTACAAATATTAAATAAAAAAAAAATTATGAAAACAATGAATGATAATGTTATAATAGTAAAATTTTATTGTTAATGGTAACTTTAAAAAAATAAAATTTTACTGTGTTAACAAACCAAAATTCCAATATTAACACAGAATCTATTATTTGTACATATCAAATTTCTATTGAAGATAAGAAAGACAAAGTGAGTCTCAACTTCCAAGTCCATTAATCTTTTATTTGAAACAACTTTAAAAAGCTTTCATTTAAACCCCTTATTAAACAGTATACGCCCACTAATGTGATAAATTTGGAAACGATAGAGATGGTGAAATGCTTCAATGACAGCTCCAAAGTCGCCGATGATAAATCTAAGGATGACACATATAGTGAGAACATTGGTGGTGGTCTCCATTAAGAGAGAGAGAGAGAGAGAGAGAGATGCTAGTGACAATATCAGTAGCTGTCTCCGTTATGAGATGGAAAGAGAGAGACACTCTCATAACAATCATATAAAACTTGTGCTGACATTTGAATGGATAAAACTTTCATAAAAAAGCTTCTATGAAAAATTTTATCGTTCAAAAGATAGACCCATTTTTAGAATAGTTTACAAATATTAAATATATTGTGACCTTTTGAAAAAAAAATTGAGGTTATTTATTTATTTATGTCTTTTAAGGTTATTCAAGATTGAGTCTTTTGTTTTTCAAATGTTATTTTGTGGCTCTCAAAATTATCATTACGTAATTAGTTAAGTTTTTATTTAAATTTGTACTTAAATTTGGATTTATCCATTGAAATGGTTCGTATCAAATAAAGTTTGTATTTAAATTTTTGCTTAAATTTGTTTAAATTTAAGTCAGGGCTAGAGATAGCCTAATAGATTGCAACTAGTTCGTAGATTGTCAAAGTTTTAAGTACCTAAAATCATATCATATATATACATAAATAAAGTAATGCATGTAACGCCCAAATGTTTATTACTCGAGTACGTTACCAAAATTCTTAGTAAAGTCCAAATTCAATCTATAATAAATGTGGAAGCAATAAATAAATAAATAAATGAAATAACAAATATGTTCTCTCATTTACAAGATAATAAAATGTTTGATACAATAAATTTTAAATGCCCTAAGGCTTACATTGAAAATAAATAAACAAATACAAAAAAAGATTTAATCCTCTTTTACTAACACGACATTCCACCTACAGAAAACAAGGCCCCGTGGCTAACAAATGAAGAAGATCCTTTGATTTCGAATAACTCTTCAACTTGCACTTGAAAAATGGTTAACAATGTGGGATAAACACTAATGTCCAGTAGAGATCCCAAGAATTCTAAGTAATAACATCAAATAGATAAACTAGATCATGAATGCTCTCAGGTCATAATTATATAGATAACGTGTTCATTTCATAATCCAAAGTATTCATACATAAGCATACATTTCCGAAAGAATCAATAACAATACTTCTACTATTATACCCCAACCATCTATCATGTCATTATCACAAATCATGCATGTGATGTCCCAAGGTCTTTTAAACCATGAATAGTGATGTTAATTCGAAAACGAAAAGTTATCATAGAACTATTCTTGTGTAGAGAGTCTTAATTCTTTTATTTCAATACTATCATCGTTCCATTGTGTAGGTGCCCTTGTGTTGGGACTTGGAGTCGGGCGTGTGTGTGCGAGTCAAGGAAGTGTGGAAAACTCCTTAGAGTTGAGTTGGCCTTGTTTTAGCCTTAGGTTTGTTCAAGCACAACTTCCAATGCTCGAGCGGTCCTCGTGGCCTCCTAGTTTTGTGTTCCAAGTTTGAGATACTCTGAGGGGTGTGTTTCACGCTCGAGTGCAAGATTCACCGATTGATATATCTATTCTGCTGAGGTAAGAGATACAGGGAGGGGGTGTTTCTACGATTGAGCATAACCTTCAACACTCAAGCAATCTATTTGAATTCTTCGCTTGTGTAACGCCCTAAATTTCTAGGCCAAATGATAATACAACAATCATGGTTCTTTCAAGGAAAACCGAATATAAATCTCCAAACTTACATTACATAATACAATAGTTCTTCATGTAACAATATATTAATCCAACAATAAGTAAATAAACAAATAAATACCCTCAAGGAGTTTACAAGTTTCCAAGGCTTAAGCCTAGTTACACAAAACGGTTATTCAAACCCACACAAACACAACCCTTGGCTTACACACAGAGTCATAGCAAAATGAGAGCATTGTACTCCCAACTATAGACGGCCCCGAACGTCCTGGGGAAATCTCATTTTGTTCATTGGGCTCACTACAGTTCGGACTCAATGTCACGGTTCTGAATCTAATCCCGCAAAGTGTAATACAAGACCGATAAATTACCAAGGAGTCTAAATCCGGCAAATCGTTTTGAAAAATAGATTTTTAGAAAGAAGTGCCAAACATGGACTGCTTTGCCAGATACAGAGTCGCCACCTAAATATTTTATTTTGGGAGAATTTAGGAAACCCTGACTCATACCTAAGGCCACCTGTCCGTCATCACCAAAGTTGCCTCGGCTCGGGAACTTGGGTACGATTGGAGAAGGTCATTTCATGAACACCCCCGCTCGCCCGATCAAAGATCGGCTATTACTAAGTATGATATCTTGTTTTTGAAAACACATGTGTTCTTATTCCGGTTATTAACCTAGAATTACTATGTGATGCGCACAGCATACAAGTATAGACTGGATTTCCTAAGTTGGAACAAAGCATTGCACATTCGTTTTGAAAACGGTTTGCTACTCACAAGTAGGCTAAAATACGGATTTTGCTACCCTCAAGTGAGCTTAGAAAACAGGATGATTTGCCACTCTCAAGTGGGCTTAAAACTCGCAATCGATGAATTGTTCCAATTCAAGTAATCAAACCTTCACCCACAAGCATTCAGGCAGTTATATTACATAAGCACATAGCCTCATGGCAAGCATGCTATCATGGCAGTCACTCACACACATGCAAGGATGCTAAAGCATAAACACTTACTGAATACTCCAAGCCAACGAAAGAAGCTAATTAGAAATCATGCATGAATCCTAACTATGCTAAGAATGCCTAATGCAACACATGCAAAAATACAACTACAATAGGCTCGGCTATTCTAAGATGGCATATGAGATGCAATAATCGATACATGTATTCAATTTGGAATTGAAATACAATGCAGTTAGCATGATGCGCTGAGCCCGGTGCATGCAATACAGATGAATGAATGCAAGCATGCGAACATATAGATGCTAATTGAAACATGCCCTAAAACTAACCATCATAAGCTGGTAAATAAAAGGGAGAAAGACATGGGGTTGGAAGACATACATCACACACACGCACACTTATTACAACATTGCCCTCCACGGAGGATCCGAATGAATAGTACAGAATAAACTAGCTAATCTAAGCTAATTAAACTAATTATTACACAACATTAATTAATTAACGAATTAACTAAGTAAGTAAGGAAACTAGCATGCAAATTAAACAAAATGAACTGTTTCAGCTCTGTTCCGAATGATAGGGATGCATGCATGCTCAAGTCGCCTTGTCGGGAAATCCATCGCGATGCCCTGATTTGCCTCTGTTTGCAACTAGTCCCAGAACACTGTACAAAGCTCCAGAAGGCTGCTGACCAGTTTTTGCTGCTGGCTTTCGGTTTGCTGCAACAGAGAGCGAGAAAGGGGCATGGCAAAGTATTTTCAACATATGTGTGCATGACCACTCTTCCCATTATTGCACAAGCTCCAGAGAGTGTAGTCCTCGATCCTCGTGCCACCAATCACGCATCTCGATGCATGATGGCCAAGGAGTCGGATTGCACGACTCGATGTAAAATGAATGCACATATAAACACAACAAGGCCTAAACTCCATCATGGGTAATCCGGAGTGTCGGCGACCGAGAATCGAGGCACGTTTCATCACTTGGAGTATGAAACGTCCCTCGTTTCCCGTGTTTGGACTAAACCCTATTCCAAACACAATGCAATATACATGGCATATACAATACGACTAGCATGCAACCCTAAACGCAATGCAACATAATCATGCTAGCATGCGAGGGATGATATGCAAACATGCAACTAGCATACACAATGCTATGAACTAGGAATGGCATACTCAATACACTTGAACTATATGGCATACGCAATGCACATACGAAGATGGACATGCACGAAGACATGAACTAGGCATACACAATGCGACAATCAAGCATGCGACAACATGGATATGGCATACATAATGCAAGATGGACTTAAACTAAAATGAATGGACTTCAGCCACACTCAAATTAGTGGCCATACATGATGAGAATAAAGCAACAACACACATGTAAACATGCACAAATATAAGGGACCAAACCTAAGGCCCAAAGTGCAGCTCCACCAAAGCATGGCAAGGGATGAAATATGGCATACAATCACAAATTTTTCAGCTCTAAAATGACATGCAAGATGGTCCGAATCATGTAAACACCTCACACAATGCATGCTAGATGGCCCGGATACCGAAACTAGTGAAATACATTACACTAGAGGTACATAAAGCAATGCTCAAATGACCCAACCAACCCCAAACAGTCCCTATGCAGGTCCAATACAGTGGGAAGATGATCTAAAATGATGGCTCAAAATGTATAGAAATGAAGCTCATGCAATGGTCCATAAATGAGGTATTCATGCACAACTCTCAAACACATTTAAAAAGTGGAAAACATGGGAATATGACACAAGTATAGGCTTTGAAATGACATGCTCAATGACCCCAAAACATGAAAAACACCTCAGTATAAGCATGCAGTAGGCTTCAAAACTCAAGGCTAAGCAAGGGTATTACATTACAACCATGCATAGAAAGCATCATTCGACCATGAGGCATAAAAATAGAGCTAAGGCAGTCCAAAACATGCACAAAATCAGTTTATGGCATGACCAAAAAGTGCTAGAATCAAAGACCAAAATAGCATGCAATGTAAGCTAGTAAAGAGGATTTGCACTACAAGCATGTGAGGCAATCAAGAGGCCACTAAACCAGCAAAATTCAGAGGTATGATATGCCAAATAAAGCCCAAAAACCCACTGAAACATGGTTAATGCATGCAAGAATGAGATGCTCCTTTGATAGGCTATGAAGAAGGTTATTCTACACATGCAAGATGGACACCCAATATGGAAAAAAAAAGCTTTGGAAAGAGCCTATACAGGTCCTAAAACTCACCAAAAATAGCCTAAAACATGGATTGGAAGCATGCAAATAAGGGCTCCTTTGTTAGGCCAAATATGCTAGAAATCAAAACAAGGAGAGAGAGGGTCACCCCTCTCTGATTTTGGCTCTCAAAAACACAAAATAACCACTGAAAATACGCTGGATTTCAGTGGTCAAAAGGGAAAACAAATCTCAAAACAAAAGCCTTAATGCATGGCTCAAAACAAGGTGAAATGAAGCATGCGAGGGGGTAGATGACCCCCAACAGAAAAATGATCTTAAACAAACATATTAAGGGCCTCAAAATAAGACTTTTTTCAGTTTATATCAAAGCTCAAATATGCTTGCAAGTATGGCTAAAAGATGGAGCAAAATAATGCTTAAAAGAGGGAAAATGTGTATTACCCTTGAAGCTCAGCAAGACAGCAACTTTGAGGTCAAAAACTCAGACCTTCAACCTCAGAAAATGGCCTCCAAGGACCTCAAAGCAATGGTGGACGTGTTAGGCTAGGAGGTGGTGTGCAATAGGCCAAGAACCAAGCAACTTTTAAGCCAAAGTGTAGAGATATAGGGAGAGATGTATGGTATGCCTTCAAACCAAAATCTGAACCTTTGCAAATGAAAGAGAGGGTCTCTCTTATAGAGATACAAGCCCTTAGCTTTTCAAAGAAGCTAAAAACCAAGTTTGAAGATCCTTGGACGATCCATTCTGTGCCTTCCAGCTGGCACAGCTGGCAACAACTCACAGAGACAGAGCTGAGGGAGGCAGGCCGACCAGTTCAGGTGGTCGGCCGACCACTTCCCTTGGTCGGCCGACCAGTTCAAAAGGTTCAACTCAATGAAAGGTGGTCGGCAGCCCCATTTGATGGTCTCCACATTGAATGCAAGCTAGTGGTATGGTGAGAGACCAGTAAATGTGGCTTAAAGACCAAGGAGACCAGCTTCCTGACAAGAAAATCGACTGGCGGGAGAAAAGTGGTCTCCAAGGAGAAAAGGTGGTCTCCCACCCTTGTACAACCTTCCAAACAATGAAAACAAGGTTCATGCCAAAAATGAACCAAGACAGATGCAAAACGAGGGTTCGAGGGTCAAAACGCGCAGCCAGGTGCCCCGAAAACGAGCTGTTAAGCAACGAAAGTGGCATATGACCACAAAGGTGGCCTCCTGGGCCACAGTGTCCCTCTAGACAAAGGAAACAAGGTGTGTGCCAAAAATCGGGGCAAACGGAGGATGTTAAGCAGTCCCGAGCCGAGGCGCACGGCAGACGGCCCTGAAAACCAGAAATTAGTCTTCAAACAGGAACAGTGGCCTACGACCGCGAAAAGTAGTCTATGGCCACTAAGAGATGGTCTACGAGACCTCTCCCTCCCTTCGGGAAGAGAAAACAAGACTTGGTCCGCAAATCGAGTCAAAGCACAAAAAGTTTTGAGGCCCGAAGGCAAGGCTCTCAAACCAAAACTCTAGAGACTCGAAACGAGCACAACATGCACCATCACCGAGCTCTCAATCGATGACGTCTGAGTCTTAAGGTTGGTCAAAAATGGAGTGTCTACACCAACACACATACTTCTATGCCCCTAGTTGGGTGGGATCACCACATCTTTTCCTCCATAAAAATCCCGTAGGGTGAGCATAAAGCCAGTAGGAAATTCTTAGCAAAGTATATACATTTTATACAAGTCTCAAGAGATGAAATGCACATGCCATGGTATGCCCTTTTTGAAGATAAATCACATTTTTATCTTTTGAAAACTATCATGCTCAATGATATCATGCAATTTCAATTGTTCAAAACTTAACAATTTATTTCAAGGGCAGTAAATATGACTATGCTAATCTCTAAGTTGGTGTCTGCAAGTAGACTATACAAGTACTACCAATTTGTCATTTTTACCGGCATTGACTGGAAAGCTCGACACCTATAATCTGTCATTTTTACCAGTATTAACTAGAAGGCTCAACATCTATTCAATTTCGTCTACACCACCTGTCAAGACTTACCACCGTATTTACCCCAAAACCAATTCATAGAAACTTGTTTCTCAACATTCTTTTCTCAATGCAAGTTTTCAAATCAACTTTCAAAGTTTAATGTAATCAAATGAATTGACATGCCAATAACACAAGATGAATATAAATACTTTTATTCCAATTCATCATCCAAGGAATAACACAATTCCCTCTTCTCAAGTATCCTCGACAATTAGTTATTTCAAGACTATTTCAACATTTTGAACAATAATTTTCAAAATGAACAACAATTCTCATATTCCTTAAAATTCATCATTTATATAAATATAAATAAGAAATTTTCCAAACATCCATTTATTTTGACACACAAAATAAATATAATAATATCGTTCATGGATTTTCAGTCTCCTTTAAAAAAATCTCCAAATTCTAGGTTTTTTCACGAAAACTATACAACTCAAATCTTTTGAAAGAAAACTTTCCAAAATTATATTTTTTTCAATCAACGAAGATCAAAACCCATAAGATCATTTTAAAAGAACAAGAGACAAACCCACATTCAAAATCGCTCAACTTCTTGAATTAACAATCAATTTTCAAAGCCATCGAAGGATGATTTTGAAAATCATCTAAATCTTGCAAAAATATATATATAACTCTAAGAAAATCCCTACCTCAAGTTTTAAAGAAGAAATGAAATGAAACCCCCCCAAAATCAACGGTGTCGAAACTCGATATTCACCGCACACAACGAAGCCCTCGAGAAGTTAACCAACTTTGATGAAGAACTCTAATGGATCTTGAGAAATCAAGGTTTTGATCCAATTTGGTATAGGGAAATGTAAAGTGAAGAGAGAGGAAAGAGTTTTTAGAGAGAGAGAGATATACAAAAATGATTTGAAATATCAGATTCACGAACTAATATAACATGGTCCGCTCGAGCGTGAAAAGCCCCGCTCGAGCGTCAAATACATTTTTCCAGTACTTTTGCAGAAAGGTCAAACTTCTGAAACCAAACATTCTTCGCTTGAGCGCATAAATGGCCGCTTGAGCGGACAAGCAACTTCGAATGAATTTTGCATTTTTGTTTGGAGCCCCCTCAACCGCCTTGACGTTGCCTCGGACTCGCCAAGGGGCCGCCTGGACCCATGGTGATCAGGCGGCTCGATCCTGACCTACCCAAATAAGTGACAAAACATGAAAGAATGGTCGAAACCGGGATCGCTACAGCTTGAGTGCTCTGTCTGGAGTGAGGTTCAAAAAGTGTGTCCAATCACTTAAAAGATGATATGTAACGCCTCTAAAATAATACAATAAACCAACCACGACAATATGTGAATGACAGTAAGAATTAGAGTATAAAGTCCTCCTATTACATAAGATCCAATTATACAAGAGAGTGACAAATGCAATTATACATTCATGAGTTTGTCCCTAAATCTATAACATATAGCACAGCATGAGATAGAACTGGAAGCAAAAGAAAGAATAAATGCCCTAAAGGCTTACATCTTTCTAAGATAGTTCTTGGTTACAACAAAAGTGGACTTTTAGTCCAATACATTTAAAGCCCTTTGGCTGTACAAAAGTTAAGTACAAAAATAATAAAATTGAGCCTTCAGCTCTACAGTCCTCCCAAGTTGAGTCCTTGGTGGAGGCATATCACCAGCATTTGAAAATAGTTTTCCCAAGTAGGGTGAGCCAAAGCCCAGTAGAGATAATCTATTATAATATATGAATCTTAATAAAGATATAAGTAATATGCACATGTTCAATGTCAAATAACAAAATCTTTTACAACTCTTTTCCAAAACCATGTTATGCAAAACTTATATCCCAATTGATTTTATCTTGGTTCATTAGTTAAACCCACTTCATTTAACCAATCAAACAGAGGATACACCTCATAGGTCTCCAACCAACACAATTATCATCAAAATACATTCACTTGCCATTTTACAAAAATTTCGTCTGCGGGAATCGGTACCCATGTATACACGCGGTTTTCGAGACTTTCACCCTAGACACACAGGCTAACTTAGTTTAATGCAGTCCATCCCTTTTCTTCTTCTAAACATAGAGCACATCTCATTTCTCTTCCTAAATATCATACATGTACAATGTATACACATCATAATCATATTCAATGATAACAGCTAAGAGATTAGTTTTGATTCGCCTAATTCTCATGCAATTTCTACAACAACCATGGCTATTCTCCACCGATAGCCCAAAATAGATATTTCTAAGTAGATATACAATCTTTACAACAGATAAATTATTCAACTTTCTATAGGTGTGAGGTAATACATGTCTAACTCCACAATTTATATAAACATCCACTCAATTTCATATTCCCAATACCAATTTCATATTTATACAAAATAATTATTTGAGACATTTTAGGGCAAAATCCACTTTTTCCCAATTTCATCCCAAACACCAAAATTAACCATTTTAACACAACACAAGCTCATATTTTCTCCCATAACCATTTCTATTACATTCATTCGAAGACCCCTCTTTTGATTTTAAACTAAAACTCTAGGTTTGTTCAAAATCACTTGAAATCCCAATATTTCTCACACATCAACAAATAACTAAGCTAAAACTTTGCCGATCAAAAAAAAAAAAAAAAAACTAAGCTAAAACTTATAAAAAAGTGTAGAAAGTCCTTACCTCAAGTTTAGAAGTCGAGAGAGAGAATGGAGACACTTCAAACACACTGAAATCCAACTCTATTCAGATGAGAGTGTAGCCTTTGAGATGCTCTATTTTTTTTATCAAAGAGAGTAGGGTGGAGAAACCACTAAATTTAGGTGAAAAAGTAGAGAGAGTGTGAGTTTTAGAGAAAGGAGCTCTGAATCTAGGGTTTTGAGGGAGAAGGTTATGAAAAAGTGATGAAAAAGAGTGCTGCTACGAATTGATATACGCACAGTCTGCTCGAGCACAAGAAGTGACGGTCAAGCGTTAGACACAATAAGTCATTTTGCAAACAACAAACCAACGCTCGAGTGCAAGAATGGCCGCTCTAGCGCAGAAAGAACTACTCGAGTGGAGAATACACTCCCAATAAATTTGCATACCTACAAAAGTACTAAGAGTTTGCAAAGTCCACTTGAGCACAAAAAGTGCCGCTCAAGCGGAGAGGCAAAAATCTAAGCAACAAAGGTATGAAAACCATGCAACCAACATGCTCCAAACACAACCACAAGAACCCAATAGCCAAATTCAAAGAAACACGAGAGTAACAAGACTAACAATTTAAGACTATTAAACCCGAGTCTGGGATACAACAAGAGTTGGTTCAAAACTGGAATTGCTATATGAAACATCTCTATTTTCCCCTCACTTTTTCATTTCACTCTCTCTTTGCAGTTACCTTTATTTCTCTTCTCTCATCTCTTTCTTTAGAACACCTGCCAACCACCATAAATCCTTTTAACCACCAAGATTCATTGAGTTAAAGACCCTAGTTGTTGAGGTCGTTTTGTAGAGCTTTTAGAGAGCTTTGTTTTGTGTGGTAGAGATTGGATTTAGGCTCCATCAAAATTTGGGATTTTTTTTATCATTCCTTTTCTAAAACTTGAGGTAAGGATTTTTTAACATTTTTTTAATATATATTTTAGCAATTTTATCTGCTACTTTGAAGATTAGTCTCATGTGGGAAAGCTAGGGTTATATCTACTTGTTGCTAAAAAATATGGGTTTCTCAAATGTTTTTCCTAAAAACCTGGAGGACTTGAGAGTTATGCTTTGGATTTGTAAAATGTCTTTAGAAAAATGAATTTTTAAGGTGAGAGACCCTATATTTTTTACTGAACCCTAGAATATGGAGATTTGGGAAAAATGAATGTTGTTTATGGAAATCTCATAAATATGAAATTGGATGTTGAGAAATATATGGAAATTGTTGTTGAACATGGTTTTGACATTGTTGAGAAATGAGGAATTAAATAATGAAGTGTCATATTTAATTTCATGGATTTCGTGAAAAAGAAGTATGTGTATACGTAGTTAAATTTCTCTTGAAATATACATGGTGTATATCTATATATTGAGTAGAGATATTTAGTTAAACAACCGGTTGAGGGTTACGCTATGGAAATTGTAGAGAGATTGGATAATTTAAAAATTCCATTCCCTTACATTTACATCTCATTTCATATCTCATGTTTATCAATTGTTATCGCATTGATATAATACCTTTTGGAAATTTTTTATCAAGAACAAATGTTGTTTTGAATTACTTTAGGGTAAATAGGTTAGTAAGTCCGGTTAGAGGGTATAGTTGGTTATATGTTAAGTTGGCTTGAGGTCCATGGTGAAAGTCCAGAAACACGCGCGAAGTAGGTACCAAGTTCCTTTTAGTTAAGAGTCGGTAAAGTAGTTATTGGTAGTGGTTAATGAGCCTACTTGTAGATACCAGCCTAAGGATTACCTGCGTTGTATTACCACCCCTTGTTTATCTATTAGATAATTGAAATGATGATATTTTCAAACAAGTGCATAGCATGAATATTTCAAATGAGAAAAACCCATGATTTTGGCATGACATAATATATGCATCCAACGCATGAGACTATTAAGCTATATGCACTTTATTATCTTTACTGGGCTTTATACTAATCCCTTAGTGGAAAACTATTTTCAAGTAAAGATGTTGTGATTCCGCCAAAGTGAAGGCGGGGAAGGATTGGTTTGTTTTGTTTTGTTTATTTTGTCAAGCCAAGGGCTATATATATATGGGTCATGAGAACCATTATGTGTAACCGGGCATAAGCCTTGAAACTTGTAGCCCATGGGACATTATTTTTGTGTTAATTCTGTACACCACATGCTATAGATTCATGTTTAGGGAATTATTGAATGTATAATTGCATGTGGGATATTTTGTAAATCTCTTGGTTATATCATGAATACAAATGAGGAGATTGGATCGTTATATCGATGATGGGAATTTTATATTCATATATATTGTTCACTTGTAAAAGATATAGTAGTTAATGAGAATTGGATTACACAATAGGCTAATTTAGATTTATGAATTGTTAATATTTTAAGGGTGTTACAACGCAAGTCGTTAACCAATCAGAGTACATAATCCATCAAATCATGTAAACAACCGATTAAGATCTCAAAACATTTACACGTCAATACTATTTCATTTACATTCTCAGTTCACATATTCATCAACAAGCATCTCTATAGATGTACACATATTAATAATGAAGTCTAGAACACATAAGCAATTGGTGGTCTCGCCAAGCCCCACATTACAACCGTGGTTTCGTCGAGCACCATATCACTGCCTGTTTTATTGGTTGTTAGCCAGAAGGAATGCATTACCTCTATATAGCACCGCTTGCTTTACCAGTTGCTAGCTAAAGGAATGCATTACCTCTATATAGCATTAGTCTACTTTACCAGGTACTAACCGGAAGAAATGTATTACCTCAATATAGAGCATCGCATCCTTTACATCAAATCTCTACATCATTCTAAACTATACAGTAAATCTATTTAGCAGTAATCATTACCAAACCTCTAACAACACAAAGCTCGTTAAAAAAATAATAATAATAACAAATAAAAAAATCTCAGTTTATATAAGCATGTATAACCAACTCTTTAGTTTTCAAAACTAACCTTGTTATTCCTAATCTTCAACATTTACAACATTTGCTATACCAATTAACACAATTCCATTCTTTCTAGAATTCACCTACTCACTCCAAGAATTTAAGAGTTACATTCCATTTCCCTCATAAATGCCATTCTTAACATGTTTCCAAGTTAAATCATACACTTTAGGGGTGGCCACGGGTCGGTTGCAGCCACGAAACTTTCAATCCGCCATCCGTTCGCCAAATTGACGGATTGAAAAAAATCAATCCGCTTCCGTCCGCCAATCCGACAGATGTGGATTGAGCGGATTGGCAGATGGATATGAATCGGTTTGGCAGTTTAAATTTTATAAATTTTCAACATAATTCAACTTGTGCACTTTCTCAAAAAAAAAAAATTACAGTCAATGACTTAATAGAGTATTACAATCACTGCATGCCTCATCTAAAGAAAGAAAGTTTGAAACTTTATCCACATATTACAATCATAGCATGCCTCATCCACATAAAGTATTATAATTTGTGGTTCTTAAAATATAAAAACAATTCAAACCACCAAAACCATGAATAGAGCAGTAGTATAGATTGTATACCTCTGTATTGTTACATCCATATCTGTTTTTGAAAACAAAAACCAACCAACATATATAATCTTTTTTATTTATTATTTTTAGAGTTAGATTTAAAAACTAAAATATATAGATAAATAATACATTTATTTTTTTCAATTCAAAAAATATATTTAAGTTGAAATTTTTTTTTCAACATAATATATTCAACAGAATATTTAAACTCTTTTTCAATTAAAAACATAAATAGAATATATAAACAAATTGAAAACACAAAGTCTTACAAATTACTAGGGGTGCTCGGCGGTTTGGCGGTTCGGTGGTTCGGTTGCGGCCAAATGAACCTCAAATCTGCCATCCGTCCAAAACTAGGCGGATTGGAAAAAAATCAATCCGCAATCGTCCGCTCGTCATCACGCATCCGTCCAAAATGCAGCGGATCGGTTCGGTTCGGTTCGGTCGGTTTGGACGGATCGGTATATTCGCTGCTCACCCCTAATACATTTTAATATATACATGAAGATACCCCAAAACAAGTATTCAATTAACTTTACCCCTTGATTTCTTCAATAACACAATTTCATTAAATTAGGCTTTTCATAAATAAAATAAAAAAAAAAATTAGGACTTTTCACATTAAACTTCAAATACATATTCCATTAACATAGAATCCTCATAATCAACAACCAAGAATAGAAACACAATGATGTATATGATAGAATTTTACAAATTAAGGCTTACCGAATAATGTAAATGTACACCACAAAAAAATTATAAAAAAAAAAGAAAAAAAAAAGAAGAAAGAGTTTAAAAATTCAGATATCATAATAGCCAATTCAAAACACACACAAATATTTATGTAATATGGCAGAAGGGTTTTTGAATTTGTGTATATTTTTTGTCCTACATGGCATCATCAATGGTTCAGATTACATGTCCTAACTATCCAAGGGTTAAGATGATTTCTAAGTCTTGCATTCCCCCCAGAATGGGTCATTTAATACCTCTCTTCTCCATTATTTGTTTCATCTCTCTTTTCCAGATATATCTCTCTCTCTCTCTCTCTCTCTCTCTCTCTCCGCAAAACTTTTCTCTTTTCTCCTATCTCTTTCATACGCTACTCTTTCTCTTTTTTCTCTTAGGACCACCTTTCTTCTTGCTGTCATCTTCTCTCAACGACACCACCAACCACCTCTCATCTTCTCTCATTTCCTCTCGCTTTTCTCTTTTGTCTCTCTCATTTTGCAAGGTAAACTATAACTTCCAACTCAAAGTCTCTTTTGCGGGGAGTCTTCGCCGTTGCCTCTTCTTCCCCAATACCCACTATCTTTGCTTTGACGTTACTCCTCCCTTCTTACAATGCTTCTATGCTCCTCACTACCACACGGTTGTTGTCTTTTGAAGATCTAGTATTATTCAATAATATTCACCCAAAAAAAGGGTATTAGATTTTTTTGGATATCTAGGTTTTTTCTTTGTATCCTTCTTTTTTCTTTTTTTTCTTTTTTTTTTTTGAGATAAACATTTTGTAGGATCCAAATACCCATCTCAAAAAAAAAAAAAACAAAACAAAAAAGAAGGATGCAAAGAAAAAATCTGATATCCTTTTTTTGGGTGAATATTATTGAATAATACCCGATCTTCCAAAGACAACAACCATGGGGTAGTGAAGAGCACAAAAGGGTTGTAAGAAGGGAGGGGTAATGTTACAACAAAGAGAGTGGATGTCGAGGAAGAGAAGGCGATGACGGAGACTCTTAGCAAAAGAGACTCCGAGTTGGAAGTTGGAAGTTGTAGTTTACCTTGCAAGAGGAGAGAGATGAAAGAGGAAGTTGAGAGGAAAGAAGACATATAAACGAGTGGTGTGGGTTGAAGAGAGAGAGAGAGAGAGAGAGAGAGAGAGAGAGAGAGAGTAGCGTATGAAAGAGATAAGAGGAAGAGAGAAAATTTTTGAGGGGAGAGAGAGAGTGACAGAGATAGATGTATCTAGAAAAGAGATATGGAATAGATCATGGGGAAGATGAAACAGATCATGGGGGAAGAGAGGTATTAAATGACCCATTTTGGAGGGAAATGCAAAACAAAGAAATCATCTTGACCCTTGGATAATTAGGAAATGTAATCTGAACCATTGATGATGCCATGTAGGACAAAAATATATACAAATTCAAAAACCCTGATGGGTGACCAGCAGATATTCTGATCCGTCCAAACTGACCAAACCGAACCAATCCACCACATTTTGGACAGATGCGTGATGACGAGCGAACGGTTATGGATTGATTTTTTTTTAATCTACCTACTTTTGAATGGATGGCGGATTTGAGGTTCCTTTGGCTGCAACCGAACCGCCAAACTGCGACTAGCCCTAGTAATTTGTAACACTTTGTGCTTTCAATTTATTTAGATACTTTGTTTGTGTTTTCAATTGAAAAAGAGTTTAGATATTTTTTTGTGTTTTCAATTTGTTTTCAATTTGGAAATATTTTTATCAAATGGAATGTGTTAATATTTTGTATTTTTGTATGAAAAATATAAGGCTTAATTTTATCAATTTAAAAAAAAAAATCAAATCAAATAGTTTTTTTAATAAAAAAAGTAATGAAATAGTTTTGATAATGCATGGTTTTCTTATATGTATTTATTATTGTTATTTGACAATTTACTTGATAATTTTTTGGTTATGTTGAGTTGAATTGTTATTCAAAAAAAAAATATTGACAAGTTATTGTATTATGTTAATATAATGCTTAGGAGCTCTAAATATGGAGCCCTAGAGGGAGCTCTAATAAGCTACCCCCTCCAGATGATGTGATGGCTGTGTCTACCCCTTTTTTTTTTCTTTTTTTTCTTTTTTCAAATTTCTAGCTTATTAGAGCTAGTTTAGTGCTCCCTTTTTAGAGGGATGTATCATGACTGATTATGTTATTTGTAAAAGTTTAAACCGCCAAACCGATTTGCATCCATCCGCCAACCGATCAATCCACATTCGTCAATCCAGTAAACGGATATGGATTGATTTTTTCAATCCACCAATCTAGCAAATGGATGGCAGATTAGAGGTTCCCTGGCTGCAACCGAACCACGAACACCCTTACCTTCTGCCATATTATATGATATATATAAATAAGTCATTTAATTTTTTTTAATATAATAAAATTAAAATTCAAACTATTATACACATTCCTTTTCGGTCATTGATTTTTCATCTCATCTTACATTTTTTTTAAAATTTTTATTAATATTTTTTAAGTTATAAAATTAACCTACTCGTTCCGCTCCAACTTCATCACCAACTCGATTTGTCTTACCCTTGATATGATACGAAGTGAAAGACCACAGTGGTATTCGATAAAATTGAAAAATGAAAATTAAAAATTAAGTACTAAAAACTGAATGTTGATATTTTAAAGATGAAAAATTGTTCGATAAAAAATTAAGTGCTGAACTAAACAAATTGTTTGATATGTACAAAATCAAATTTTTTATTTTTACTTTGAAATTACATTTAGTAGTGCTAGAGACACACCAATTGGACTCCTAAATTTATCTACAGTGATGTGGCAAGAGAGATAAGCACCACACAATTGAGTATGTAACGCCCAAAAAATATAGATATCGAAATACACATCATACTCCTCATTAAACATGTAGAAACTTAATTAATCCCAATCATTCGATATAAGAAACATTACCCATACTGTATTCTTTCATAAATATCCATTGAATCATACAAATAGCACCACATGCTAACATTGATTAATCCCAAACATGAATCCATAACATGTGAACGAAAAGAAACAATATCTAAACTAATACAAGTTAATGCCTTAAAGGTTACAAATTTCAAAGCCTTACCCAATTACAACAAAAGTAGGACATAAGCCCAATACACCAAAGCCCCAGGCTATACAGAAAGCAAAATAACCAAAAAGAGCATTTAGCTCCAAGATCCTCCGAAATTATCACTTGGCAGAGGCACACCATCAACATCTGAAAGTTGTTTCCATGTAGGGTGAGCATAAAGCCTAGTTGAGATAATTTTAATGACATGTATGATGTTTAACAATGCCATATGGTGAATGCATATGAAATGTCATGACCAAAACATGAGTTTTTATCTTTTTGAAACAGTGCCATGCAAGAGTTCCAAAAACACATTCCAAACACTTCATTTTGAATTAGAAAATAGGGCATTAAATATAATGTTTTTAATCTCCAAGGCTAGTATCTGCAAGTAGGCTATAAAAGCACTACCAAAATACTACTTTACCGGCTCCTAAATGGAAATAATTAGTGTTTGATTACGTCCGTTTTTGGACTTTTACCATGGGCCTATGACCAAATTAATTATCCACAATCACACCCCATACACAGATTCACCATTTTATTTACCCTTTTCTCAAAAGAAATCATTTCCATGATACAATATAAGAAGTTCACAAATCCATGACATGATCAATGAGATGTATGATTTGTAAATAGATCCATTGTCTAAATCACATGCAATTTCTATCACACGACAATCCTATCCTCCACCGATAGCTAAAATAGTTGTCTTTAATTTCAAAATTAAAGCATAATAACAACAATATAATCCAACATGATGTCAAAATCTGAAATTTCCATGATTTCTCAAAATCTTAACAATCAATATTCAACACTCAAGTGTCTCATGAATCTCAACATTGCATATTCAATTTCCAAAAATTAATATAATTTTTTCAACAAACTCAACATTTCATGAAAAAGAATCAATACTCATCATTTCCAAATGTTTTATAAATATTCCCAACCAAATCCCCTTTTCAATAACTTCCACTCTCCTTAGGTTTCATGAAAAATTTGGGGTTTTCCCTCAAAGCCTAATTTTCTTCCAAAAACCAAGTCACAAAGTAACTCCAAGAACTTTAATTGGATAATAAGAAAGGTTAGTGAGAGGTCCCCTTTTTAATGCAATAATACATAGATTAATCAAACCCTACCTTTCTATAGCGATCCCGATTTTTGACCCGACTATTATTGTACTCTGGACACAGGTTTCTTGGTTTCATAGTGTTGAATATGTCTTGATTATCTTATTTTCCCTTAAACTTGGCTATAGGATTGTTGTGGTTGTGTTTGGAACAGGTTGGTTGTTCAGTTTCCTAACTTTTATTACTCGGTTGATTATCTTCTTTTCCCTTAAACTTGGCTATAGAATTTTACTCTTATTGTTGTGGCTATGTGACACTTCTTGTGCTCGAGCGAGCTTTACAAACTCTCATTACTTTTGCAGGTTTGCAAAACTATTGGGAGAGTGTATTCTACGCTCGAGAGATTTTGTGCTCGAGCGGCCATTATTACACTCGAGCGATGTTCTTCTGTCTACAAAACTACTAGATGTGTGTATTCTGCGCTCGAGCGGAACAACTTATTGTGTCTGACGCTCGAGCATCACTTCTTGCGCTCGAGTGGACTGTATATATATCAGTTCGTGAAAGTGAATTTTTATGTCACTTTTTCAGATCTTTTCTTTCAAAACCCTAAAGTTGAGACTCTCTCTCTCTAAAACACACACACACTCACACTCTCTTTCTCTACATTTTCACCTAGTTCTAGTGATTTCTTCATCCATTTGCCTTTGTTAAAAAGAGTGAGCATCTCAAGATCTCCATTTTGATCCGAATAGAATTGGGTTTGAGCATCTTTGAAGTTGCGTCTTTACCTTGCTCGTCTTCTCTCTTTGAGGTAGGGATTTTCTACACTTTCATATGATTTTTAACTTAGTTATTGGTTGTTGTGTAACAATAATAGGATTTGGAAGCACTTTTGATAAACCTAAGGTTTGGGGTATAAAATCAAAAGAGAGATTTCTAGTGAATGTGATATAAATGGTTATAGGGTTTGAAAATAAGGTTATAATGTGACAAAATAGTTGATTTTGGCATTTGAGTTGATAATTGGGAAAGGGGAAAGGTTGCCCTAAAATGTTTCAAATATTTATTTGGTATAAATAAATGAAATTAGAATTGTAAATGTGAAATTGGAGGGATGTTGATATAAATGGTGGGGTTAGATATGTATTACCTCACACCTATGGGAATTTGAATGAATTATCTGTCTAAAGATTGAATATCAGGTTAGAAATATCTGTATTGGGCTATCAATGGAGGATAATTATGATTGTTGTAGAAATTACATGAGGATTAGGTGAATTGAAACTAATCTCTTGTTGGTTGTCATTGAATATGACTGTCTTACTACATTATATATGTATGATGTTTGGAAGGAGAAGGGGAATGTTCTTCACGTTTAGGAGGAGATAGGGGATAGGCTCCATTGAATTAAGTTGGCCTGTGTGTCCAGGGTGAAAGTCCCAAAACCGCGCGTATACATGGGTGCCAATCTAGCAGATGGAATTTCCGTAAAATGGCAATTTGAAGTGTTTGTGTGATAGTTGTGTTGATTTGAGAACCACTGAGTTGTAGTCTCAGTTGGGTTGTCTAAGAAATAATAAAATCGACTCATAAATTGAGATAAAATAAATTAACTTAAAATGAATTGAGTTATGACATTCGGCACTCTATAATCATGTAGAATATGGATGTTTTGTCACAAGCATTGTATATGCACACTATACTTATATCTTTGTTAAGATTCATATATTGTATTGGATTATTCCTACTGGGTTTTGGCTCACCCTATTTAGGAAAAACCATTTTCAGGTGTTGGTGACATGCCTCTACTAAGGCAATAGCTTGAAGAGACCTTGGAGCAAAAGCTTCATTTTGTGTATTCTCTTTTGTATGGCCAAGGGTTTTATTTGTGTTGAGCTAGTCTCATTTTTGCTGTAACCAAGCAATGACTTGTAAAGATGTAAGCCTTTAGGGCATATAAATATCTATTCAACTTTCGCTCCTCTTTACTACTTGTAACACATGTTATAGATTCAGGATGAACTATTTATGAATGTATATCGCATGTGTCACTTTTGTATAACAATTTAGATTAATGAAAGTTTATTATTTCGATTATGTTGTCTCGTGTTGATAATGTTGGGTCGAATTATTGTAACTATTTCATGGCGTTACAACTTGGTATTAGAGCGTACGGGTTTGAATACTTGGGTACGTGGGAAGTGATTAGTACCACAATGGGTTTGTCTCGCTTGATAGAGATGTCTGTGTGCTTGTGATGCTATGTGATAACATGTTTATGTGATTATATGGGTATGAGATTTAATTTCTTGGATGTTGATCGAGTCCACGGGTTTTTAGGAGTCCTATTAGAGAGGCACTTGATCATTGTTGTTTCTAATTGGAACTATGGTAATGTCGCGGGACAATCATTGTCCAGGAATGAAATCCATATGTGTTTACATGATTACATGCTTATGTGGAATGAATTACTATTGTCCACCGTTCTAGGACCTGAGTGAGTTAGCTTCGGCGCATTTGTAAATGTGCTAATCTTTTGTTACCTTCATTAGGATGTTAGGACAAGGACATGGTGGTGATAGGTGTGATAGGCCTTGGAGGCATGAAGTGCCTTTACCGGATGATATTCAGGTACAGGAAAAAAGGGTTGGTCAAGCTAATGTGGCCGAACCGGTTGGTCAACAGGCCATGGGCGCCTTGGCCCCTGAAATGGTTAGAGTATTGTAGGAATCCATGGACATTCTTAGAGCTGAGAATCAAGTCCAGCCCCAAGTAGCTGAAGCATAGCCATCTTTTCTAAAGCGAGAGTTTTTCCGGTCAAATCCAGATAAATTTGTAGGAGATCCCAAGGAGCCATTAAAGGCAAATAAGTGGCTAAAGCAAATGGTGAAGATGTTTGAGATGCTTAGCATTGAAGACGGAGGTTTGAGAGTGACCTTGGTGTCTTTCCAACTGAAGGGAGACGCGGGTCAATGGTGGAAGTATGGCGAGGGCACATTATAAGGACTTGGGAGGCTTTCGTTGACACCTTCCAGGACAAGTTTTTGGCTCTCACTGTTAGGGAGAGGTTGAGAGACCAGTTTTTTAAGTTGGTGCAGTTGAACACACCAATGGTCAAGTTTGAGGCCACATTCACCAATTTGTCAAGATTTCCAGTAGAACTCGTGGCGACTGAGGAATGCTGTTGTTTGGAGTTCGAGGAAAGGTTGAGGATCGGACTCATGTTCCGAGTAGCCGGGTCCATGATTAGAGATTATGGACGCCTTATGGAGGTAGCGACCCATCTTGAGACCATTATGCAGATGGAGGAGGAGAGAATGAGGAGCTGCAAGATGAGTTAGGATAATCAGGTGAATAGCAAGAGACAGAGGGGTTCTAAAGCCCAGTCGTCCCAGGGAGCGCAATAGAGGTCCACTTTTCCAGTAACGAGTTCGGGTTCTGGGAGAGGTGGTCAAGGAGATGTGATTTGTTACAAGTGTGGTCAGCTGGGCCACAAGTCTTCAGCTTGCTCGCAGAGAGGAGGAGGTCAACGGTCTGTACCATCTTTAGCTCGTTCTTAGAGCCAAAGTTAGGGGAAAGGGCAGCCGCTCACTTGTTATCAGTGTGGACAAGCAGGGCACATGAGGAGTTTTTACCCTCAGTTAGGTGGCACATCTGGTGCATTTGGTTCAAGGTAAACACAGAGCCACCAGCTTGCACAGTCAACACAGGCCTCGAGGGCCAATCAAGGAGCCTCTTCGGCTCAATCAGTGCATCAGGCTTATACTTCGAGGGGAGAGCAGGTAGATCAGAGGCCAATAGGGCGTGTGTATACTGTTACCGCGCCAAATCTAGTACCAGCACCTTTGATAGTGAAAGGTACCTTCTTGTTTTGCAATTTAGTTGCTAATGTATTGATTGATATGGGTGCATCCCATTCATTTATCTCATCTGCATTTGCATCGATTTTGGGGTTAGAGTTGGCTTGGTTAGCATCTCCTATTTGTGTAAAGTCACCCATTAGTGGTGACGTTATTTTGAAGCAAGGGTGTCGGGGTTGTGACATAGAGGTTACCGATCACTGACTCCGTTTTGCATTTATATTGATTGATATGTCTAGCTTTGACATTATTTTAGGTATGGACTGGTTATCTTCATATCAGACTGTTATAGATTGCTACCGTTAGAGAGTTAATATATGTATTCTGAGTGGTGATTACTTTTACTTCTTAGGAGACTAGGTAGATAGAGTCTTATTACCGATATATGATCTGCATGGTCGGAGTGAGCTTAGTTTCCTTCTTGCTAATTTCCTGAGTACTGAGTGTAATAAAGTTCGAGTTGAGTTGCCAAGGGTAGTTTTGTGAATACTCTGATATTTTTCTAGATAATCTTACTAGTTTACCACCTCATCAAGAGATCGAGTTCGCTATTGATTTAGTGCCTGGCACGACACCGATTTCTATAGCACCATATAGATTTGCACCTGCCGAGTTGAGTGAATTGAAGATTCAACTCCAGGAATTGTTAGATAAGGGTTTCATTTGCTCTAGTACTTCGCCGTAGAGAGCACCAGCTCTTTTTGCTAAGAAGAAAGATAGTGCTTTGCGACTTTGCATAGATTACCGAAAGTTGAACCGGGTAACTATTAAGAATAAGTACCCAATGCCTCGTATAGATGATTTGTTTGATCAGTTGAAGGGGTCTTGTTGCTTCTCTAAAATAGATCTGAGATTAGGTTATCACCAGTTGAGAGTAAGGGAGGATGACATTCCGAAGACGGCATTCCATATGCGGTATAGCCATTACGAGTTTCTAGTAATGCCCTTCAGGATAACCAATGCCCTAGTTGTATTTATAGACTTGATGAATCGAATCTTCTCGAAGTTCCTAGACTGTTTTGTGATCGTCTTTGTGGATGACATTTTGATTTACTCACCCTCCGATGAAGAGCATGAGGAACACTTGCAAATAGTACTTAAGTTACTTAGAACCCATAAGCTGTATGCTAGGTTTGGAAAATGTGAATTTTGACTAAGAGAAGTTAAGTTCTTAGGTCATGTGGTATCCGGGGAAGGGGTGACTGTAGATTCATCCAAGATTGAGGCAGTGCAAGATTAGGAACAACCTAAGAATGCTTTCGAGATCTGTAGTTTCTTGGGGTTAGCCGGGTATTACCGTCGATTTGTGAAAAATTTCTCTAGGCTAGCCTCACCTTTGACTAGATTAACAAGGAAATGGATCAAATTTGTGTGGAGTGAGACTTGTGAGATATCATTTCAAGAGCTTAAAATTAGACATACCACTGCTCCAGTTTTGATTATTCTGGAGAGAAGTTTGGGTTATTCGGTGTATTGTGATGCCTCATGAAAAGGCTTGGGTTATGTGTTGATGCAAGAGGGGAAAGTAGCTGCCTATGGCTCGCGACAGCTGAAAACTCATGAGAGGAATTACCCTATCCATGACCTAGAGTTAGCGGCGATGATTTTTGTCTTGAAGATTTGGAGGCATTATTTGTATGGGGAGAAATTTGAGGTGTTTTCGAATCACAAGAGTCTGAAGTATATGTTTATGCAAAAGGACTTAAATTTGAGGCAAAGAAGGTGGATGGAGTTCATAGAAGACTATGATTTTGAGTTGCATTATCATCCGGGGAAGGCCAATGTTGTGGCCGATCCCTTGAGTAGAAAATCTATTAGCAACGTAGTTTATATTGCTCTCTGGAAATGAGAGATGTTGGGTGCTCTTGGTGAGTTTGATTTGCATCTTGGCAAGTTCATGGAGTCTACAACATTGTTTACAGTAGTTGCACAACCCACACTTGTGAACCAAGTGGTAGAAGCGCAGAAAAGTGATCTTAAGGTAGAAACCCTTTGCGAGAAGATTTCCAGTAAGAAAGTGGAAAGGGGCTTGAACGTGTATCCTAACTCGAGTGTTAGATATTGTGATCATCCTTTCGTACCGGAGTCTTACAGAGAGGAAGTACTCTCAGAGTTTCACCATTCATGCCTTGCGGTGGATCCGAGAGGCACAAAGATGTATCGTGACCTTAGTTGCCAGTTTTGGCAGAGAGTGTAGACACCCTATTTTTGACTGACCTTAAGACTCAGATGTCATTGTCTGTGCACTCGGTGATTGTGCATGTTTGTGCTCGTTTTGAGTTTCCGGAGCCTTCGACTGAGCGTCTTGTCTCGGGACCTCTTAACTTTCTCCTCTTGGCCTGGTTTTTGGACCATGCCTTGCTGCCTTTGCCTAGAGGGAGACAGAGGCCTGTAGGCCACTTTTTGTAGCCGTAGGCTACCTTTCCCTCTTGTAGGCCACTTGTAGTGGCCCGTAGACTAGTTTTCGAGGCTTCCAGCTGAGTGCCTTGCCTTGCAGACTCTTGTCTTTCTTCCTTTTGGTTTGTTTTTGAACCAAACCTTGTTACCCTTTGCCTAGAGGGTGGAACAAGGGTGTAGACTAGTTTTCCCCCTTGTAGACCAGTTTTCTCCTATGTAGACCACTTTTTGTGGTCGGTCAGCTAGAGTGGGTGGTCGGTCGACCAGACTAAATGGTCTGCAGCCTACCACCACCTTTTCCTCTCTGTGTAGATCTTTTTTCTCCCCTGTAGACCACTTTTTGTGGTCAGTCGACTAGGTGGGGTGGTCGGTCGACCACCCTAAGTGGTCTATGGCCTTTTTTCTGCTTTTGCAGATATTTTTGGTGCCAGTTGTGCCAGCTGTTGGGCACAAAAAACATCCTCCATACACGTGTATGGAGGGATTGCACTAAGCCTCTAGCTTGTCTAACAAGCTTAAGGCATGAAATTCTATATAAGAGAGCCTCCTCCCTCTTGCTTTAGGTTCAGAAAATTTGCTTAGGGTTATACATATATCTCTCTCTCTTGTTTTCTCCCTCTCTCTCTATATTTGTGTTATTTTGTGCTCAAAAGTGCCATTTCTTCATACTTTTGCACACAAATACCTAGTGAAACACCTTCACTATTGAGCTGAGGTTCTTGGAGGTTGCATTTGCGTGGTTTTAGCTTGGTTTTTGCCTCTGAAGTTGCTGTTTTGGAGTTGTACTTCAAGGGTAAGTCTTTAGCCTCTTTAAAGCGTTGTTTTCATTGTTTATTTGGCCCTATTTGCATGATGTTTTATGCCTAACTTTAAACTGCAAAAAGTTCTATTTTCAAGTGCTTAAGGTGGTTATTTGAGACCTCTTTGGTGTTGGGGGTGGTCTACCCCCTTTTGTGCCTTATTTTACTTTGTTTGTTCCATCTCTTTAGGCCTTTGAGATCACCTTCTCTTAAGCTTTTAACCATTGAAATCCAGTGGATTTTCAGTGGTAGAAATGTGGTTTTGAGGCCCGAAATGAGAGGGGGTGGTCCCCTCTCCTCTTGTCTTGTTTGCTTGCCTTGTTGGCCTTATTATTGAGCATGTGTTTCTAGCATGTGTTGGCTTGTTCTCAGCCTATTTTTGGCCCTATTTCAACATGGCATAACTCTGTTTTGGCTCGGTTTGGTTACCTCTTGCATGCTTCATACCCTTGTAGTGCAATTCTCCCTATAGCCTTAACATGCATCATGCTTTGGACCATCATTTTAACATGTTTTTGGCTCCACTCCAGCAAGCTTTTACTCATGTTTTGCCATGCTTAAGCTCTGTTTTAAGTGGTTTTGGTCATGCATGCTTTGCTTTGTATAGCCATAGTGCAATCTTGTTCACTAGCTTTGAGTTTCATAGTCTCTAGCATGGCTTACTTGAGTTGTTTGCATGCTTTGGCCTCTTTTCTCACATGATTTTAGTGTATGAAGTGTGGTTATACTCTCCCATGCTTCACTCCTTCAGTGCTTTTGGAGGGTTGTGCTTTATGCCTCAATCATGAGCCAATTGGCATGCATGCTTGCCTAAGCTTTTGGGCTACCATCTCAGTGTGTTTTTGGTCTTATTTTGCCATGATACAACTCTATTTTTGGTTGGTTAGAGCATCCCTCATTTACTTCTTACACTTGTAGTGTAATCATGCTCATTGGCCTAGCTTACTTGGTGCTTTATGCCTCTCATTCTAACATATGTTGGCTATGTTCAAGCATGTTTTGGCATTGTTTTGACCTGCCTTGGGACTATTTTGAGTCACCTTGGCCCTTTGGGGCTTGCTTGATATGGCTATGGTGCAAGTACTTTTGCTAGCCTTAAGCTTTGAGCCTCCTAGCATGCCTCATTTGTGATGTGTGCATGATATGACATCATTTGGAATGTAATTTCAGAGCATATTTCATTGCCACACTCTTGTTTGAGAGTTGTGTCTTCATGCCTTGTTTGTAAGCCAATGTGTATGCATGTTTGTATAAGCTTTTGGACTCCCTTTTCAGCATGTTTAGGCCACTGTTTTGGCATGATTTAGGTCTGTCCATGGTTGGTTTAGCCATTTAAACTTGGTATTGCATGCCTCTTGTGAGATGCTCTTTACTAGCTTTGGTGTTCTTGGCCTCCAAACATGCCATGCATGCATTGTACATGTGTGGAACCTTGTGCATGCCACATTAACATTGATAGATTCGCATGTTGTTGCATTGCATTGTGTTTGCATGTTGTTGCATTGCATTGTGTTTGGAATGTTGTTGCATTGCATTGTGTTTGCATGTTGTTACATTACATTGTGTTTGCATGTTGTTGCATTGCATTGTGTTTGGAATGTTATTGAATTGCATTGTGTTTGGATTGGATGTTAATCCAAACATGATAAACGAGGGACGTTTCATATTTGAAGTGATGAAACGTGCCTCATTTCTTAGTCGCCGTCCCCCTTGATTATGCATGATAGGGTGGAGGCCTCTCAAGTCCTATGTGTTATTTGTGCATTCATCAACATTGTGCAAGCTCAACTCTTTGGCCATCATGCATTGAGATACATGATTGGTGGCTCGAGAGCTGAGCACTACACTCCTTTGAGCTTGAGACAGGATAAGAAGTGTAGTTGCACACACATTTCCTTGCAAATACACTGCCATGCCTTTGTTTATGCTTTGTTACAGTAAAAGGTGAAACTGCAAGAAGTAGTGGCCGACCGGCCATCAAATCTGCCGACCGGCCACCAAGGCTGTCGATCTGCTATCAGAAGTGGCTGATGGCCATCAACTCTGGCCGATGGCCACCATCTCTAGCCAATCATCCTTCAACATGTTCTTGAGATGGGTCAGAATCAACCTGGAAGTTAGCGCAATTTTCAGAGGTCTAAAAGAGTGCAAATAGAGGGGCATCACGAGACACGGTAGTAGATTTCCGAGCAAAGCCAACCGAGCATGCATATCCCCCTCGCTTCCCGAGGCCATTTGTTTAAATTGCTTAGCTAAACTGGTTCATTAGCTTAGTTATTTTGTAATTAATTAGTTAAGTGTTTAATTAATTAATTTGGTTTGTACTTAATTAACTTAAAATAGTTAGTTGATTCAATTCGATTTGTAATAATTAATTAGCTAAGTTAGTTAATTAGTTGGTTTGTAATAATTAGTTTAATTAGCGTAGTTAGTTAGCTTAGCTAGTTAGCTTATTATTCGGGCCCTCCGTCGAGAGGGCAAATGCTGTAATAAGTGTGCGTGTGTGTGTGAATATCTTCCAACCCCACGTCTTTCTCCCTTTTATTTACCAGCTTTTGATGGTTAGTTTTAAGGCATGTTTCAATTAGCATACTTATGTTTGCATGCGTGCATCATTCATTTTGTCTTGTATGCACCGGACTCGGCGCATCATTCAAACTGCATTGTATTTCAATACACTTTCTTGAATACGTGTTTCAAAGCATGTTATCAAGTGTTGCATTCATATGCCATTCTAAATAGCCGAGCCTATTTTAGTTGCATTTTGCGTGTGTTGCATTAGGCATTGTTAACGCTAGGATCATACATTGATTACTAACTAGCTTCTGTTTTGGCTTGGAGTACACTGTAAGTGTTTATGCTTTAGCATCCTTGCATGTATGTAAATGACTGCCATGTTTAGTATGCTTGCCATGAGGCTAACTGCTTAAGTGATTAACTGCATGAATGCCTGTGGATGAAGGCTTCATTGCTTGAATTGGAACAATTCATCGAAATGTGAGTTTTAAGCCCACTTGAAGTGGCAAATCATCAAGTTTTAAGCCCACTTGAGGGTGGCAAATTCGCATTTTAGTCTACTTGCGAGTAGCAACTTCAAACCATTTTCGAAAAACAAACATGAGATGTTTTGTTCCAACTTGAGTGATTTAGTCTATGCTTGTGTATTGTGCGCATCACATAGTAAGTTAGCTAATAAACTGGAACAAGAACACATGTGTTTTCAAAAACAACATATCATGTTAGTAGAGGCCGATCGTTTGATCGGGCGAGCGGGGATGCTCATTTCAGGACCTTTCCCTCTCGTATCCAAGTTCCCGAGTCGAGGCAACTTTGGTAATGACGGACACGTGGCCTTAGGCACGAGTTAGGGTTTCCTAAATTTCTCAAAATAAAATATTTAGATGGCGACTCTGAAATCTGGCAAAGCAGTCCATGTTTAGCGCTTTTTTATTCAAAATTAATTTTTCAAAACCAATTGCCGGATTTGGACTCTTTGGTGATTTATCAGTCTTACATTGCACTTTGTGAGATTAGATTCAGAACCGTGACAGGAGTCCGAACTGTAGTAGCTATGAACCCAATTCGCACCCTCGCGCGCGAAGCGAGTTTAGGAGGTCTACAGAGAGGCATGAAGAAGAATGTAGCCGTGTTTGTGTCAAAGTGTCTTATTTGTCAACAAGTGAAGGCCGAGCATTAGAGACCAGTGGGCTTGTTGCAACCGTTACCTATAGCCGAGTGGAAGTGAGAGCATGTCACGATGGATTTTGTTGTGGGCCTTCTGAGGACTCAATGAGGTAGTGATGTCATTCAGGTGATAGTTGACCGGTTGACCAAGTCAGTGCACTTTTTACCTATGCACGTGAGTGATTTGGTAGACTATCTTGTTGACCTTTACATCAGGGACATAGTGAAGTTGCACGGGGTCTCTGTGACGATTGTTTCAGATAGAGATCCATATTTTACAGCTCGGGCGTGGCAAAGCTTACAGTGTGCCTTAGGCACTAAATTGACTTTTAGCACCACGTATCACCCTCAGATTGATGGGCAGTTCGAGCGTACTATTCAGATCTTTGAGGATATGCTTCGAGGTTGTGTCCTTGACTTCAAGGGGTCGTGGGAGAGACACCTACCCTTAGTGGAGTTTATCTATAACAATAGTATCCAATTGAGTATTGGCAAGATACAATTTGAGGCCTTGTATAGCCGACCGTGTAGATCTCCGGTGTGTTGGGCCAAGGTGGGTGATGCACATTTGTTGGGGCCATAGTTGGTTTGGGAAACGACGAAGAAAGGGGCACTTATTCATAAGTGGTTAGTTACAGCTCATAGTCACCAGAAAAGTTATGCCGACCGTAGGAGGAGACCTTTTTCTTTTGAGGTGGGAGATTATGTGTTCTTGAAGATATCACCTAGAAGAAGTTTGATGAAGTTTGAAAAGAGTAGAAAGTTATCCCCTCGATTCATTAGGTCTTTTAAGATCCTTAAGTGGATTGGAGAGGTAGTTTACCGTTTGGCCTTGCCGCCATAGCTTTTTGGGGTTCATAATGTGTTTCATGTTAGCATGTTTTGGAAGTATGAGCCGAATCCATTGCATGTGTTGGACTGGACCGACTTAGAAGTAGATGAGGATGCCTCGTATAAGGAGAGACCGGTAAGGGTCTTGGATACTCGGGACCAAGTCTTGCGAGGCAAGACGATCTCCTTGGTGAAGGTATTATGGAAACATCATGGGGTTGAGGAGGCAACTTGGGAACGCGAGTTAGAAATCCATGAGAAATATTCGGACTTATTTGTTGATGTTTGAACATATAATGGAATTTTGTTGTGTTAAAAGAATATGAAAACATTTTATATGTTTTGGATATATGAGAACATTGTATATGTTGTGCATGTTTTGGAAACACGAATTTGATGTAAGCATTGTAAATGTTTTAGAAAATGTGGATTTTACTTCAATATTGGGACTTGTGTATCAAGTTAATGAAAATGGATGACCGGGGAATGGGTCATGGTACTGAAATTGGTTATCTATCATTATTGTGTTTGGTTTAAACATAACTATAAAACCTGATTTGAAATTTCAGGGACGAAATTCCTTAAGGAGGGAAGGTTATAGCGATCTTGGTTTTTAACCCGACCTTTGTTGTAATCTGTACACGGGTTTCTTGGTTTCATACTGTTAAATATGTTTTGCTTATCTTCTTTTCCCTTAAACTTGGTTATGGGATTGTTGTGGTTGTGTTTGGAACAGGTTGGTTGTTCGGTTTCCCAACTCTTGTTGCCCAGAATTTTGCTCTTCTACTCGAGCGACACTTTGTGCGCTTGAGCGGGCTTTGCAAACTCTTAGTACTTTTGCAGGTCTGCAAAACTATTGGGAGAGTGTATTCTACACTCGAGTGGCGTTTCCTACACTCGAGCGAGTTTGCGCTCAAGCGATGTTCTTCTGTCTGCAAAACTACTAGATGTGTGTATTCTGCTCTCAAACGATCATTTCTTGTGCTCGAGCAGAACAACTTATTGTGTCTGATGCTCGAACGTCACTTCTTGCGCTTGAGCGAACTGTGCGTTTATCAGTTCGTAAAAGTGACTTTTTACATAATTTTTTCAGGTCTTTTCTTCCAAAACCCTAAAGTTAAGACTCTCTCTCTAAAACACACACACACTCTCTCTCTACATTTTCACCTAGTTTTAGTGATTTCTCCATCCATTTGCCTTTGTTAAAAAGAGTGAGCATTTCAAGATCTCTATTTTAATCGGAATAGAGTTGGGTTTGAGCACTTTTGAAGTTGCATCTTTACCTTGCTCGTCTTTTCTCTTTGAGGTAGGGATTTTCTATACTTTTATATGGTTTTTAACTTAAATATTAATTGTTGTGTAACAATAGTGGGATTTGGGAGCACTCTGGATAAACCTAGGGTTTGGGATATAAAATCAAAAGAAGGATTTCTAGTGAATGTGATATAAATGGTTATAGGGTTTGAAGATGAGATTATAATGTGACAAAATAGTTGATTTTGACATTTGAGTTGATATTTAGAAAAGGGAGAAGCTTGCTCTAAAATGTTGCAAATATTTATTTGGTATAAATAAATGAAAATGGTATTGTAAATATGAAGTTAGAGGGATGTTGATATAAATTGTGGGGTTAGATATGTATTACCACACACCTATGGGAATTTGAATGAATTATTGTCTAAAGATTGAATATCTGTATTGGGCTATCGGTGGAGGATAACTATGATTGTTGTAGAAATTGCATGAGGATTAGATAAATTGAAACTAATCTCTTGTTGGTTGTCATTGAATATGACTATGTCTTACTACATTGTATATGTATGATGTTTGGGAGGAGAATGGGGATGTACTCTACGTTTGGGAAGAGATAGGAGATTGACTCCATTGAATTAAGTTGGCCTGTGTGTCTAAGGCGAAAGTCCCGAAATCGCATGTATATATGGGTGCTGATTCGGCGGACGAAATTTCGTAAAATGGCA
Organism: Camellia lanceoleosa; assembly: GCA_025200525.1. Classification (NCBI taxonomy): domain Eukaryota; kingdom Viridiplantae; phylum Streptophyta; class Magnoliopsida; order Ericales; family Theaceae; genus Camellia; species Camellia lanceoleosa. Next base: position 86,028,573 of record CM045761.1, read on the forward strand.
ATTTGAAGTGTTTGTGTAATAGTTGTGTTGATTTGAGAACCACTGAGTTGTAGTTTCAGTTGGGTTGTCCAGGAAATAATAAAATCGACTCATGAATTGAGATGAAATAAATTAACTTAAAATGAATTGAAGGAAAATGAATTAAGTTATGACATTCGGCACTCTATAATCATGTAGAATATGGATGTTTTGTCATAGGCATTGTATATGCACACTGTACTTATATCTTTGTTCAGATTTATATATTATGTTGGATTGTTCCTACTGTGCTTTGGCTCACCCTATTTAGGAAAAACCATTTTCAGGTGTTGGTGATATGCCTCCACCAAGGCAATAGCTTAAAGGGACCTTGGAGCAAAAGCTTCCTTTTTGTACTCTCTTTTGTATAGCCAAGGGCTTTATTTGTGTTGGCTAGTCTCATTTTTGCTGTAACCAAGCAATGACTTGGAAAGATGTAAGCCTTTAGGGCATATAAATATCTGTTCAACTTTCACTCCTCTTTACTGTTTGTAACACATATTGTAGATTCACGATGAACTATTTATGAATGTATATCGCATGTGTTACTTTTGTATAACAATTCAAATTAATGAAAGTTTAATATTTCGATTGTGTTGTCTCGTGTTAATTGTGTTGGGTCGAATTATTGTAACTATTTTGGGGCGTTACACTTTTCCAAAGACTTCAAGCTATCAAAATAACACATAGCAAAACTAAAAAGCATACAAATCATTAAAGAAATTCCTACCTCAAACCAAAGAGGAAGAATAAAGAAAATCCCAAAAATTGACAATAGTGAAATGGTGATTTGTTCCGATTAGAATGAAGCCCTTTGACGAGCTCTACACTTTATCTCAAATGAGCAAGATGAGAAGACGACTCTAAGTGAGTAGATCTAAAGATCTTGTGCGAAAAAGGTTAGAATTTAGAGAGAGAGAAATGAGGATCCACAAAGTAGAGAAGAGAAACAGAGAGAAAAAAAATAAAAAGTGAAGAAAAGAGGTCAATAATAGAATATTTGGCCTAAAGTCAACCAAAGAATAAGTCAAAAACCCAAAAAAAAAAAAGAGATAAAAAAAAGTAGTAGAAAAATTTGTGTACTAATATCAAGTGTCAACACCTCCAAGAAGAGTGTCGACACCTTGCAATAAAGGTGAAACAAGTAAGGCATTAGCAGACAGGGTATCGACACCAACTAGTTCTAGTATCGACACTAAAGAGCAATAGTGCCCACCTGACACTCAGACTACGCGGTGTCGACACTCGGAAGAGATGGTGTCAACACCAGCAAGCAGAACAATAAGAGAGAAAAAGAAGAGGAAGCAAATATCGACCCCATGAATCTTATGTTGACATCCAAAGCAAGATTTTTAGGTCCTAATAAACTTTTCAACAAAACCAAGCACGAACAAACAATCTTAACAAGTTTAGATTGAATTTTACTCCACCAAAACAATGATATAACAACCCAAAGATCCAAATGGCAAAATAAATGGAAATTAAATACACTTTTCAAAGGTTTAAAGAACACAAGTGTTATAGAGCATGTGGCAAATCAAAAGTTGACATATATCGTGGCAAATCAAAAGTTGATCAAATTGTGGAACAAATTGTGGGAGGTTTGTTTTATAGGTCTTAAACATTTTCTTTATATATTTTATAATTTTTATATTGTGTTAGTGAGTTAATATTGGTAGAAGAGGCATTGATGGCATTAGTTATGATGCCAATGACACTAGTGGTGGAGATTAATGGATAGTGATTGTGGTGATTGTGGTGATGGTGGCATGGTAATATTGTGGAGATAAAAAAAGAGGTGGTAGTGGCAGTGAAATAATAGTGGTGGTTGTGACAATAGTTGCAATGATTGTGGAGGTAAAAGATTGTAGTCGCTATTGGATTGGTGGTGGTAATGGCAGAGGCGATTGTGGTGGCAACAATAAAGTGATGGTGGTATTTATGGAAATAATGACAATAGTGATGAAGGTGGCAATAGTAGTAGTGGTAGCGGTGGCGATGGCAATGTCGATAGTAACAGTAGAGACTATGATGGTGGTGTGGTGGCAATAGTGAAATATGGTGGTGTGGTGGCGATAACGAAATGATGATGGTACTTATAACAACAATAATAATGTTGATGAAGGTGGTGGCAGTAGTAGTAGTGGTGGTGGTGGCATAGTGGCGGTGGTAGTGGCGGCGATGGTGATGGTAATAGTGGCAACGGCAGCGACAACGGCAATAGTGGATTTATAGTAGTATATGTTTAGTATTTATAAATTCAATGAGAATTAAGTATGTTTCATATTACTTAATTTTAAAAAAAAATAATTTAGCTCACATTTTAAGAGGCACTTAATTTTTTAAGTGATATCAATTGTAATTGTCAAACGGATTTAATTTATTACCATTTAATACATTTAATTTTAAATGCTGAATTAAGTTATTAAACACCACCGTCTCAAGCCTTTGCGGAGCCATCCTGGCCTCTTTTGACAGCATCTAAAAAAGCTAGCTCATTGACTTATTGACTCATTTGAGTCACATTATCTCTTTATTTTTTTGTACATTTTTTTGTTTTTGTAATAAATAAATAAATAAAAACCTAATTATAAGTATGAGTAAGCACCATTAGCAATCCTAAACAGTTAAATTAAGGGATGTTTTGGGAAGATGAAAATAAGTAGCTTTTTAAACTTATTTTGCGACTTTTTGACTTTTTCAGGGTTCGTTTGGCAAGAGCTAAACGGGGCTTTTTTGGCTATTTTAGTCACAAAAGATAAAATAGGCTATTTTAGCCACAACAAATAAAACATCACATCCAACTCATAATCATTACACTCTTCTTTCAAAAAAAAGTCAAAAAAGCCAAAAAGCCGAAAAGCTCTTCCCAAACCAAGCTTTTTAGCCCAGGCTAAAAAAGTTAAAAAGCCAAAAAACCAACCCACTTTCCAAACAGAGGCTCAATACATTTGAAAAATACTAAATAAGCAATTTCTTTAAAAAAAAAAAATTAAAATTATTATAATATGATGTCACATCATTTGTTAAAATTATAAATTTTCATTATACTCTCATGCACATGTCTGAAAAGAAAAGAAGTGAGAGCATTTGGATAATTTCATAAGTTGAGTTATATTCATCTAACAAAATTACTTTTTGCTTTAAAAAATTGACTTTTTATGAAAATATGTGTAAAAAGTAAAAAAAAAAAGACAATCATTAACTTTTTAGTATATGTTATAGGCTTTTTAATTTTTTTTAATAATTTTTTAACTTTTAAACTAAAACTGTTATATGCCAAATGAGGCCTGAAATAAGTAAAAAATTGGCTTAGAACATTTTCACCAAAACCTTCAAAATTTAGTATTTAAATTTTTTTTTTGAACGCTTGGGTGATATGAAAATTCTCTACTCAGTTAAAATTTGAATTCTTTTGTTTGTGTACTATTGGTCTTCTTTTATTTGAAGAAAAAATAAAAAAGAAAGAAAAAATAAAAAGCAAGACGACATGAAGAAGTGACGACGAAAATCATATCAATTTTTGACACACCGACCGGAGGTTATATTGTATGCCAAAATAAAATTATTGAATTACCCCCCATTGATTTAACAGATCAGATTGAGCTCTCCTCTTATATCCAATTTTTCAAAATGTTCCATAATATCTCAACATTTTTTTACAAAATCTATCAATTGTAGTAGAATCAGATGGCTCGGATTTTGATTAATCTTAGAAAAGACAAAAATCTGACTTAGATTTGGTTTGAAAATATGATATTTTAGTAATTTTTTGATTTTACGAAAAGATATAACTATATAATAAAATATGATGATTTTTGAATTTATCTTAAATATATTTGTTCTATTAAAACATTTGAACGGGTCAGATTTATTCAAATTACAAAACAACAGTTGAGATATATTTTTAAAAAAATATCTTATATGTATATTTTCTATTTTCCTGCTTCACTCTCTTACTTTTTTCTTTTCTCACCCATCCTTCTATGATCACACCTTTCTGTCTCTTTTCTTTTTATTTTTTTTATTTTCTTCCATTTTTATTTTCTCTCTATTAGTTTTTGTTTTCTCCTTTTTTGTTCACATATTTTTATTCATATTATATGAAAAAAGTCCGCGATCTCAGAATTAGAAGCCAAATTTTACTGTGTGTATTGGAAATTATATTAATGAATTTTTTAGTCTACAAATTAAATGAATTTGAATAATTAATTATTATTTTTAAATATATTAAATACCTGATAGATTTCGTAAATTTAGACGTCATATGAATCTTCAACATCAATATAATAAAGTAGGATGCCTTTTAAATTTATCCTAAACACATTTGTCCTACTAGGACATTTGAACAACTCACATTTATTTAAATTATAAAACAACGGTTGAGATATATTTTTCAAAAAATATCTTACATGTACATTTTCTATTTTTCCATTTCTCTCTCTTACTTTTTCCTTTTTTCACCCATCGTTCTATGATCCAATATTCCTCTCTCTTTTCTTTTTATTTTTTATTTTCTCCCATTTTTATTTTTCTCTCTATTCATTTATTTTTTTTATTTTCACCTTTTTATTCACATATTTTTATTTATATTATATGGAAAAGTTTGCGATCCCAGAATTAGAAGCCAGATTTTACTGTGTGTATTGGAGATTATATTAAAAAATTTTTTAGTTCACAAATTAAATGAATTTGAACAATTAATTATTATATTAAAATATATTGATACTTGATAGATTTCATAAATTTAGACCTCATATGGATCTTCAACGTCTATATAATAAATTAAGACGATTTTTAAATTTGTCCTACACACATTTGTCTTACCATGACATTTAGACGACTTATATCTATTCAAATTATAAAACAACCGCTTAGATATATTTTCTAAAAAATATCCTACATGTATATTTTCTATTTTTTCGCTTTTATCTCTTACTTTTTCCTTCCATGATCCCACCTTCCTCTCTCTTTTCTTTTTATGTTTTTATTTTCTCTCATTTTTATTTTTCTCTGTATTTGTTTATTTTTTTATTTTCTCCTTTTTGTTTACTTATTTTTATTCATATTATATGGAAAGTCTACAATCCCAGAATTAGGAGTTAGATTTTACTGTGTGTAGTAGAGATTAAATTAGTGAATTTTATAGTCCACAACTTAAATATATTTGAACAATTAATTATTATTTTTAAATATATTGAATACCTAATAGATTTCATAAATTTAGACCTTATATGAATTTTCAACATTTTTTTATAAAGTAAGAAGATTTTTGAATCTTCAACATATTTTTGTCCAATTAGAACATTTGGATGGTTCAGATTTATTCAAATTATAAAACAATAGTTGACATATATTTCTCCAAAAAATATCATACATATATATTTTCTACTTTCTCACTTCTCTCTCTTTTACTTTTTCCTTTTCTCACCCATTATTCCATAATCTCACATTCCTCTCTCTTTTATTTTTATTTTTTTTATTTTCTGCCGTTTTTATTTTTCTCTCTATTTGTTTATTTGTTTATTTTCTCCTTTTTATTTATTTTTTTATTTTCTCCTTTTTGTTCAATATATTTTACACATATTTTCATATAATGTATGTATGCCCGTAATACACTAGGACATTATGGGTATATATACAATTTTCATATAATTATATAAGCAAAAGCAATATTGTATATACAATTTTATATAATTATATAAGCAAAAGTAATATTATATGTATGTCCGTGAAAACTCACTTTTAATTTATTCCTCACGAAAACTCACAAATTTATTATCTAGCTATGTATTATATAAGTAAAAGTGAGTTTTCGTAAGAAATTTTGTGAGAATTCCAAAATTTTATAATAAATTTGTGATTTTATCAAATTAAAAATAAATTTAAATAGTTTTAAGATTACAATTATATTCTAATATTAACATTATTTACACCGTGCTTTTAAGCACGAGTATATGCTAGTAAACAAATAAAGAAAATAATGTGATAATTTATAATAATTTTTTTATTTTTTAACTAAGGGGTGATTTGACATATACTATTTTAGTCCATCTTTCTATCTTTTTTTTTTTAAATCATATCAATCAACATTTTCTCTCTATTTTTTACATATTTTTTTATAAAAACTTAAAAATATACTTATTTAAAACATTCCAAACCACCCCAACTATATAATTAATAAACGAGATCTTCAAAACACATAACACCCTCAATTTAAATTAAAAATTAAATATTACTGCCTAATACAACAATCCATAGACCGAGACAACCCCCCACTCTCTCTCTCTACATCCACAACACCAACAGCAACATCATCATCTTTCCTCCATTTGCTCATCAGTGTCGTGTATAGATCATGTCCCCACAACAAAACGAAACGGTCCAATATCAAGAGCCCAGAAACGCTTCTTACTCTCCACCACCTACTCTCTGAAATTTCCACCTGAAACAATCGGTGCTGGATTCATCGATCCTTCTCCTCTGTTTTCTCACTCACTCAGGTTCGATTCATTTTCAATCTGTTCTTCTTCTTCTTTTTCATATATATATATATATATATATATTTTTTTGCTTCACATGATATTATTTTACAATTTTCTGCCTGGTGCTGAAAATGGAGATCTGTAGTTTTTAGTTTTTTATTTTTTATTTTTTTGCCCTTTTTAATTTTGTTTTTGTTGATTTTGCTACAAGGTTTGTTTGTAATTTGTGCATTTTTTCATCGGTGATGTCGAAAGATTCTACTTTTGATTCGTCTTTTGGAAACCCCACCTGCAAAAGAAGTGGCTTTGGTGGTGATCTTCACAATTTTTTTATTTTTTATTTTTCCTTCTTTGGGCATTGATGTTTTTTTTTTTCTTTTACACTGTTCATGTTATATATTTTTTAAATTTTTTTTTTTTTAATATGATGCATTGATGCTAAAACTTGCAGATGGTACTTTTCTTCTGTTAATATTTTTTTTAGTTTATTTTGTTTGTTTTTTCAAACCTTTACCTTTGGTTTTCCTTAAAATTTTCCTACTTAATTTGAAATGAATTATTCATTCAAGGTTTAATTTGATGACAATTTTTTTACTTTTTCATTATTCCGGCAGGATTCTACTATTATAACTGTATGTATATCAATTAGTAAGGGAAAGCTAAGGGTAATTGCTAGCTTCTTGTACTGTAACCTCATTGCAGGGAGCGCAATTTATCTGTATTGATTTCGCAGTTGTTTGGAACCAGTTTTGTTTTAGTTAGAACATGATGGTTCAGAAGAGTGCAGAGAGAGGAAAAATACTAAAAACATTGAAGTTTTAAGAAGTTATTAGTGAATTAGTTGTGCACTGTGGCAAGGGACCTTTAATTTTCTGAATTTTTATGGCAAATGTGTTCACATCTATGTTACTAGAAAATACTAATATTCTAGCGAATTACTTATTGGTACGCATGTTCCGAAACATGGTACACTTTCGTTCTAAAACTGTAAATTTTTTGGTCCTAAGCGATTCCAAAAGTTTCTTTAAATGTATTTCCTTAAATGTTTTCTTAGGAGGAAAAAAAAATCAAATATAATGGACTAAAATCTAAGTTGAAATTAAGTTTTGACAAGACAAGACTTCAAAAATGGGTCATAATGCTCATAGAAATGTGTGCCTACGTGAACAAAAATTTACATTTTATTATGTCTAATAGTTAAAAGAAAATTACCTTAAAAGTATCTTAAATTCTTAAGTGTAATATATACAAGTCTACCCCAACGTACCACATTTTAGAGCATGTGGTGTACCATCTTTCCGTTCCCGTTCCCGTTCCCGTTCCACGTATCGGAACGATCCACGTTTCAGGTAACATAGGTTCACATTCAGCAATGCAGTGGGGGCTTGCTTCTCTAGAATATGCAAATAGCAGAACAGTTTTTGTGCTTGGGAGAGAATGTGGAAATATGTACAAAGAGTAATAAATCCTTTAGCATATGCTTAAACCAGTATACTCAAAATGATGACAAATAGTGGCAATTACTTCTGTAACATCAGCTGGTTAAAATGAATATTGGGAATTTATGTTTTTTGAATAATTAAGATATTGATGATTATTGACCCTTCTTAATCTAGTGACATCTTACTAAGATGAGACTGCATATGGATGCCACAATCTAATTGGGCAAGTGTGGCAGAGTAAGGTGTGCATTTGCACGTGTGCTTAATTCTAGGGAAGCTATGTGAATTCACTGAAGTTCCCATTCTGGTGTACAAGCAAAATGCTTCTCCTTGAGTGCAAATCCCCTTTGGATGAGCTGATTCTCATCTTTTTTCCCTCCAATATGGGACAAGGGAAATCACAAAAAGAGAAGATCAAATTAAAACACACTACTGTCTAGAAACCCCAACAAAACTGGATTAACAATTGGATTGCTTTTTTTTTTTTTAAATAAAAAAAATAACAATTACCTGGCTCATTCTTGAATCTATTTATATTGTAAGTTAAGAGCGCATCTGAGCTTCAGCTAGGGCTGCAAAACCAACCAAGCTACTCGAGCTCAACTCATGTTTGGCTTGTTAAATTGAAAGCTCATTCGAGATCGACTCGTTATGTAAGCAAGCCTAGTTTGAACACCTTTTAACACTTGTTTGGTTCTCAAGTCAAGTTTGAACAACCTACTACTTGGTTTGATGAACATATATATGCAGTATAAAAAACCAAGCTATTTGAGCTCGAATTGTGTTCGGCTCACTAAAAGCTCGTTCGAGATTGGCTCATTATGTGAACAAACCAATCTTAAACAATCTACTACTTGGCTCGACTTGGCTTGTTTGCAACCCCTATACAACGTCTAAGCCAATAACCTCATCACTCAAATTATTGTTTTTTTTTTTTTTTTGGTTGGGATAACTGCTGTTCCAAATATGATAGACTGAACAGTGTTCATTATATTTATTAAGTTATTGGATATGATTTTGCATAGAGCCAACTGAGAAGAATGATCCATGAATTCAGATTAAGGCTTGTTAACTGATTTCATTTGGAAGAGGACCTGGCTGGAGGTTTTAGGATCATGAAAAACATATATAGGATATGGATTTGTAAAGCTGTTGTTTCTCTCTCATGTCTTTATCCATGAATCTGTTGATGTGTTTAATTACTTGCTAAGGTTATATTAGCACCATTTTAGCATACTGTATTTGGGGTAGGAAGATTATGGTTACTAGTTCAAAACAGTAACTTTAAACTCAGATAAGCTGTTCAATGTCCATTAGAAGTACTAGGGGCTGTCAAATGTCCATGTACTTATCATTTTGTTTTTCCAGTCATAATTTCACTCTCCTTTGTTTCATTCTTGTTCCAAAATTAATGTCTTGTGGCACTAAAGGTGGTTCTTTCTTTTGAAGTTTCATATGTTGTTGCTGAGATGTTTTGGTTGACAGTAAATGCATAATTCATCCACTCAATTCTGTTTCAGCCATTGAAGTTGATAAAAATTGGAGCCTTTTTAGTGTTCTGGTTGAGTAACAAATTTGTATAGGTGTGTATTACCTTGCGGGAATGAGCTTCTCTCTCTCTCTCTCTCATTCTTATTTACTGGTTGTCTAATAATCACTACTATTTGCACTCTGTTGTAACCTAGTGACATACTCCAGATGAGTGGCTGATCCCAATTTCTGCGGAAGATCCAGATTCAGATGAAGTCACAGGTCATATTGGAATGAAAGGAAGGTAAGCTGCTTCGCCTTTGTCTACATCTTGGGCTCTGACTGTGAATGGAGTTGAAGAAGTACAGGGCTTTATTTATCATAGATACAACTGTCATATTTTCAAGTTTTGCTTCTAATGATATGCACAAATGTCTAAAGCATATGGTCTAATTGAATTTGTGAATGACTTTGCATTTTTCAGCTACCGGTTGAGCTATTATGTTTTCCTTCTGGAGTTTCTATGAATTTGTATCTGCCCGAATGATGTTCTGCATTATCAAGTGTTAAAGTATTGTTCTGCACTGTAAACATATCTTTGGGGAATTCCATTAGCTCCAATGCAAGGGCAAAGGAGTGGAGGCAGTTCCTTTACAGAAACTGTAGATCTTAATCAGGGATCTGTTTCCAACAACACTGGTATGAATCAGTCGACTGCTTGGAATAGCATGCTAAATCCAGTAGAAAGCCGGTCATCAAATTACATGCTTTCTTCTGCTGAGGGGAACTTTACTTGTGCAAATACTGTTGGTCATAGTGTTCGGACTTTTCGTAGCTGGGACATGGGAGAATCTAGCTCTAGTGCAGATGTAGAAAGCCAAGGCATTGATGATGGTCTAAAGATAGAAAATGGTCGGTCTTCTTTGTTTGGTACGTGTCCTGGGTCTGATGCAACAGTAGAAGAAAGGCGGGTTGGGCCATCTAATATCCTTATCCGTGAGAGTGTTAGCAGTGGTATTGGTGGCAATCAGGGTACCAGCAGACCTTTAATTACGCAGAGTTCCAGTTATAGTCGTATCCCTCTGAATATAAATTTAAATGCTGGACATGTGGGCAGTAGTGGTGATAATGTGCAGGGTTTGGGACCAGATGCATGCCATAATCTCTACCAGTTAAGTGGACCAGACACAGAACACATCTTAACTGCTAATGCTTCTTCTGATAATGTTGAGACTTCTTATGGAAATTCTGGTTATTTAGTGGACAATGATGGTGGATCAGCTTCTTCTTTGGGCAGTTGGGGTTCATCCTGCAAGAGAAAGGCTCTTGAAGGTACTTCTGGACAGTCTTATCCAGGTGGGAGTTCAAACTGCTTTCAACAATCTGAAAACTTTGCACAACATGGAGTCCCTGCTTGTTATAGTGCTTCTAGTAGCTTAAGTACATCATCACCACCAATGAACTCTACTAGTGTTAGTCCTCCTGAACAGCTAAACCCGAGAATTGGCATTGGAATGCATGGTGTTGCTTCTGATGTCTTTCCTCCTTTAAGTATGACCGGAAATGCAGAAAGCTCCTCAAGAAATTATGGTGTCAGAGTGAGTTTGGGGCATCATGAATCTGGTCGGTTTAATTTACCATCAACAGGGAATGCAGTAAGGCATTCTGATTTGTGTTCCACTAACCAGTCATCTAGACCTCGCTCATTTACTGGTTCTTTTGACTTGAGACCAACGACTTCGGAAGCACCCAGTTCAAATAATCCCGCTAACCAGTCTCATTTGATGCATATTCCTGATTTCTCAGTGAATATGCTTCCTTTCCCTTGGAATGGGGCTCTTAATTCAAGATCTGGTGGTTCTTCAAGCTCTCTAATGCTTCCGGGGGACACAGGTGCATCATTGCGAGATGAAGCAAACTTTGAAAGCACCCCGAGAAATAGCATGGAGCATCCCATGTTTGCTCCTGCAACTGAGATGAGAAATTTGCTGCAAGACCGAAATAACTGGAATTTATCTACTGGAAATATCAGTACTTCTGCAAGTGTCCCTTCTAGTTCTCGATTTGACCCCAGTTCCTCTATACGTCCTTTCCCCACTACATGGATACCTCATCACAACCCCCCAGCACAAAATCAGCAAAGATTATCAGAATTTGCACCTTGGTCTCTGTTTCCTTCTGTTGACTCTGAGTCTGGAGGTCAGAGAGGTCAATTTCCTCCATTGCGTTCGGGCCCTTCATCAGAGGAAAGAATGATGTCATCTGGAGCTAATAACCAAGGTAATCATCCACCATTTCCAAGGTCAGCATTATTGATGGAGGTCCCTGGTGATGATGTGCATGGTTGGCATGCTTTAGCTGCTGATATTGATGGGAGACAGAGGCTGGTATCTGAGGTTTGCATTTAATTTACTTGTTTTATTATTTTTCACTGATATCCGAGGATTACTTCTCTGTACTTTATTTATATAAGCTATATTAATGGATGCAGTATCATTGTACCTATATGTTGAATACTGTTACTGCTTAAGTTTTGGAATTCCAAATATGTGTGCCTAGCTTGCATCTTTCTGATTGCAACATTTTGGTATGGATCAATACCATTTCATAATTACTTCAGTTTAACATCTTTTTCTATTTGAGAAATCATGCTCTATTTTCTAACATTGCTTTGTTGAGCTTGAAATGCATGTCATAATTTCTAGTATTTTCAAGCTCGAAATGCATGAGTGGCATTGTTGCATGTATAAATTCCATCAGTTGATTTGTCTCTCAAGAAGGAAAAGCAACATGGGTTGGTGATGTGGACTGTGTACTAAAATCTTTTCGCAGCAGTTTTAACAATGTTTACCTTCCAATAGAATGGATTTAAAAAAAATGTCCAGAACCATTTGATGGTCCTCCTTTTGGGTTAAGTGAACTATCATTAGCTGGAGATCTATTATTATTTCCTAGAGTAGGCTTGGGATAAGAATTTTTTACTTTGTGTTCATATGGCTCTCGTTATCTGCTCAAATTTGTTACTTCTCGTTTCATTTTTGTTTTTGCTTTGTTTTGTTCATTTTTATTTTTTAAAGGTGAAAGAAAAACTAGAGGAACATTTCCTTGTGCAAATCTGTTGCATTGATGGTTCAATTCTATGAAACATGGACACCTCTTCGAAGGTTACGTACCGGTGTCTGGCATGTGTGAGACACTCTCCGAACATGTGTCAGACATGCGAGAAGGAGTCGAACACGTTGGGGGCCCATTTTTAACCCTTTTTTTTTTTTTTTTTTTTTTTTTTTCCAGTAGAATGGCATATCAAGGTTAATGAATTTGATGAGAACAAATATTTGACATAGAATAAATATATAATATTAAAAATATGACATATAGGCCTCATTTGGGAAGTTGGCTATTTTAGTTTTTGACTATTTTAGTAGGCTAAAATATTTGTATTTGGGAAGATGGTTGGATTTTTTTGTAGTTGGATGTGATGTTTGTGAGAGAAAAAGTGAAATAATTATGGATTTAATGTGACATTTTGTCGTATTAGCTATTTTAGCCGATTTTGTCTTTTTGTGAATTTTAGCCCAAAAGGAGGAAAAAAAAAAAAAAAGAGCCTTTGCCAAACAAGGCCATAATATTTATATAAAGTTATATGATTTGCACATGTCCTGATGTATCGTGTCTCACATTTTTTAAAATTTGAGTGTATGTGCTTCTTAGGTTCAATTTATATGTTTTAACCAGCAAAATATTTGTCCCTAATTATATTTGACGGAATGGATGAACTCAACCTCTATTTTACTTGTTTATCTGTTATTTATATAACTTGTTAGTTAGGTCAGTACAACAATGCATTAGAGCATACAATGGTAGTTGGTCTAGTTATTTAGATCTATTTTTTTATTATTATTTTATAAAGAAGCAGTGAAATTGATAGTAAAAGGCACACTAAATTTTTTTTATGCAATTAATGGTTTTAAGAGTTCACGTATGTGTGCTTGTATGTGGTTGTCCACGTATGTGGACACATAACACAAATGCACAGCCCCACGCATCCAAACTGCCTACTTTGATGAGTATACTCAAGTATCCTACTCTTTAATTTTTTTTATTTAATACTGTGGGTGATAGAGATTAGAGGCGATCGGTCGTTGACCTCTGGGAAGATGGTAGGCACTTCAATGACTTAAGATCACCGGAGGTGGAGGAGTAGAAGACCAAGGCAGGCTTTGAGAGGGAAGAGGTGGCAGTGAGAGACCTTGAACACTTAATGTATGTTATGTGATTCTTGTTGCTCTTGCTGTGTGTTTGTGGCTGCACTTATGATGCCGTTATATAGACTCCAGGAGTATTGGAGCCCAAGCAACCTCAAGACAGGTGGCAAGTTCTCCTCAACTTGACAGGAGGGTGATATCAGCCCTACTAGCTGTGCCCTATGATTTAGGTCCTCGGGGAGGTTGTATCATAGGAACTGCAGGAGTAGGTGTGATATCTTGAGATGTGTATCATATGTGCATCAGATGTAAGTGTAAGGTCGACGTCTCTTTCTCTAAGCCAGTCAGGGGAGCTATCATTGCAGGGAGATAGTTACACGACCTTGACGATCCCAAGGTCTTAGCCTCCAATCCACAATCCTCCAATGATCCCAAGCGGGAGTGCCTAGGTCCTGCTCCCGACCTAGGCAGCCAAGAGGGTGAATGCATAGGTCAGTAGCCAAGTAAACATAGGTGAGCCAAACATATGTGGGCCAAGAGTCTGGCTATGTTGTTATGGAGTGGGGTGAGTGAGTAGACAATACATTTCTTGAGTTATGAAGGGCTATGAAGAGCTCAAAGTGAGCCAGCTCCATGCAACCTTGTTTCATTCTTGGTGGTGTGCATGCCCCCGCTTAGGCTAGGCATACAATCTCGACTCATCGTGGTGCCTCAGGGGTCTGCCACGTGAATGCGTGATGGTGATGACATACTCATCGTGGTGCCTCAGGGGTCTGCTACGTGGATGTGTAGTGGTGTTGACGTGACGCCCGTTGGGCTCGCCACGTGCCAAGTATAGTATAGATACCCACAAATACAATAAACAAGCATTATTTGGGCTAAATATGGATTAGCCCTAAATTTTATTGAAGCTTTTACGAGTTTGTGGAAAAAAAAAAAAAAAAAAAAAAACAGAAATGATATTGATGTTTACATTTAGAATTTCATATATATCTACTTTTGGTGGTGGTGATGTGTTGCTAGGTACCTACTACTTTTTCAAAGTTGATTCATCGAACCCAATGCTACAAAAGAGTTTATCTACACATGGGAGCCAAATTATAATGTCAATTTTGTCCTTTCCTTTATTTATTTATTTATTTTGTTAATAATATGGATTTGGGCTGCTAATAAGATATACATAGGGACATAAGCTTTTCATGGAATTCAATCTATTAATTTATCACAGAAGATTGCTAAATCCACAAACCCTAAAAGGTTGTATCTAAAGCCTTCCCTCTTACATGGGTGTCCCCATATTGTGTGAGAAGGGCCCATGGATAAAATCATAATGTCTGTGAATTTAGCAATTTTCTTTGTCGTAAATTCCAGATTGTGAAAGTTATATGGATTTGTTTTACTGTTTATATATGTTTGTTATCATCTGGCTTCCTTTTGCGTGTTCCTAACTGTATAATTTGTGACTCTTCGTATTTTCTATCTTGCTAGTAAACATATATTCTGTTGCTATCAAAATTGACTAGTTTCTGATTAAGAGTAGCTGCACCATTGAACTAACAACTTTTTTTGCACCATTGAACTAATAACTCTTTTTCTTTCTATTTGACAGATTCGTCAAGTCTTGAATGCTATGCGTAGGGGCGAGAACCTACGAGCTGAGGTTTGATTTTTACTCGTATACGATAATTCATTAATTTTTATATGTTGAGTTGCTAACTTAATATCTGAAACCATTTGGTCTTGTCAATTGCCACAAGAGTATGGTTGACTTTGTTTGATATAGAGATAATTTATTTCTCACTGTTCTATTTTAAATGGGACTCATTTGAGAGGGCAAAAGTTTCGTAAACTTGAGCACAACTTTTTGTACTTCTAAATTTCTTAATTATAATTGTTTATGTTTTCTACTTATCCAAAAAAAAAAAAAAAAAAGAACTGTTTATGCTTTGTATTAGGTTCCTTTCTGCTCTGATTACAATTTAGTAAGACTGTTGCAATTGTCATTATTTTCTTGGAAATATTTATAATACAGCAGAAGTGGACACTGTTACTTTTTCTCAAACCATAGTACGTAGATCCCTTCCGAAGTGTTCGTGCCTGTTCCTGGGTATTTCTGTGGCTTTTTCATAAACAATCCCTCCAAATGTCTATTTTCAAGATAAAAGTGTTGAAAAAAATACTAGTTTGTGCCTATAGTGTTTCCCTTAAAATTAACATGCGAGTAAGAAAAGGGGGGTGGGTGGGGAAACATTTGTGAAACTAGTTTGAGCAGTGACCAAGTCAGCTTGTTAATTGATGTTTCCAACTGAGCATAAGTCTTCTGACTGAAACTCCAATGCAACAAATGAGGAGAAGTTTTCTTACACTTTCTTTCGTGCTTTCCTACTCTCTCCATTTCTTTTTCCTTTTTCTTTTTTCTTTTTTTTTTCTTTTTTTTATTTTGTTTCTAATGTTTATATTTCAAAAACTCGTATCTTTAAGGAAGTCTAAATTAAACGTTCTCTGGGGCAGACAGGTTGTTTGACTTGTGAAAATGTATTGGTCATGAATCAACTTGTTTTATTTCTGACATTTTGGCCTGCATGTAATGACTTATCAGGATTATATGCTCTTTGATCCGTTTGTAAACGGGGTTGTAGAGTTGCATGACAGGCATAGAGATATGAGACTCGATGTCGATAACATGTCTTACGAGGTAAGAAAGGTCTTCCTTTTTGTTTATATTTGTTTTCCTGTCATCTGATTTCCATGGAAGGTTGTTCCCTTATACCATGATCTGAATATCAGGAATTGTTGGCATTGGAAGAGCGCATAGGAAACGTGAACACAGGATTGAGTGAGGAAACCATTATGAAGTCTATGCAACAGCGAAAATATCTTTCCTTGTTGGAAAGAAACCCATCAAACTTGGAGCCATGCTGTATATGTCAGGTAAGTGCCAGCATCTCTATTCTCTATAGGTTTTGAGAGATTGAGTGAGGAAAAAAAAATATGGGTGCTTATATGCAGTGACAGCCGGAAATTTCTTTCAGTTGTGTCATTAAGTTAGTTATCATCAATGTCATTTTGTCATATTTTTAGTTCAAAAAACTTATCATAGTAAACTTTCACGTAATATATTGTAATATCATGTATTCGCAAGTAATTCAAACTTGTCGAATTACATGTATAATAAAATTTAGCAACATTATAGTGAGAGCAATACTCCGTGATTCAGTTGCTGGAACAGAGAATGAGAGAAGAGACAAAGAACACGTGGAAGAGACAAAGAAAGTCTTGTAAACACCAAAGAATCCCATGCATAAAAATAATGGCGTCTCTCAACTAATTTCAAATTTCTTTTAAAAGAAAAATGACACCATCTTGTTTAATTTTTTTAAACAATTTTAGTGGTGTCAATTTATGGGAAATTTTCCAAAGTTTTAAATAGTTTTAAATAACATTATTGGGATATGTAGTGATATCAGCGATACAATTATACACCAGCCAATATCGGATGGTATCGGTTGATATTTAAAACCCTAATACTATATGATTTTTTAAAAAAATAAAAATTTGAACGTTAAGTGTGTTCAATTGAATCCACTCAGCTCTACTTGGCTCTGCCCGTGCTTCTTTGGGCGATTGGTTAGCTTAAACTGTGTTTTCCTTGAACCTTTGTTGTGGCAGGAGGCGTATGTTACCGGTGATGATATTGGGACGTTGGATTGCGGGCATGACTTCCACACCAATTGTATTAAACAGTGGCTGGCACAGAAGAACCTTTGCCCCATTTGCAAAATGACTGGTTTGGGTACTTGAGAGGGAAACCTCATTATTCTCAAACCCTAAAAACATTATTTTCTTGCCCGCAGATCATTAAACTCATTCATTGCTTCAGCTAAAAATTAAGTAATGTATCCCATTCCCTCATCTAAAACCGGGTTTTACTAGCTTTTGAATTGCATGAGTTCATGAAGTTGGAAATGGTGGTTGTAAGTTAAAGATTGTGGGATTTAAGAGATTTTATTACATTGTAGGTCAAACCATGAAAGAAAATAATGACATTATTAAGCTTTCCATAGCTTTATTTATTTCTTTGTGCACATGTATATAAATGTAATTATATGTATTATAGGCACAGAGAAATTTTAGGTATTTGAGTAGAGAATGGATAGGGGTTGGATGAATATATATATATAGAAGATCATAGTATTTACAACATAAGTGTGTAATCTAATCTTAAGGGAGGGGGTGATGAGACTCGAAATTTAGACCTCGCATCTGGCAAAGGAAGCCATTACCACTTAGGCTATCCCTTTGTCTCATATATATATATACTAGCGTATGCCCGTGCCTGAAGGCACGGTGTAAATAATGTTAGGATTATAATATAATTATAATAGCAATACTATTTAAATTTAAGATTAAAATGCAATTATAAAAATATATTTAATAGACTATACTCTATAATTCCAAACAAATCAAATATAAAAAAAAATTAAATATCAAATAATGCGCACCTTTCAATAATTTTTCTTTTGGTAAACCATAACAGTAATAATTTTTCTCTGAATTTTATCTGTCATTTTTTTTTTTTTTTAGTCTGTTGCAATCTGTTTCAACAACAACTAAAAAAAAATTAAAAAAAGAGAAGGAATTTGTTCGAATCTGAGCCTTGAACACATATATGAGCTCAAATCTTTTTTTTTTCTTTTATAAAATAAAAAAAAAATACAGGTTAATATATCTTACAAAATTACAAAAATTAAAAAATAAATAAATATAAAAGTAAAAAAAATCAAAATAAAAAGTCTAATGGCCTTCTAACAAATTACAATTTTTTGATAGAGAATGAAAGATTAAGAAATCATTTGACAATAATAAACAATTCAAACAATTTCTCATTTATTACACTTTACAAAGAGAGTTACTGAAAAGAAGAAAAAATAATTAAAAAATAGAAAAAGAAGATGGTTTTGAATACGAAGAAAAAAATAATTAAAAAATAGAAATCATCCATTAAGATCTCAGTGTATAAACTAACGAGAAATATAGTTTCAAAACTAACTCACTCTCTCACTCTGTTTTTCTATCTCTCTCTTCAAATTGAAGAACACCCAAGACCAATGAGAGGATGTCAAAACATTGTATAGAGTGAGCTACTGCAAAGAAGAAAAAATAATTAAAAAATAGAAGAAGAAGATGGTTTTGAATCCGAAGAAAAAATAATTAAAAAACAGAAATCATAAACTGTGAGAAAACGAAGCATTAGAATCTCATCTGAATAAACTCTGGTTGCTGAGAAAACTGAGAAAAAGGAAAAAAAATAATGAAAAAATAGAAGAAGAGAGGAGACGTGGTAAGTAGGAAGTTTAGCCCTCAACAGGTCTCTTTTATGATGAGAACAGAGAAGGGAGAGAGATAAGGATAAAATAGATAGGAGACATGGGTAAGTAGGAAGTTTAGTGTTTAGGCAGGAAGTTATATTTGGGATTGATATATATTTAAAGGGGGTCATCTCATCCGTTTATGTAAATACACAAGTGAATCACGACTATTGAAATTCTTTTATGATGAGAACAAAGAAGGGAGAGAGATAAGGATAAAATAGAGAGGAGGCGTGGGTAAGTAGGAAGTTTAGCGTTTGGGGGGGAAGTTATATTTGGGATTGATATACATTTAAAGGGGGTCATCTCATCCGTTTATGTAAATACACAAGTGAATCATGACCATTGAAATGTCCTAGTTGGACAATTGTCTCTAACATATTTTCAAAAACCTTTGTGCCTTATTATATAGATAAGTAAATTGAATTCACGTTCCTGAGGTTTGGATAAAATACAGTTAGTCTCACATGGTAACCATAATTACATTGGGCGGCTTTGCTTGTAGTTTTAATTCACATAACAATTGAGTCTTTTTTCATTATTAATTCATTAGTTATATTAATGAAAAAATGATAGTCATTTATTTTTAATTAAAATATATATATTTTTTCTTTCTTTATTTTAGCATCTACCCACCATTTGTATTAGTTTCAGTTTTTTTAGTCATATTAAAAAATGAGACCAGTGTAATTATATCAAAAGTGTACCTTTAGTTGTATTTTCTCCAAATCTCCAGAGAGACAAGTGTAATTTACCCATTTTTTGGTCAATGGAAGTAGAGAGGAACAAAAGGAGGAAATTTTGGAGTTTGGAAGGAGTCGAGCTTAGTTGACTCATAGGATTTGTTTGGATAGATGTGAATTTCAAACAAGGGATTTGAGGTTAAATGAATAGAAAAGCAATAGAAGAAGATAAATAGATATAGAGGTTATATGCATTTTAGTGGAATTCTTATAGTTCAGAAATGATTTTTTAGCATGATTTCAAATAACTAGTTTTATATATTTATTGATAAAACTATTAAACTCAATTTTGAAATTCAATTTGAATTTTTATTCTTAGATGATTAAGATCAAATCTTTTGATTTTAAATTCACATCTATTGAAACGGATCTTGCCAGTCATTTTGTTGGAGGTTGGATTAGCAATAGCATGGGATAAAGAAGATGTGGTAATCCTTAGCTCGACCAAACCAATTGTTCATTAATCTTTTGTCAAAATTCGTTGGCAGCAAATTGAAGGAAGTGATCTCTTTCTTTTTGTCCAAAAATAAATAAATAAATAATCTCTTTCTCTGTTTGATAACCATGGCTTCTCAGAGTTTCTGGCTTCCTACTCTTGAACTTGTGTGGGGATTTGAGAGAAAAAATGATAAGATAAAATTTTTTCCGTATCTTGTTTGGTAAAATTATATTAAAAATAAATAAAATAAAAATTATTTTATGTTATATTATCAAAATAGTCTTTTATAATTGCATCTCCAATAGGATAGATTTGATATTATGAAAAATAATAATTAAATGACGATTATAAAAGAAGAATGCTGCTATTTGCCTTCACCTCTTTTCTTAGGAGATCCCACTTTCTTGAACCCTTACCACCCAAATTGTTCCCCATCCTTTTTTGTTTTTAAGACCCCCCACCATAATTTCCAAAATATTTTTTGGAAAATATTTGGGACTCCTTTGGGGATGACTCTCACACTCCTAAAGTAATCCTGGTCTCTATATATGTGTAGAGTCCACTCATATATATGTGAGATTCACGTCATGAATAGTTCAGATTTGTGAGACCTCAATTATTACTCATATTTTTTTTCTTTGGACCCCACAATAATTCCCCAAATATTTTTTTTCTTTGGAATCCCTAACCCCACCACAACCTTTCCTTCAGCAAATCTATTCCCCCGCCACCCCATCTTTAGCCGCCTCAGTACTACCTCTGGTAGCCCTCCCCAACCCTCTCCCTACCCCAGTCCCTTCCTAGCCCCCCTTTCGTACCTCCATTATTACTTAACAACCATCTCCCACCTCAGCAACCTTTTTAGTACTTCATTTTTTTTGCGTTCGAATTTTGTTTGGATAATCAAAGTCGAACAAATTTGATTTGTTCAGTCATTTAGTTCAAAGAACCTTAAAATATTCGGCAACCAAAGTTGAACAATTTTAATTTTTTCGGTGAACTAGAACCGAACGGAGTTTCAACTCTATTTTTTTTCAAATCGCATGGAAATGATGACCACCTACACCACCCGAACATCTCTTGAACACTAATGTCTAGTATATAATTTATTTACAATTGTCATATATACATTTGAACTATGAGTTTTCTATATTTTTTTTATTATTCTTTTAATATATTTCTTATGGTGGTTGCCTTTCGGGAAGAGGAAGGAGCTACAGAGGGGGGTTGTCAATAACAAAGGCCAAGGGATGTGTCGGGGAGAGAGGACAGGGTGGGTGGCAAGTGGTGGTGGGTTATTTGTAGCTCTCTAAAAGAAATGAATTTCTCTCTATTTTACCTTATTTCTGTCCTCTTTACTAATCAAACCATGTGATATGAATGAACTGCCAAATCTAAACGGACTATTACTCATATTATTTTTAACCTTTTAACTTTATGCTGGTGCTTAACAATCTCCATTTCTAAAGTGTGACGTTTCGCTCATATGTATAAAGTGTGATGCTTCTTCGAAATCAAACAACTGTAATTTGGTTTGTATAAGAGAAACAACGTAACAAGCCCATAAATTTTTAAAACATCATTGTGTGGTTGAGACGTTTCTTAGTTGTAATCCCCACAAAATAGTGATTAGATAACACTTTTCTGGATAAATTTATGGTTGCCTAGCTTTAGTGCCTATAACAATTCCAAATGGGTTATCTGTTGTTTAGAAAGAACCTCTTTTTTTATACCTATCATCTCGTTCCAAAAAACAGAAAAAGAGATCAGCCCAAACATTAATAATACTGTTTATTTGTTGTTGTAATCACATGGCACCAATTACAAACTATATATCCCAAATAAGTTGCAAACTCTATATCTCATTTTTCTTGTGTGTTTCTCACTAAGAAACTTTATAAAGAGTTACAAGATTCATGTTTTGATAACCATCAAAAAACTGTCCCAAACTAAAGATGATTTGTAGGTCCTCAGGTAGGTCACATGCTCCCAAGAGACACATTTTCCTGCACATAATAATTATCAAATAGATCATCTTTCTTAATTCTTGTCTTGAAAGAAATCATAGAAAACAGTTTTCATTTCATGACCTAAATGATTGTACAAGGCCATGCAAAATTTTTCTTTGTTAATGATGTTCAAGACCTAACTCCAATATTTAATCCAAAATAAACAAATTTAAGGGTGAATTACACAAATAGTCCCTAA
Source organism: Camellia lanceoleosa (assembly GCA_025200525.1). NCBI lineage: Eukaryota > Viridiplantae > Streptophyta > Magnoliopsida > Ericales > Theaceae > Camellia > Camellia lanceoleosa. Next base: position 86,050,952 of record CM045761.1, read on the forward strand.
AGTATACTATTTATTTCATTTCCTCCATAATCTTTAATTTGTATCAATTCATTGAGTCAATGTGGTCTTCCTATAAGTACCATTAACTTTAGATGAAAAATGCTCAAATACCATAAGGAGCTCCTTAAATAGGAGAAACATCTTAGGACCAACCTACACTAGTCACATGGGGTTGTTTAACAACTGACACTAGAATTAACATCAGTTCTTAAAATTAACTTTGTTTGCTTATGTCAAATTCATGTGCCTCGCTATTTTTTAAAAAAATTTAACAGAGAAAATAAGGCTTTGCTACTCATTTAGGGGATAAATGAAATAAATTCCTTCCAGTGTCTTTTACATGCTTAATATAAGGCCAATGTAAGCATGATCTCAACATTTTGGTCTGAAGTTAACGGATGTAATTGAAATAAATTAAAGATTAAGGACTAAAATGAAATAAGTAAGTATACTTTAGGGATTATTTGTGTAATTTATAACCAAAAAAAAAAAAATCAAAAACAACGAAATGCAATTGAATGTCGGTAGTTATTGCAAACCTTGCAAAGGGCGATACCCTCACGCCCACAAACTAGATGCCCGTTGGCAATATCAACAGCTTCAGGTGCTCCCCCTCCATCACTTCTCTGTGACATTTACTCAAAATAAATTATTTCCACCCAAATTTAAAAGCACTTTTCAAAGCTACCATGCTAGGTTGAAAATGATTTTGAAAACTATCTATACCTTGTAAAAGTCAACAGCAATAAAGTTGGGCCATCGTTTACCAGCCGCTTCATAACAAGTGTTCATCATGCTAATTAATGGAGCTGAGTTATGCTTGCAAGCTTGGGTTACATCTGGAGCGTCGGGGAAGTAGTTCATTAGGACTAGAGACCTTGTTTTCATGCTCATGGGAGATGATTCTGCACGGTTTGGACAGGAACCCTCTCTCATCCCGCCATTACCATCTGCCATTTCAAACAACATTAAAAAATGCCTCTGTCACATTCAATTTTCTTCATTATTATACAGGCGAATTTGAGGAGGAACATATGGAAAACTCACATTGGTTTTCCACTAGGTATTTCCATTCATAAGCAATCCCTTCAGAAGCCTCCTTAGACTGTTTCGAAGTAAAAACCACTAAACGCTGATTGTGTCTCACCATATCATCAACTGTCGGCCAATTTTCACCATTTTTTGGCATTCGAGATACTGGAAACCAGAATTTCCTTAGGCCAGCAGCATCAAACACTTTGGTTAGGCCATGTGGAGATGAAACGTAATCTTCAATAATTATGGTGATGATTGCCGAGGGGTTTGCTTCCAGAAACACATAAATCTCTTTTAAAACTTTAATGGCAGGTTGCTGGTGATTAGAATTTGGATTGTTAGTTACATAAAGAACACAACCAGTCAACCATGTAATTGCCCCAATTTTGGGGAAATATCAAATCAGTGGCATTTTCAAAAAATAATTACAAAGTAGTGATAAACTTTATAAATATTAATAATTAAAATCATAAAGTTTTCCATGTATATGTAATACTTTTGTAAAGTTACACTGGCATGTAATTGCCCCTTTAATTTTCAGGCATCTAAATTGAAATGTTTCTGTAAAATAGATTCAATATTCAAAGGAAAGTTTTGGTGCCACAGTTGATTTTATCTGCTCCATGGTCATTGGTCATTAAAAGCTTTGGACTGGACATATTCAACAAAAATGTAGGGAAGGAGTGCTTGTCATATTTAAATGACAAGAAGGTAAACAGAAAATAAACAAACAAATAATTTTGTAAAATCCTGAAATGACCAATATAAACCTGTTTCAAATTCTATATATAAAGACTATAAATAGAATGAAGTCAGTCTCGTGCAATTTCTGAAAGTGCCAACATACTTACAAAAGCTGTGCTGTTGAAGCATATGCCACCAAAGGAGTGACATAACCAGATGTCATTGTGGAAGTCGTACATATCGAGCATCAAACCTCTAACACCATTCTGCGAGGGGACCATTTTCAAAATAGAAAGTCATTTGAAGTGTTTGTAAACTAAAGCATCAGATTAACCAATCTACTATAAATTGTATCCTATTAAGAGCAGGTCAATCTGTTCACGTTGCAGTAAACATCATCATTAAAATGAAAAGGAAATAATTGAAATCATTAAAAAGATTAAAGCTTTCATAATATTTGCATTGAAGTCAAGAGCACTACTGTGAAAGTATGCTAATTGTCCTGGAGACGATACCCAAAGAAAAATCCTGGTCATATGATCTTTGGCAGATATGTGCAGCATTTGAAATGAATCCATATGAAACATGATTGATCAGGAAACTCTTGTAAAATTACAATGAAAAATGAAACTCTTGTAAACTCGTTTATTCTAGTTGTATTGTGTTACCGACTACAATTATGCAGGTATAGGTATTGTTTCTGGGTCTAAATCAATGCAATATAATTAAAATTTCAAAATCAAATTAATATAAACAGTAGATATTTAAAATAAAATTTAAAAAAATCTTGAATAATAATCACGAGGAAAAACTATATTTCAGAAAAATTATGAAAATTAACATTAAATTTTTCTTTCTTTTTTTCTTTAGTATGTTGTCATAAATGGATCAAGAAAAAGTTAGAAAGCCACCGTTTTTCTTCCAACAAAGGTTCTATTTATCCTCCCGTTGGCACGTGTATTAAACTACAAGGGGAAAAAAATGCATACTTACTATTTATTGCTCTTAAACAAAAAGGAATGACAGGATTTTTATTAGATCCATTCCATGGGGGAAAAAAGTAGGGAAAAGCCTTTCCAATTGCATGTTAAATACAATGATGAATTACATCAACCACTCATCTGGTTTTACAATGAACTCTATCTCCTCTCTTACTCTGGAAAAGTTATTAGGTGGTCTTGGGACATTACCTGACAATACTCTTACCAATTACCAAATACCAAATCTCTTCTTCTTTCCAATCACCCATTACCAAATCATGGCCATCTCCCTCCACTAATTACAACACTTTTGTGATACCACCCGACCATGTCCTAGTATCACCATATAACTTCTCCTCAGACTCCCCCTCCCTGCCATTCTCTGTTTTCTGTGTGAGAGGTATAATAATACACTGTGGTATGGCAAGGGACGGATCTAAGATTATCATTATAGGAATGCAAAAGTATGTTTAGATTGCAAATCCTTATAATTTTAAATTATTTAAAAAAATTTAATATAATATATGATAATTTTTAAATTTTTAGAGTGCACCCGCCCCTCCTCACGTCAAATTTTTAATATAATAATTATTTTCACAAAGTCAAAAGCATTTATTTATGATATATTTGGATTTGAATTTGTGAAAGCAAAAAAACAAAAAAAAAAAACAAGGGTACAAAATGAAATAGAGTGCAAAACATTTTTTTTTTTTGTTGGTTAGATTATAAAAACAACAAAACAAACCCATATTTGTCACCTGAAAAACAAAAAAGTTTTTATTATGGTAGTCCTATATTTTGATCATTGCGTTATTTTACTTATTATAATTTCAATTGACTCGATTTTGATTATAAATTTATAATTTTGTCTCAATTTGATCCAATTAATTATAAATATTAGCATTTCTTTATAAATATATATATATATATATAAATAGAGGAGTGATGGAGACCCCCTCCAATCACCACTCCCACCACCCCACACATATGTGGCAGGTGGTGATTGGAGGATAAGGGAAACAAAAAAAAGGAAAAAGAAAATCCAACCAATGAGAGAAAGAGGGGGTCAAAGGAGGTAGGAAAAAATGGGGTCTTAGACATTTTTGATATAAATATTAAGTGTTATATTTTTAAGGATAAAATTATAAATTTACTCAACTCAGTGAATTAATCTCAACTAATTTAGTAGACTAAATTGACACAAAATTTAAAGTTAAGAGTCAAAATTGAATCAATTGAAAGTGTAGGAATCAAAATGGCAAAAGAGATAAGTATAATTTGACCAATTAAAAATAAATCCATAAAATATAAAAATATAGGATGATTATTGATTTAATGGTTAAGACTTGATCTAATAACCTTAAGGTTATGGGTTCAAGTCTTAGGACCATCACTTTGTGTATTATGTCAAAGGTTAGGTGTGTATTCAATTTTTCTCTTCCCAAACACATATTAATGTGTACTAATTGTACGTTGTTGTTGTTTTGTTGCAAATATGAAGAAAATATTTTAAATAAAAAATTATCAAAATATTATTAGAGTGAAATGTCAATGACATTTTAAAAATTATGAGAACAATAATAGTTCTTTTGAATGAAAATGAAGAAACTTTCATAAACCATATCATTTATGAAAATTTTATGAAATTTTTGAATATAATGGTGATGTCATTATTATTGACATGCAAATATAACTAATTTCACTATAAAGATATGAAATTTATTGGATTGTTAGTTACATCCTATACGTTGGAGTTCACTTTCTCTATGTGTTTATTTACTATTAGTTGGTGATATCACATACTAATGATGATGTGGTATTACCATTATATTGAATTTTTAATCAAATTTTGTATAAATTTTTTTTTATCATTATATAATTTATTTTAAGACTTATATGCATATTTTTTTATGTTGTCCATGATACACAAGTTATAAATAACATTATTTTTTTTTTATGTTCCTCGAAATCAATCGTAAAAACTTGCGTTAAATATTTTTATAAAATTTTTTAATAATATAATTAATAAGTGTCCTCTCTAATTTGATTTTCTGGCTCCGTCACTGACCACAGCCCTCTCACGCATTCTAGAAAAGAAACAAGCATGAGAACAAAAAATATCGTCACAGCCAAACAAACAGGCAACTTTGTGGGGAAGAGAGAGAGAGAGAGAGAGAGAGAGAGTTACATGGAGCTGATCGGTAATGGAGTCCTGCTGGTTAGTCGGAGACAAAATCAGAGACCCCGTATCCGACCTCTCTCCCAATCGAGCGAATGCATTGTGCGTGGTTAGCCACGAATACCGATTAAATGGCAAACCCGTCACCTAATTCAATCTACACAAATCAAAATTCCTACCATACACACAATTACAATTGTAGATGATACATGCCATTGCCATGGAGAGAGAGTGAGAGAGGACCTTGGAAGTGGGAATCACTGGTCGAATTCGAGTACATCGAGGCCGTTTCATTCCACTAGCCAGGCACATTTCGCAATGTAGCCCAGCGTTGCAGTTTCGGTCTGCCACGCATGTCTGTCCTTCCTCCCGTTAATAATACAATAACTTACTCTCGTTTCGAACTGACTATTTTAATAATTTTTTAAATTTTTATAAAAAAATATATAAAAAAAGTTAATATAATAATTTATAATGATTTTTTATTTTTATTTTTTTTTGGACTAAAACTGAAAATTATCAAGCAAGATCTAATTAACTTGGGAAATTCTAATACTATAAACCTCCTTTATAATATTATTTTAATTATTATTCGTTATATTTTTAGTTATATCTTATATTATATTTAGTTTTGATATATATATATATATATATATTTTTATAGTTATAACTTAAAAATATAAAATTATACAATTTTTTTTTCTATAGTTATAAGTTCCATATGCTACACCTTTTGAAAAGGAGTGTGTACCTTATTCAATTTGGAAATGTTTCAATGTAATTTTTTGTTCTGGTATTTGAAATTTGAAGTTGATGATGAGAGTAGTAGAGTAATCGAGGAGTACCTTGAAAGACGAAGAGAAACCTGAGAGAAAAGTTAGGACGAACAGAGTGGTAATGCTGGGATTGAGCATGAATTTGATTGTCTGCAACTTAATTAATTAGGATTGGGAAGAGACAAAAAAATAAAAATAAAAAGAAGAAATAATTAGGGAGGAGAGAGAGAGAGAGAGAGGAACGCAGAGAAGAGAAGAGTACATTGCCTGCCTTCATATCACAGTCGTTCGTTCGTTCGTTCGATTATATGGGGTCTTCAGAGGAGAGGAGGCGAAATGGAGACGATGAGCTATGGATGGAGTAGGCACTGAAACCTGTATACGTTATACACACACGTACATTAATGGCAGGACATGCACATTTTTGTCGGAAAGACTATGATGTGTATCCTATATATACTTTATAACAATAAAATTAATAAATTTTATATTTTGTGAGTCATTATTAAAAATAAAAAATAAAAAAGTTCATAACACTACCTAAGACGTAATACTAATATGTACATTAATTGATACATTTAGTATTATCTAAAAAAAAAAAACAAACATAACTAGTAGTGCGTATAATACCTCTTTCAAAAGGTATATGTATGGTAGAATTTCCCTATTTTTACATATACATAACTTTTACGTGAGGTTTGGTGGATTTAAGTTGCTATTAAGCGGGGTGTACATCAACCATTGTTATGCGATTAAATGGGTCCATTTCATGATTAATTTTAATAATGAACTGCTCACATTTTAAATTCCATTTAGGAACATACTTGCAAAAATTAAGCTTAATCGGATATCATAATAACAAGCTGTGATTTAAAGTATTAAAATAAATACAAACGTGAGTGGATGAATGCGTAAACAATATCCGATTAACTTGATTTTTGTAAGTATGTTCCTTGATGTATTCTAAAAAATATGAGCGGTTCAATTATCACATTGACTCAAACCCATTTCTGTAGCTAATAATTTATGGGCGATTGTTAATAACCGTATCGCTATACCACACAAAGAACCCCCGCCACCACCACGACCACACAAGAATCTCAACCATTGGTTGGGAGATTTGTGAAACGATTTGGAAAAGAAAAAGAAAAAAGTAGATAAAATGTAAATAAAATATACTTATATTTCACCTAGTTTTACACACCATTCCCTCTCTCTTTTTAAATCTCTTCCTAAATCTTCTAACCAAATACAGCGTTAGAAAAATTATTCATCCACACAAATTTTCCCCCTCCAAATCTCCCAAATGACATGACAAACAAAATTTTAAAAATTAACTGATATTCAAATATTTTTTCAAAACTCTCCTAATACGTATTTATCTTGCCATTTTATTCACATAAAAAAAAAAAAAAAAAATCGTCCCATTTCAATAGGAACATTGTAAAAATAATAATAATAATAATAAATTATGTAGATGTGCACTGCTGTAACATTTATTATTTATTTCGACGTTATTACATTGATTCATGGTAGTATGGTTTCATTTTGTAGAGTGTCCTTTTTCTTTTCTTTCTTTTTTTTTAAATTTTTTTTTGGAATGATTTTGTAATTTGTTAGGTAACTATTGATATTTAATTAATTGAAAATTTTATTTTTATGAATAATTTTTTTATAGTTTAAATTGTCCAGATTAACTTGAAATTAATCCAAAACAAGCAAATTGCATAGAATTGATAGAAGCTTTTCTGTTTTGGATTTATTATGAAATCTACTTTTTCATTTAGTATAAAACACAAAGACTATTTATTATCGCATTTATTTCATATTTTTATTTTACTTTTTATTTATATTAATAAAAGCTATATATTTAACTCATATTTATTAGGGTGGGCGTGGGTGGTTACAACCACGGAACCTTCAATCGCCATCCGTCCGTTAGATTGGCGGATTGGGAAAATCAATCGCATCCATCCGCCAATCCGCGGATGTGGATTGGCGGATTAGCGGATGGATGCAAATCGGTTTGGTCGTTTGAAATTTTGTAAATTTTCAACATAGTTCAACTGTGCACTTAAAAAAAAAAAAAAAAAAAGTATTACATCAATGACTTAAAAAAGTAAGGTATTATAATTATCTATGTGATGCCTCATCCAAAGAAAGAAAGTTTGAAACTTTAGAATATCACAATCATTGCATGCCTTATCTACATATTACAATCACAAGATGCCTCATCCACATAAAATATTACATAACTGCGTGGTTCTAGTTGTAAAATATAAAATAATTCAAACCACCAAAACCATTAACAGAGTAATAGTAGAGATTGTATGTCTCTATATTGTTACATTTATATATGTTTTTGAAAACAAAAACCAACCAGCATATATCATATTTTCTATTTATTACTTTTAGAGTTAGATTTAAAACCAAAAAATATAGATAAATAATACGTTTATTTTTTTCAATTAAAAAAATATATTCAAGTTGAAAACTTTTTTTCAACAGAATATTTGAACTCTTTTTCAATTGAAAACACAAACAAAATATTTAAACAAATTAAAAACACAAAATCTTATAAATTACTAAGGGTGCTCGCGATTTGGTGGTTCGATTGCGGCCAAAGGAACCTCAAATCCACCATCTGTCCGCCAAATCAGCGGATTAGAGAAAATCAATCCATAGCCATAGCGAATCCGCTCCAAAAATGCGGGCGACCGGTTCAAGCTCGTCATCACGTATCCGGGTCCAAAATCGGCGAATCGGTTCAGTTCAGTCGATTTAACAGATCGATATATCATTTTGCTCACAAGGCGACCTGTTCGGCTTCTACGATTTTAATGTGATCGATATATCCGCTGTTTTACCCTAATATTTATAGAAAAAATAGTAAGATTTATCATATTACATTGAAAACACAAAAGATGGGCGCCAAACATTGCATGTCAAAATAAGACTTTTAGAAGTTTCAAACTTTTTTTTTTTTTTGGGCATGCAACTCATAACTCATGCCCTTATGGGTGAAGTTATAAATTTATAAAAATTTGATTAATATAATTTTTATTGTAAATCTTAATAATTTAATAAATAATTTCATCAAAATTTATAACTAATAAATATGTTTGTTACATAATATTATTTATTGTTACTAATGACTTACTTTGTTAGCAAGTTATTGTTTATTAATTGTTATGCTTGATTTAGTTAATGTCACTTATGTTTCATTAACAAAACAATATCTATTATTTGCATATTGTATATTAAGATTGTATTTAAATTGTAAATTTAGGTAGACATTTAAAAAAAAGAAAAGAAAAAAAAAGGTGAGTAAAATTATTTTTTTTAAAAAGCAACATATTTAAAATTAAAAAAAAAGGTTTTATAAAACGAACAAAAAATATATTATATATTGTTTTCCTTTTTGAATATTGGAAGTATATTTTCTTTTATTATTTTGCTAATACAAAAAATAAAAAAAAGAAGACTATTATATATCGTTAGATTAATTTATATAGGGTTTTGATTTGTGGCACTAAATTGGGGGCACTAATGCCCCTAATTTTCATATAAGGCAAAAAAAAAAAAAAAAAACAAAACAGTTACCTGAAATGGAAATTAGGGGCATTAGTGCCTCCCAATTTAATGCCACAAAGCATTTTCCATTTATATATGTTTAAAAAAAAATGCTATATACTTGAGAGTCAAGTTATTTTTTAATTAGTTAATTCGGAGGTTAGCTCAATTTGCCCATTTGTATCCCACACTCCTACAGGATTGAATTATCCCACATATGAGAGATTATTAGTCAAAAATATTATAGGTATCAAATTTTTTACCAAATAAATAAGCTAATGTCTTTACATGGATGGGGTTCACAAAATTGCAGACCCCACACCCATGTGAGACATTTGGTCATTTGCTTGGTAAAAAATTTAGTATCCCTAGCATTTCTCTTATTAGTCCAATTGTTATTATCAGAACGTTGGACTAACTGTTTTATTCGACATGGAGTACAATCTTATAATTCAAACAACTCCTTAAGCTCTAGCTAATGGCATACTTCGTAAAATGTGAAAAAATATATCTATATAAGAGTGTTGTTATTAGCACCTCCCTCTTTACTGTAGCCCTCCTAATTTCTTTGAACCTCCATCCAGCAAAATCAATCCCCCCCCTTAATTTTCTCTTTGAACCCCCATCTTAATATCTATTATACCCCTCATCTTTTTTGACTCCCAACTTTTTTTCTACAATTTTCTTACCTTGGTAGCCCAACCCCTCGACGACCACCCTTTCACAACCTCCCACCATCGCATTCCCTTTTCTCATTTTTTCCAACTGGTTTCTCTCTCTTTCTTAGTAGATCTAAACTACGATTCATGGCAACGATCCGATCTATCCATGCATGATGTATCTTGACAGCCGCATCTTTGCGATCGCACCAATCCTGATTGAGGTATGATTTGAACTCTTCTTCTTTGCTTGAACTTGATCTCAAGTGCAGATCTTCCCAAAATTTGAGCTCATCGAAAGCAGAATCGATGATTAGATGATCATAAAAAGCTAATCGTAAAGCAGTATTGTTTGATTGTTTTAGTTCGTATGATCAAATCTATGGATTCTCATTGCCGATGGAGATGGTGGTCTTCTTTTGACCGGCCCGGATGAGCTCAACAGGATGAGCTATTATTGTTCGAGAGATTATGAGACCTGCAAAACCCTAACCCTAGATAAATGAGAGCGATTCATGAATGAAAGGAGTGATGTGAAAGAGACAGAGGTTGCGTTAAGAGTGGTGATCATTGGCAGATCAGCCGGTGGTGGTGAAGTAAAAAATGTTGGTGGGTTAGGGTTTGGAAAATTAGAATTAGAATATTAAGGATAAAGGTAAAATGTAACTTGATATTTGGATAAAATTGGAATTAAAAAAAAATAGATGAGGGATCCAAAATAATTTATGAGGTGCTAATAGCAAGACTCATATAATCCTATTTTCTCGTCTTTTGTTTTTATACATGTCTATCTTGATATTAACTGAAAATTTTATTTGCAGATGTATTGATATTTTAAAAATTTATGCTTACAAAAAGTGTATGTTGTAGTGTAACTTACATACAATGCTTCGTCATTATGAATAAAATAACTAGAACTTTGGCACCAAATTTAAATATCACTCTGTTTGGTTTTAAATTTTTAAATAAAATTTTTGAAGTTTTAAATTTTTTTTATTTATATTTTGCATTTTTTTGTCTTTAGTAATTTTTTAAATATTTTAATCAAATTTTTATACTTTTTATATGTACTTAAAAATTAAAAAATTGTGAATTTTTAAAATTCACTAAATAAATAAAATAAATTTTAATATATTCTTGTATTTAATGATTTTTAAAAAAATTTATCCATAAATATTTTAATTATTAGATTAGATGCATCTAAGTTAGATGCATTTAAATTAAATAAAAATTAATTTAAATATGTAAAAAAGTCCACTAAAGATAGCAAAAACATGAAAAAAAAAAAAAAAGAATTTAATTTAAAAAAAAAGCACTTTATTTGAAAACTCAAAACCGACTCAAAAAAATAAAACATTGGCTTATTTTGAAAAGATGGTAAAAAGTGATTTTTTTTGACTTTTAACCAAATTCTTTTAACTTTTTAGACAAATGATTTAAAAGTTAGTAAAAAGTTACTTTTGACTTTTTTATTAATATTTATTTATAATATCAAATTACAATAAAATGACCAAACTATTCTTATTTAATTTAAAAATATTTATAACTTCATTAATATAGCTCATTTTAATTCATAAAAATAGAATTATAATTTTATCTGAAAAACGCCTTTCCTAATGAGTAAAATACAAAAAAAAGCCAACTTTTCTTACTGCAATTCCTACCTCTGCCATTGCAGGCAGAATATGCAACTTTTCTAAGTTTTTGATGGAAACATGGACACGTCATAATTTGAAAACATGCCATAATTGAAGTTCAAATTATCAAACATATGAGAAAAAAACAGAATAAGAAAAAAGCCAAGAAGCTAGGCCTTGCAAACTTCCGGAGCTTCAAACTAGTTTTGATAAAACAGCACTTTTTTACCTTCTAGGAAGTTGCTCTTCGCTCTATGCCAAACTACTTATAATTCCTGAAAAGAAATTTCTAAAGCTGCTCTTTGCTTTTGTTTTTAGGATAAGCTCCTCGACAGCTTTGTATTTTTTATATCTTTTCAAACTTTTTATATTCTTTTTGCGTGCCTCAATTTGAATACTCTATAATAATTTGGACCAGCACTCTCACAAGTCCTCTAATAAAGATTATTCATACAAAAAAATTAATTTTATCAAATATATAAAATATGATTTGTTTTTGTACTTATAATTATTCAATAAAATTAATTTTTTGCAATCAACTAGACCTAACCTAATTGGTCACCATGCCTTCTTTAGGGCTTAGTTCCAAAGAGGTCATGGGTTCAATTCTCCTTAGGAAAGTTGAATTAAGGGAGTGCAAGCACTTAAGTGCTTTGCCAAGAGTTGGGAGATTTTCTCCCATAGGTACCAATCTAACAACTAACATTTGCCGATCAAAGAAAAAAAAAATTAATTTTTTGCATAAATAATCTTTACAACAAAACTTACCAGGTAGACAAGACAATTCGGATAATTGATTTGGGTCCAAGTTGGAGCCCACAAAAGAGATATAAGCATCTAAATCAATCTCAACAAATGTAGATTTTTGTTAAATATATTTAACAAATCATAAAATTCTTATTCCATCTGCCTCAATAAATTATTTTTAAACTAACTTTTGATTAACATTGCTACAGTACATCGCTGCATGTAGCGATACACTATTTACAGGTTATACAATATTTTATCACTTGATGATACAGTTAGTTCCAAGGATCGGGTCGGACTGATCTACGCTCCTCAATCCTACGTCCAAATGACCAAACCCACCAGAAGACCTGCACAAGAGTTCAGCACAAGGCGAAGTCTCGGTGAACCCTCGGAGAAAAGTGCAAGTTAGAGAGAAGTAGAGTGTAGAGATAAATTAGAGATAGAAAGCAACATTCTTTTAGTCTTCGACCTTTGCTTATATCCTCTGGTAATCATTTCGTTGTTCCTTCGATTTATCACCTTGGCGAAAGTCTATGCTCTAGCTTACCTTGTTCATGGTGAAGGCGTTCATGTCACGACGGAGAGGGCTTATGCAATAAATCTTGTGAGGAGCTTCATTAATGGCGATGTGCGATGTAATAACTGCGAGATCTTTATGCCTTATGTGGCTTGCCCTACTCTTGACATGTGTCTTGATGTCATTAGTTCTTATTGCTGTTGTACATAGGGGCTTGAAGGAAGTCTTTGGGCCTTAGTATTTGAGTTGTTTATTGGGCCCTAAATTTCGTGGTGGGCTATGATCTTTATGGGCTTATCTATGTCGATGAGTCCCACATTCCCAAGTCACGGCTTTAGTCCAACGAAGAAATAATCAAGAAACAAAATGTGGTGAGAGACCGACAAGGTGAAGGTCGGCCAAGGAGAGTGGCCAAACCCGACCATGAGGAGGAGTCGGCCGAAGCGAGGTGGCCGAGTGGAGGAGCCGACTCACGGGGAGGCCGACCACTTGAGTGGCAGCGGAGGACCACCTGTGGAGGCCCGGCCCGAAAGGTGGCCAGGCGGAGGACCCGATCATGAAGGCGATCAGCTTGAAGGTTGGTTGATTTGAGTAGAAGTGACCATGAGGAGGGCCAGTAGCCACGAAGGTGGAGTGTTAATGGTGGTCTTGTGAGGGCTCGAGGACGGCTTGGCTGCGTGGTGATTTGAAGTGGAAGAAAGGACAAGGTAGGGAATGGGGCGATAGGTGAATGCGTAGTGCATTACATGTGGCGAATCTAGAGGCGGGAAAGGTTAGGCGTTGGGCAAGCGAGGTAAGCGAGAGGTCATTATAGGGTGTTTGAAAAAAGAGCAGGTTTTAGCGGTTGGAAAATTTTCAAGCGTGGCAAAATTAATTGTGACCCTTGGAATCTGAGGCTAGCCTTGAGCTTTTGGTATTATTAGTTTTACCTACTTTTTTGTGAAAAATCAAAACATTCAAAGTCTCCAAACTCATTAGCGCTAACGATACACCCCTGCCAACACTTTTTGAATTTTCTTGCACACGCATCCAAAGCTATTCTTGAGACATCACGAAGAGATGACACAAAGAAAGCAACAACTGTAGCTTTGAGGTTGATCCCCTAAGCGGCGATAGCCAGCGGTTATTTGACACTGGTGAACAATGCGGACGAGCATAGGGAGGAGGAGGAAGCGGAGATCAGCGTCTGACCTCGACCAGGACAATGATTTCGGTAGTGAGGCCTATCCGGTTAGAGTGGAGTTGGACTATTGGCACACCAAACCCGGATAGATCTGTCTTGGCTTAATTTGAGGAGTTGGAAGGAATAAGGAAAAATTACCAAAATACCCTCGGAGATAGATTTGAGATTGCCCGCGCATACCGGAAAGGAGCATCGGATGTGTCTGGGTGGCCGAGTTGTCTGAAATTCGAGGGTTTGTCTGGCGAAAGAGGCATTAGAGGGGGGGTTAGAACTCCTTTCCCAAGTGGTAGTAGATATTGAGACAAGCTAGAAGCGGTAGCCAAGGCAAGCTGATGCGAATCGTGGAAGATAATAATGGCTTTCGCATAATAGTGCACAGCTTCAGCGACCTAGAGAAGTGCTTAATGTGATGATGAGAGTTCTTCTCACACCGCTACAAGGCTTTTAGTCGTGAGGAGACTTAGGTCCTCTACCAGCAGTGGCGGTAAGCGAGGCGTAGTGGCCGTGAGGTCTTCCATAAATCGGTGAAGGATGAAAGCGAGATGGTTTCGTGTCGGTGGTATTTGAAGTGAGATTCGCAGCACGTAGGCGGAAGTTCGCCTCCGTTAACACCGATGGAAGGTCTTGACAAATCGGTCGAGCCCAAGTTGAATGAGCGGTTGAGGATCGAGTGAAAAGGGTAGAAATGAAGAAGAGAAAGGGAGTGAGGTGGGATGAAATTTGGTCACTGCCTCAACATTGTTAATACGAAATTGGGACCCTTGACTTAGATTGGGAGAAGGACTTGATGAAGGGAAAAATTGGAAGCGAGAGGAAGGCGGGGAGAAGGAGGAGAGAGATTGTTTGCCCGAGCAAACAAGTTCAAGACACAACTTGGGCCCCTCTCTGTGCAAACCAATTCTTGAGGGAGAAGCATCAGGCAGCGTCCCAAAGCCGTTGGGGAGAAGGATCTGAGAAGCGACTTCAGGAGCCACGGCGCCTTTGATGGATCCTCTGGAAGGAGAGGAACAAAAAAAGGAGATGGAGGGTTTGAAGAAAGAAAGTCAGAGTCGGTGAGGGAAGCCGCATTGAAGAGGAGGAAGGAGGTGTGGCCAATGGAGGAGACTCTTGAAATGGGAGGTTGGGGGGGAGGCGGCAAAGGGGTGAAAGAATGGGGTGTGCGTACGAGGAACAAGTGCAAAGTGGGCGGTGTCTTGAGAAAGAGGCGAGTACCTATGACCTAAGAGAGTCTGGCGCCCCAAGAGGAGAGGAGGGCTTTGGGTTGAAGGCGCCTTCTCTTTACATCTGCGGTGTAATGCAGGCAAGCTGGAAGTAGAATAGAGAAGCCGGGATGGTGCGGCGGAGACACGCCCTCTTAGGGGTGGTGGAAGCCTTGATCGTTCCGGCTCAATCATTTGGTTTCTTGAAAGGTGGTGATGAAGGGGTTATCTGTCTACTTGCCCAAATGGAAGTGCATTTGCCTTGGCGAAACCTGGCCACCTGATGAATTTCAAGCGACGACCTTGGCAGAAGTGAGGAAGGAGAGAGGGAGAGGGTTAGAGGCGGGGTAGAGGTAACCCAACGAAAATTTCAAGAAAGAGAGTGTATGATGGAGGAGAAATTTGCCTTGAATTGCAGTGCATGTGTGCCAAGGGTTGGAGGGAGGCTCAAAAGGCAAAATGAAAATGGAGGTGTTGGCGATGAGTAAGCAACGTTGCGATGCGTGCCCATCTTTGAGTTAACTTTCATGACCCAAGTTAATGGAGTGGAGGACAAATGCATAAGGTAATTAATACATGTCGCTCGAGTTCAATTTGGTGGTGGCGAAAAGAAACTAGAAGATACCAAAAATGCTTGCAGCGTATGACTATGGCGGTTGAAGAGGCCATGACTAGTAATGAAGATCTGCTGCATGGCCGTGATGGGTTAAAAGAAAAAGAAAAGCGGAACACGAAGATTCTTTGGGTTAGGCCGGGATCTTGCTTGGACCGAGTGTTAGCCAAAGTGAAGCGATGTTGGAAAAAGTCGGAAAGAAGATAAATGACCACCTCTTGAGAGGCGGCCTCGAGGTAGCATACCACACGAGCTTTTAATGGTCATTTTACTTGATAGAAGCAATTCAAGGGATCTGTGACTTTCGGATGGCTAATTGATCTGTCCTTGGCCAGCAACTTAGAGAGAGGAAATTTGGAGAATTTGGGCTGACTTTACTGTCGGGAGCGACTTGTTGGGTAGAAGTGAAAAAAAGTGATTCTGAGCTTCAGTGGTCGAACTTCTAAGCACGCAAAATGGGTGAGTTTTAGGACGGTAGTTGGAAAGATGTTCAAAGCGTCTGTGGAAGAGTTGTTCCCAGGACTTAGACTTTAAGCGATTATCAAGATTGATGACGACGGCGTGGCCCAGACCTTCCTAGGCAGAGGCGTTGAAGAAGAAGACCTCGTGTCAAGTGAGGAGGAATGATGGAAGTGGACAAAATTTGTACTTAGAGTTTTGGTTGTTTTTTTCTTTTTGTTGTTGTTGTTTTTATTTATTTATTTTTGATTGCTGTAATAAACTTGTGTATAAGTTTGTGAATGAATAAAATTATAAGGTTGTGTTTGTCTGCTACCTTTCTTTGCCTTTATGTTTGTGAGTCTAAAATGAATGAGAATGGTTTATTTGATTCAAATTGGAGGCTTGACTTATAGAGTTGATAGGTAAAGAAGACAATCGATTTGTAAAGGAAGCATGTAAGAATGTCAAAAATGTGAAGTTTCAAATCACGCCAAAAAAAATGAAGTTGTAAATCATGTTGTAGGGTGTTGATAAATGAAAAAATTAAGTTGAAGCCGATGAAAGCCAAAAAATGTAAGAGTGTTGAGAGGTGTAAAAAGCATGGACACGGAATTTGAAGCTAGAAGTATGGCCACTATGCACTTAACCATGAAGTTGTACTGCGAATGGCCACTGACACGACTCTTTATTAAAATTGCTCCGAGTTTAGAGTTAAGCTTCTGATCTAATGGCTCTTCAAATAACTTCGATTGGCTTTAAGTAGCTCGAGTCTGGTGAGCTCTCTATCTTGCTCGATCTGGTGAGGGCCTTAAGTAGCAATAGTCATTTGGGAACTCTTCGTGTTCAGGTTTAGGTAGGGTTTTCATGCTCTGGTGAATCTTCATGCTCAGCTTTAAGTATTCGGTCTGGATGGGGCTTTAAGTAACTTCGGTCTGG